>CM055981.1:4420000-4910000 GCA_029531755.1 Holothuria leucospilota
GAAATGCTGTGTTCCCTTTGTGTTTTCAGTCTGTTGTGCTGACCTTGAAGTTGATAGGGGTAGGATCTCCTCATGTGGAATGTGAAGTTTGTAAAATTCTCATGCCTCTCATGCAATGACATTCTGATAACATGTGATTGTGGAAGAGAAAAAAGTAAAGTTTAAAGAAAAACAAAAGACTGGCCATTAATGTGAGGTTATGATGTCATATGTCCCTTCTCCAAGGTCCTTTTGTGTTGAAAATGTGACAGCTTTAACTGCTAATATCTTGAGAACCACACATCAGATTTCAATGCAAATTTCACCAGAATGCTTAGAATAAGTACCCCTCTAACATATCAAAACTTGATTTGATCTTAGACCCTTCTTTTAAAGTTTGGGGACCCTTTCCACTCTCATTGCATATGCTTGTGAAGATGTGCACATATGAAAGCAAAATTTAACCTGAATTTGATGTATTTCTAAGTTTCAAATGTATTTTACATTTATCTTATAATTTTTGTTGTCTATGAAGAGCAAATAAATTTTCACTGATTTATTCTCAACTGTTTAACTTATTCCAACACAGGGCATCCTTGTCAAGCCGCTATACCACCATGTCTTGTAAATCAGCCATGTTTCCCTTTACCAAACAACTTGTTCATGTGTGGAGGTATTTAAAAAATTGATTTTGTTTCAAATTTTTTGAGATTTTTCTCTTTCTGACCTTACCATTACCCATGCCATTTTCATACATCGGCTTATCAGCAAAGAGATATGAACAGCACCATAGGCACCTGGACAAAGGAGTGCACATGAATACCCTAGCCACACAACCAACCACAGGTATTAAAAGGAAGATTTAACAGGGACCCCATAGGGAGCCTCCAGGCCACTGCCAAGGGTGCGAAAGCCTTAAGATGGCCCAGCCTATCAGGCACTAATATATTATGAGTCAGAAATTCATTGAAGTAAATTAGTCTGGAGATATGCATGCAGAGGGAAAAAACAATCATCTTACAGACTAGTATACTTATCAGTTGACTCACCCACAAATGACTCACCCACTAACCTTGGGCATGGTCAGTCAGATAATCATCTTGCAGACTAATGCACTTATCAATTGACTCACCCACTAACCCTGGCTATGATCAGTGAAATAATCATCTTACAGATGAGTGCACTTATCAATTGACTCACCTACAAATGACTGGCCCACTAACCCTGGGCACGGTCAGTCAAATATTCATCTTGCAGACAAATGCACTTATCAATTGACTCACCCACAAATGACTTGCCCACTTACCCTGCGCATAGTCAGTCAAATAATCATCTTGCAGACTTACACTCTTATCAATTGACTCACCTACAAATGACTCGCCCACTAACCCTGGGCATGGTTAGTCAAATAATAATCTTGCAGACTAATGCACTTATCAATGGACTCACCTACAAATGATTCACCCACTATCCCTGGGCATGGTTAGTCAAATAATCATCTTGCAGTCTAATGCATGTATCAATTGACTCACCCACAAATGACTTGCCCACTAATCCTGCACATGGTAAATCCAATAATCATCTTGCAGACTAATGCACTTATCAATTGACTCCAAAAATGTCTCTCACATATTACTTACCCACTAACCCTAGGCATGGTCAGTCAAATAATCATCTGGCAGACTAATGCACTTATCAATTTACTCACACACAAATGACTCGCCCACTAACCATGGGCATGGTCAGTCAAATAATCATCTTGCAAACTAATGCACTTATCAGTTGACTCGCCAAAAAATGACTCTCACAGATTACTCGTCCACTAGCCCTGGGCATGTTCAGTCAAATAATCATCTTGCAGACTAATGCACTTAACAATTTACACACAAATGACTCGCCCACTAACCCTGGGCATGGTCAGTCAAATAATCATCTTGCAGACTAATACACTTATCAATTGACTCACCTACAAATGACTCGCCCACTAACCCTACGCATGGTCAGTCAAATAATCATCTTGCAGACTTACACACTTATCAATTGACTCACCTACAAATGACTCGCCCACTAACCCTGCGCATGGTCAGTCAAATAATCATCTTGCAGACTTACACACTTATCAATTGACTCACCTACAAATGACTCGCCCACTAACCCTGGGCATGGTCAGTCAAATAATAATCTTTCAGACATAACCATATGTTACTTCTGTATTTGCTTTTTGTTATGTTATTTCAGTGAATCTGCATAACAACTACCCTTGCTTAATTGTTGAACTTGCATGCCCAGTGGAGTTTCCTCTCTATTTCTTTGTCTAAATGGTTTCCATTGTGACATGTTAGCAATAAACATTTATCACTTCTGGGCAAGTACCCAAGTAGTGGCTCCCTCAGCCAAGCTGCAGACATGGTAAGTTAGTATACATGTTACAATTAGCAGGATTACTTTAATCCTGCAATTGTAATGTGTGTAACAACAAAGCATGGCAGCAGCCCCATCCCTTGCAGCTTTGCTGAGGTTTTGACGTTGTGCCTTAAGAAATACATGTACGCTTTTATTATTTGCCTAATTCAGTTAACCCATGTGACCTCAATCCTTGTGTAAATGGTGATCCTTGCAATATTAATAGAACTTCTTTCTTCTGTCTCTGTGAATCCAGTTTTGGTGGTGACACATGTGAATTAATGCAGCCAAGTGAGCATAAAATAGGCTGTGATTTCACAAATTATCAAAATTGAAGTATTTACATCTACAGATTTCAGGTGTTTCCTGTCAGTTTGGTGCTTGATGGCAAAATAAAACTCATGTTTATACAAATTATTGATACATAAGTTTATGTGTAATTGTGCATTTCTGTAACATTCTTTTAAAGATTGTGGTATCTCAAAAACAAATAAGAGATATCGCTAAAATTACTTTTGTCTCATAATGACATCATTGTGAGTGTTTCATGCATATCAAGGTGCTAAATTTGCATGCTTTTAACATTTCTAAGAAGCCTGGATATCTTTTACTGTGATGTGATGTTAACTAGTACAACTTTAAATATCCCTGGAGGCTTAGTCAAAACATACAGTAAAACCCTGTTTATCCAAACCTCGTTTTATCTGAACTAGCCGTCAGATTTAACAACAGTAATATTCAACAAAATTACTGTAGTACCACCCGGTTTTCAGTGCTTTACAAGGCAAAATTCAACATAAATTTTCGCAGAAATGCACTAATTTTTCTCGGGACTTAAAAAAAAGTCACGGAAAGATGTCACGATGGCTAAAACAGCCAACATGTGGGCATAGAAAGCAATCTGTTATCTCTCTGTCAAATTTGGAAGAAAAATTGTACGTATTTGTTTTGAAATTCTTGTTAGGAGCCATGAGTCGGTATAGGCTCAATATCCCCTTATACTAAAATACATTAGGCTAGCGTAAGTCCTATAGTTTTATTATAAGTCTGAAAAGTTAGTCTCATAGTAAGCTTCATAAAATTTATGCCAAGTTTACACTCTAGATACCTCTCCAGA
Organism: Holothuria leucospilota; assembly: GCA_029531755.1. NCBI lineage: Eukaryota > Metazoa > Echinodermata > Holothuroidea > Aspidochirotida > Holothuriidae > Holothuria > Holothuria leucospilota. The sequence goes on from CM055981.1 coordinate 4,423,500, forward strand.
TCATTACAGCTTCTCTGCAGCCCACACACTCATTTAGTGTGTGGAAAGCATTGGTCATTCAGAAGAGCGAAGGCTCAAATTTTAGGAATAAAATCTGTTTTAGAAGTCTTAAAATTTATTTGTCATATTGTCGGTCACAAAAATAGTAATCAAATATTTTGGGGATTTTGTCTGCAATTTTGCTAGCCTTTCGGACTTATTCTGGAAATGTGTTGACACTCTTTCTTATGGGCCCAGTGTGCCGTACTTGAGGCAAAAACTGGAAACCCTGTTTATCCAAATTTTTCATTATCTGAACTACCTTAGGTTCCGATGTGTTCAGATGAAGGGGGTTTTACTGTATACTGATGGTGAACACCATATGTTGAGTTTCTGAAGGTAATATATTCAAAACAAAATGGTTAGTGTATCTCAAAGTGGTACATCAGTTTTGTATAATAGCTGTAGCCTGAACGTACAAAGGATTGCATTTTCTGCATAGCCATGGTGAGTAGAATTCAGTGACATATCTGAGGTTGTGATACTAACATCTCCAGGATAAGATTACTGCTGGGATTGTCTTGTGTCAATGTACTTTATTATTGATCAGTGTTATGTAACCTATGGTCTGTGGGCCTTTCTTCATGATCCACCACAAGGTAGTGGTCAGCCACATGTTGTGGGTGTTATCAAAGGGATATTTGGGTAGCATTGTGTATTTCTGCCTAGGATATTGGGATATAGTTGGCATATGTTCAACCCGACCAAATATGCCAAATGTTCGGGTTGGAAGCTATTTGATACACATCCTAAACAATTTTCCGCCCTGCTTGGCCCAGCTAATGTGATCCACTCTTCATCTTTGAAATTCCATGGATGGTTTGGCCAAGGTAATTCTCTCTCAAGAGCACTTGTGTCATTCCAGTACTACAGTTAGTGGCATAAGCTTCACAAATTATCTATGCTTCATTTATTCCACACAATGGAGGTATAAACAGAACTTGCTGGACAGTCATTGCTGTGGTCAATGGGGAGAAAAATTGTATGAACTGTGAAAGTCAGTAGCCAGAGTGGGATATAAGAGGGATATTAATGTCACCTAGCTGTGGGTAACTGCTGCCCCTTATTTCCAAGGGCCCATAATTTCCCATGTGGTTTGTTGAATTTTGTATAGTATGATCTGTCAGTTCATTTGGGGTAACCCCTCTGGCTACACCCTTATGCCTTTTCCCCCTCCCCATGCTGAATTCCTGGATCTGCCTCATTTTTGGTGTCGATGAGAGAGAAACCTATGCGGTCATAATGGTGTGTGTGTATGTAGTTAGATGAGGTTTTACGGCTCAGTTCCTAACCAATTGGTTTAAGTCGGGCCGGCCATGGCCTTTTTTCCCGTTGTGGCTCACTCGCTTGTTTTCCCTACTTCATTGCTTATGATGAGCACCAAGCACAATGGCAGTAGGTTCCATATTTAAAGTCTTTGGTATGACCCGGCCAACAGTGTAACCCCAGACCTTCCGGCTGCAAGTTGGATGCTCTAACCATGTGTGTGTGTGTGTGTTTGTGACGCTTAACTTGTGTGCATGATATCTCAAGAAGGGAAACTCTGACAGTTCTCAAACTTGCTACATACATGCCCCATTTCAAGAGGAAGAACCCTATTGTTTTTGGTGGGGGTCAAAGGTCACGTCACCTGGGTCACCAGGGGTCAAACTCTGAAAACCTTGTTAACACTATATCTCAAGATAGGAAGCTTGGATCAATTTCATACGTAGTATGTAGATGCCTTATAGTAAGAGAAGGCACTGTATCCTTTATCCTTTTTTGTGGAGGTCAAAGGTCATCTGGGTCACCAGGGTCAAACCCTGAAAACCTTGTTAACACAATATTTTGAGGTAGGAAGCTTGGATAAATTTTATACTTGGTAGATGCATTATGGAAAGAGGAAGGACCCTTTCATTTTCCGTGGGGTTCAGAGGTCATCTGTGGTCACCAGGGGTTAAACCCTGAAAACATTGTTAACACGATATCTCGAGGTAGGAAGCCTAGATAGATTTCATACTTAGTATGCAGATGCATTATGGTGAGACTAAGAACCCTATTGGTTTTTGTGGAATTTCATTTTTTTTTTTTTTTTGAGCAGTGACTGAAAGAAATGGGACAACATGGAATTATTTGGAATAAAACATATATCATCGAAACCGATGCATTTTTGCATTCTGGTGTTGTAAATGCACAGCAGGTACTCTTTAGTATGCACTTAACTTTAACAAATGACCACTTCCCTCTTCCTTTTTCCCAAACCCAGGATCCCTCCTGCTGGCTTTTTAGAATATTAAAAAGTACAAGGTCATGAAAAAATTGCCCACAGGCCAAGGCACTTCCCCTTTCCCAGCATTGGTAAGAATTTCAGAGAGCAAATAATTTTTGTGAAAAAAGTAGGGGTTGTATGTTCTGCATATTTCCTCATTTATCCTAAAAAAATTGAAGTAGTTTTGGATAGACTACAGTTTTAACAGTACTTGAATAATTGAAATGACATTTTCTCGTCAGATGCCTGTAATCCTAGTCCTTGCCAAGGAGCAACAGAGGTTTGTTCTATAAGTATTGGTGGTGCAGCAATGTGTACAGGTAAGTAACAATAGAATTAGTTGATTAAAGATTGAATTAGTATATTCTTCTCTTAAGAGCAGTTCTTAAACTTCTGAATTTGTGACTTTCATAGAAGACCTAATGTGAAAACAACATTCAGCTTGTCTTTCAATTCCCAAAATATGAATATTTATATATGTAAATATATATGTATATATATATGTGTATATATATAGGTGTCTAATTTGTATGTTTGGCCGTGTCAAGAAACTTTTAGCACTATTTACTACTTCTCTTTTGACCTACTTACTTCGTAAGTGTTACGCAGTACTTTGACCTTTATATATATATATATATATATATATATATATATATATATATATATATATATATATATATATGTATGTATACATAACGCTAGATCGACCTGTTAGGCGAAATCGGTATACTGCCAATACAACCGGCGAAGAAAAAACAATAAAATACATAAGATTATATTTCCCCTTTTGGTTCTGAGATATATATGCACGTTATTTCAATGGCCCGTAAGTCCTTAGTGTTAACGGATACATGCACGTAAGTTGGTGTGGAACTAAGTAATTGCATTAACATTATGTGGTAAATCGGACTTGCGTATAGAGTTACGCATTCCTATATAAAACAGTGTGTAAAACGTTAAGGCGAAACGATTTTTTCGCCTAAGGGTCGAGTTCTCCCAACAGTCGCGTTTTTTCATACGGGTTTTCGCCTAAATCCCAAATTAGCAATATATATATATATATATATATATATATATATATACATATACATATATATATATATATATATATATATATATATATATATATATATATATTTATACATATATATATATATATATTTATACATATATATATATATATTATATATATACATATACATATATATATATATACATACATATATATATATATATATAATACACTAATTCCCACCATAAGGGGAAAGTCTTTATATCATCCTATGTTAGTTGTATCATCCTATGTTAAGGCAAAAAAAAAAATAATAAAATACATAAGCATATATTTCGCCCAACCGTCTTCAAGATATAATCAACGTTATTTCAATGGCCTGCCATGCATACATGGTAACAGATTCGTGTCCGTAAATTTGTCGACATTGTGGTAATTGCATATAGATTGTGTGTTTAAAAAGACGTTTTCATATGTTTACGTATTCCTATATAAAAAGTGTGTGAAAATGTTAAGGCTAATCCGTTTTTTCGCCCCATTTTTTTCCCTACCCTATGGTCGACTTTTCAACAACTTCTTTCGAATTAGTGAAATATATATATATATATTTAAATATGTATATATATATATGTATGTATGTATGTATAATCCTTATTCCCACCATACAGGGAAATCGATATATCTCGGTTTTGTTAAGGCTAAAAAAAACAATAACATACATTAAAAAGTATTTCCCTTTTTGGAAACCAGATATACAATGTTTTTTTCAGTGGCCCACCATATGTACATGTTAACAGATTCGGTAGCTTAACTTGGTCAACACTGAAGTAATTGCATATAGATCATGTGGTGAAATGGACGTTACCATCCCTCTAGGATGTATTCCTATATTAAAAGCGTGTGATATATATCAGCCCCGCGATTAACGCTATTATTTTACGTATATATATATATATATATATATATATATATATATATATATATATATATATATATATATATAGAGAGAGAGGAAATAGACAAATAAAATCCGCAGACGTAATGCCTTTATTACCAACTTCATTGTAAATCAAAGATAACGAAATTTTCGGAGCCCTGCTTCTTCTTCAGCCTTATTAAGCTTAGTGACTAGATGCAAAAACAGTCAAGTTCAATGCAAACAGGAGAATGTACCCAAGTGTGAAAACTCCTTATTCAGTCCTTTGTTGCGACTATCGACCTTACGGATTAGTTTAAGTTCATGAGCTTTTCGCTCTGAATCGGTTTTGAAGTTTCCTTTAATGATACACACTTTTAGGTCAATAAGGCTGTGGGATGGCAAATTAAAATGGACGGCAACCGGGTGGGCCTTAGAGTTACTACGTATGGTTTGTTTATGGTTATTAAAACGAAGACGGAAGGGGGTTTTTGTCTCCCCTATGTAGTTGCCCTGAGAGCACTTATTGCAGAAAAGGAGATACACTACGTTGGCAGAATCACATTTGAAAGGACCGGGATATAGGCTGATTTGTGTCCCCGGGGGGTAACTACACTATCCGTGACTATATGTTTACAAATTTGGCACCGTGATACATTGCAGGGTTTATTGCCAGATGGTATCTGAGCTAATGGGGGTAGGCGGCTTGTGACCAAGAGAGATCTGAGCGAGGGGGGTTGCTTTAGTGCTAACACTGGAGGGGAATTGAAACAAGGTGATTCAGGGTCAACTTGCTTGAGAGACGACCAGAGGACTTTAAAGTGTTTGAACAATTGCTTACATTGTGGGAAATAGGTCGTGACAAATGGGACACGGTCATCGTTTTGGGGGCGTTTATGCTGCAGGAGCTGCCTGCGGGAGAATTTGTTGGTTTTGTTAATACTGTTATTGATCAATCGAAGAGGATAGCCGCGATCTAAAAATTGTTGCTTCAGGCTAAGTAATTTCAAACGAAAATCAGCTTCATCAGAGCAGATACGTTTGTATCTAAGAGCTATATATATATATATATATATATACCTAACTGTGGAATAAGGGGAAATTTTTGGTCAAAATGTCAATGGTAGGGGGAATTTGCCGTTAGGGGGAAAATTTGTTTCCCCTTAACGTTTTCACACACTGTTTTAATGGGAATACATGACTTTATAGTAAAATGCATATGGCTGTACGTAATATACGTAATTACTTCATTGTTGACCAAATTACGGACCCGTATCTGTTAACACGTACAACTAATAGGCCATTGAATTTACGTACATGTATACCTTTTTACTTAAAGGCGAAATATACACTTATGTATTTTATTGTTTTTTATTTCGCCTAAACGTCCCAAGATATACAAATTTCCCCCTATTGTTCAATCTAGTGGTATATATATATATATATATATATATATATATATATATATATAATATATATATATATATATATATATATATATATATATATATATATATATATATATACATGAAAATAGTGAAACTGGGTATCTCTGTCATAGTACTCAGGTGTTAGAATATGTACGTGGAAGAGGCGTACATATTCCATACCTGATATCTTGAACAGACTTTACTTTGTTCTTTAATATTTGAAGTGAAATTTCCTCTTCAGATCTTTGTGATCCAACTCCCTGTCAAGGAGCTACACAGGTGTGTTCTGTGGTTAACAGTGTTACACTGTGTACAGGTAGGTACTGATAAAATAAGTTGATTAAAGATGAATCAGTATATTCTTTTCCAAAAGGCAGATGTTAAACTACTAAAATTCTGACTTTCAAAGAAGACCTAATGTGAAAACTTAGTTGTTAAGTGTTTCAAGTCAGATATATCACTATATGAATGGTAATAAATAAGCAAAAGTTAACATATACTTCAAGATACTTGTGTGAATGTCCATGAACAAATATTTTTTTGTGAATGAAAAAACATATAGGATGTGCAGCTGTGTATTTTCATCAAACTTTCACAAGAATACTTAATTTGACGATCTGCATAAGAACTGTATGCTATAAACTATTTATATATATGATGCCAACAAACATAAATCATAAATATTCAACAAAAAATCAACTAAAGCAAGTCTGATTACCTGCAATTTCACATCACCAAAGTCAATGGGGTTTTTGCATGTGACTTCTCTTGCTTAAAACTCCTTCAATGAAGAAGTCCCATCGACTTGCGGTGTTAAAGTGAGGAGGTTGTAGAACATCGTTCGGCTTGTCCTTAAATATGAATATTCATACATTGAAACCAGTCAAAATTAGAGAGAGGATTTCAGACTAGAACCATGAATATATTGAAACTGGATGATCTCTGTCATTGTGTGCAGGTCTTAGAGTACGTACACAAAAGAGGCATACATATTCAACACCAGCTACAAAGTTAAGTTACAGGCCTGATATCTTGGAAAGACTTTACTTTGTTTTCTAATATTTGAAGTGAAATTTCTTCTTCAGATTTTTGTAATCCAACTTCCTGCACAGGAGCTACTGAGGTGTGTTCTGTGATTAACAATGTTGGACAGTGTACAGGTAGGTACTGATAAAGTAAGTTGATTAAAGATGAATCATTATATTCCTTTCCTAAGAGCAGATTTTAAACTATTGAAGTTCTGACTTTGAAAGAAGACCTAATGTGAAAACTTAGTTGTTAAGTGTTTCAAGCCAGATACATCACTATATGTACGGTAATATAAGAAATAAACAGAAGTTAACATTATGCTTCAAGATACTTGTGTGAATGTCAGTGAACAAATATTTTTGTGTGTTTGTAAAAAACATAAAGGTCATGTATCTGTGTATTTTCATCAAACTTTCACAAAAATTCTTCGACAATCTGCTTGAGGGCTGTATGCTTTTTACATGTATATGATGCCAACAAACACAGGTCATGAATATCCAATGAAAAATCAACTAAAGCTAGTCTGATTAAGTGGAATTTCACATCACTAAAGTCAATGGGGTTTAGTATAAGATTCCTATCCCTTAGGACTCCTTCAATGAAATATTCCCATTGACTTTATGATGTAAAAGTGAGACGGACATAGGAAAACATTCAGGTTGTCTTCCAATATGAATATCTATATATTGCAGACAATCAAATGTTGAGAGAGAATTTCAAATTAGACCCATGAATATATTGAAATTGGATGATCTCTGTCATTGTGCACAGGTGTTAGAGTATTTACATATTAAAGAGGCATACATATTCAACACCTGCTACAAAGGTAAGTTATAGGCCTGATATCTTGAACAGACTTTACTTTGTTCTTTAATATTTGAAGTGAAATTTCCTCTTCAGATGTTTGTGATCCAACTCCCTGTCAAGGAGCTACAGAGGTTTGTTCTTTGAGCAATGGTGTTGCACAGTGTACAGGTAGGTATGGATAGAATTAGTTGATTAAAGATGAATCAGTATATTCTTTTCCTAGTAGCAGATGTTGAACTTTTGAAATTCTGACTTTCAAAGAAGACCTAATGTGAAACTTAGTTGTGAAGTGTTTCAAGCCTGATATATCACTATATGATATATGATAAAATATAAAAAGTTAACGTAGGCTCCAAGATGGTTGTATGAATGTCCCTGAACTTATATGTGTGTGTGTGTTTGCACTCACCAACATGGCCGTAGTGGGTACCGGGGCAGCCGGCAAGAGCTCCGCTCTCACACGTCTTTCCTAGCTTATGTGGGGCTAGAAACTGGCTGGCTGCCCGAAAAGTCGGTCACTGCGAAGAGAAGTCACGTGCGGCTGTATGTGTCTGCCTGGGAGTGCAGCCTGCCACCAAGCACGTCTGTCCACTCCGCCCCTTCATGGGCAGCTTGGCTGCTGGGAAATTCCCTTCCATTCCCTACAGGGTCCTTCCCCAGAACCCCGTAAGGCGTCGAGTGTGCGTATGTGTGTGTGTAAGAAAGGTGAATCTCATGCATCTGTGTATTTTCATGAAACTTTCATAAGAATTCTTAGGTGATCTGCATAAAAACTTCACACTAATAATTACTGTTCATATATATGATGCCAACAAACACATATCATAAATGTTCAACAAAAAATCAACTAAAGCACAAGCAAGACTGATTACCTGGCTTTTCACATGACTAAAATCAGTGGGGTTTTAGTCCGTGATTTCTCTTGCTTAAAACTCCTTCAGTGAAGAAGACCCATTGACTTAATACTGTGTAAAAGTGAGAAAGTAGTAGAACTACCCTCAGCTTGTCTTTCAGTATGAATATTTGTATATTGAAACAAATCAAAAGTTGAAAGAGAATTTCAAATTGGACCCATGAATATATTGAAATTGGATAATCTCTGTCATTATGTGTGCAGGTGTTAGGGTATGTACATGAAAGAGGTGTACATATTGAACACCTCCTACAAAGGTAAGTCATAGGCCTTATATCTTGAACAGAGTTTACTTTGGTCTTTAATATTTGAAGTAAAATTTCCTCTACAGATGTTTGTGATCCAACTCCCTGTCAAGGAGCTACAGAGGTTTGTTCTTTGAGTAATGGTGTTGCACAGTGTACAGGTGGGTACTGATCGAATTAGTTGATTTAAGATGAATCAGGTCATTCTCTTCCTAAGAGCAGATCTTAAACTTCTGAAGTTCTAACTTTCAAAGAAGAGCTTATGTGAAAACTCAGTTGTTGGTGTTTCAAGCCAGATATATCACTATATGTAAGTATAAGAGATTAACAAAAGTTGGCATATGCTCAAAGATACTTCCCATACAAAACACACGTGTCAATTAGTTTCAAACCCTCAGCCTGGCTTTCAAATGCGTCTGCCGTGGTTAATCACAGGTATTTTGCATGGAAATCTGTTTTCCCATGACATTGAGACAGGTTGGCCTGTTGCAACACTTTGCCACAGATTTGCCATTGGTTTTTACAGATTTGGTTTGCAAAAAGTGTGGCAGTTTAACCTAATATTAACAGAGAATTCTGAGATAAAACCTGTGGCTTAAAATTGATGGCAAGAAAAGGTGTATCATCCTGTGCCAAATTTGTGATCAGAGGGTTCCAGATACACAGGTTTGTCTCTCGAGAGCATGTATGGTTTCTTTGTTTTTTACGTAAGATCCTGGGTGTTTACAGGCACAGGTTGACACATGTTATTGTAAGGGTTGTATAAACTATGTCAGTGAACAAATATATTTGTGTGTGTGTGTGTGAGAGAGAAACATAAAGATCATGCATCTGTGTATTTTCATCAAACTTTCACAAGAATACTTTGACGATCTGCATAAAAACTGTACACTATTAACTATTTATAAGTATGACAGACATGAGCTTTTTCCTCTTTTCAGCGGATTTCCCTTTTTTTTAGACGTGGTTCTGCGGAAAAATTACAATTCCGCTCATTTGTAAATTATCGAAATTTTTGTAATAGTAAACAGGCAGAAAAATGCGGACATTTTTTGTAAACTTACCAGTGTATCCATTAGCATTAAGTAGGCCAATTAACGTGCAAAAGTAAGCCCATTAAACACGGGAGATTACGGATAGTCTATGGCACTAATGCTTGTATGTGCATAGGTACTTACTTTCATATAGCAATGCGTACATCTTCGCGGTAATCTGTACATTAAGATGGGTAATTGTATGCATGGCCATTCTCAAATTTAGAACGTACATAACTGGCTCACGTCCGTGCGGGCATCGATATTGTGCTTGGCATTGCATATCATTCAAGGGCCCGCGCGATTGTACGTCCGTATACTGCATGCATGTTGTGTGAAGATGGGAGTTCGTTACCAAATCATTCCGACAAAAGGGATATCGGTTTGTAACTTTGACAGAACTGTTAAAAACAAGTGGTCCTAGTCATGGCTAGATAGTAGAATGTTCATGCTCTGTGGATACGATGGAAACATAGCCCAGGCTGTGAACAACTGGCTTGGTGAATTGATCCGTAATGTAATGTTAGGCTTAGCCTAACGCTAATGTAGGCCTAGGCTGTAGCTTGTCTTACAGTTCGTTAATGTTAGGGAAAGTCGTGCACTAATGTGCGTCAATACTGGAATCGGTGGTTACTCTTTGCAGTCGTTATATGCAACGATTCAACTTGTAAAAAAATTTCTGTGTAAAATAAGCGGGCGTAACGTTTCGTTACACAGGCATAGTTTACACATAACGATAATATCGTGCCTAGGCCTAGCCACTACTCCAATACTTAACTTAGCCTAAAAGTATTAGTACATGACATGAAAGTCCTTTTAGTCCAAATTCTTGTAGAAGCTGACCACAGTTAATCAGGCTTGCATCATAACAAGGTAACAGAACTCCAGCTCTATCAGCACAATGTGCGCTCAAGCGAATAATGACTTGTGGTACTTAATAAGTAGTTCCAATGGCTACTAGGGCTTGGCTGGATCATATGTCCGGATTGAGCATGGTTGTGAAGATACAACTCACTGGACTTAAACCACAGAATGTGAAAGTTACTGACCATCACTAATAAGACTTTCCCGGGCTGTGGGGGACTATTCGGGATTGTAGGCTTATGGGCATTTGCATGGCATGTAGGCCTAAGCTAGGCCTAACTTAGGCCTATATTATGAACAATGTGGGGTGTTAGGTCTAATTTTAGGGTATATGCTTAATGTTACACCATTATTATTACAGGTTAAGGAAATCCTAGCGTAACAGTTAGTGCTGCCTAAACAAATGGATGAGATGGCAAATAGGGCCTAGGCTACAGGGCAAAGTTAATGAAAAAAATGTGTCCTAAATGAGTTGATTTCCTGCAATCTAAGCAGCCAAAATTTCAAAATTTTCTCACCTCAGCCCCAACCATGGTGGGGCTGAGGTGGGCCATGTCCCCCTTCGGGTGAATTTCCTCTTTTTTTTTGAAATGTCAGGCTCATGTCTGATATGATGACAACAAACACAAATCATAAATATCCAACAAAAATCAACAAAAGCAAGTCTTATTCTATGGTATTTCACATCACTAAAGTTGTCAATATTGTTTTAGTGTGCAATTTCTCTTGCTTAAACTCACTCAGTGAAGACGTCCCAGAGACTTATGATGTAAAAGTGAGGTCATAGAAAAACATTCAGCTTGTCTTGCAATATGAATATTTCTTATATTGAAACCAATCAAATGTCAGTAGAGAGAATTTCAAATAAGAACCATGAATAGATTGAAATTGGATGATCTCTGACATTGTACGCAAGTGTTAGAGTGTGTACATCAAAGAGGCATACATATTCAACACCTGCTACAAAGGTAAGTTATAGGCCTGATATCTTGAACAGACTTTACTTTGTTCTTTAATATTTGAAGTGAAATTTCCTCTTCAGATGTTTGTGATCCAACTCCCTGTCAAGGAGCTACAGAGGTTTGTTCTCTGAGTAATGGTGTTGCACAGTGTACAGGTAGGTACTGATAGAATGGTTGATTATAGATGAATCAGTATATTCTTTCCCTAGTAGCAGATGTTAAACTTCTGAAGTTCTAACTTTCAAAGAAGACCTAATGTGAAAACTTAGTTGGGGAGTGTTTCAAGCCTTATATATCACTATATGTTATATGATAAAATATCAAGTTAACGTAGGCTCCAAGATGGTGGTATGAAAGTCCCTGAACTAATATGTGTGTGTGTGCGTACATGTGGGTGCGTGTGTGTAAGAAACGTAAATCTCATGCATCTGTGTATTTTCATGAAACTTTCACAAGAATTCTTAGATGATCTGCATAAAAACTTCACACAAATAACTATTCATATATTTGATGCCAACAAACTCATATCATAAATGTTCAACAAAAAATCAACTAAAGCAAGTCTGATTACCAGGCAATTCACATGACTAAAATCAGTGGGGTTTTAGTACGTGATTTCTCTCGCTTAAAACTCCTTCAGTGAAGATGTCTCATTGCCTTAATACGGTGTAAAAGTAGTAGAACTACCTTCAGCTTGTCTTTCAGTATGAATATTTGTATATTGAAACAAATCAAAAGTCGAGAGAGAATTTCAAATTGGACCCATGAATATATTGAAATTGGATAATCTCTGTCATTATGTGTGCAGGTGTTAGGGTATGTACATGAAAGAGGTGTAGATATTGAACACCTGCTACAAAGGTAAGTCATAGGCCTGATATCTTGAACAGAGTTTACTTTGGTCTTTAATATTTGAAGTGAAATTTCCTCTTCAGATGTTTGTGATCCAACTCCCTGCACAGGAGCTACAGAGGTTTGTTCTTTGAGCAATGGTGTTGCACAGTGTACAGGTAGGTACGGATAGATTTGTTAGTTAGTTTAAGATGAGATTTAACGACACAGCAGCACGAATGTGTTATATAGTGTCAACAAGTTTAAATACGGTTCAAGTCCTTCCCTTTAGTCGCCTCTTACGACAGGCGGGAAATACCGTGGGCATATTCTACTACCCCCAGCCCACAGGGGGCAGTTACAGATAGAATTAGTTGATTGAAGATGAATCAGTATATTCTTTTCCTAAGAGCAGATCTTAAACTTCTGAAGTTCTGACTTTCTAAGAAGACCTTGTGTGAAAACTTAGTTGTTAGGTGTTTCAAGCCAGATATGTCACTATATGTAAATAAAAGAGATTAACAAAAGTTAGCATATGCTCAAAGATACTTCCCATACAAAACACCAGTGTCAATTTGTTTCAAATCCTCAGACTGGCTTTCCCATGAGTCTGCCATGGTTTATCACAGTACTTTGCATGGAAATCTGTTTTCCCATGACATTGAGACAGGTTGGCCCGTTGCAATACTTAGCCACAGATTTGCCATTGGTTTTTACAGATTTGGTTTGCAAAAAGTGTGGTAGTTTAACCCAATATTAACAGAGATTTCTGAGATAAAACCTGTGGCTTAAAATTGATGGCAAGGAAAGGTGTATCATCCTGTGTCAAATCTGTGATCAGAGGGTTCCAATTACACAGGTTTGTCTCTCGAGAACATGTGTGATTTCTTTGTTTTTTACGTACGATCCTGCGTGTTTACAGGCACAGGTTGACACATGTCTTTGTAAGGGTTGTATAAACTATGTCAATGAACAAATATATTTGTGTGTGTGAAAGAAACATAAAGATCATGCATCTGTGTATTTTCATCAAACTTTCACAAGAATACTTTGACGATCTGCATAAAAACTGTACACTATTTACTATTCATATATATGATACTAAAAATAATAAATCATAAATATTCAACAAAAAATCAACTAAAGCAAGTCTTATTATCTGGGTATTTCACACCATCAAAGTTGTCAATGTTGTTTTAGTGTGCGATTTCTCTTGCTTAAACTCACTCAGTGAAGACGTCTCATTGACTTAATGATGTAAAAGTGAGGTCATAGAAAAACATTCAGCTTGTCTTGCAATATGAATATTTCTTATATTGAAACCAGTTAAATGTCAGGAGAGAGAATTTTAAATAAGAACCATGAATAGATTGAAATTGGATGATCTCTGACATTGTACGCAAGTGTTAGAGTGTGTACATCAAAGAGGCATACATACTCTATACCTGCTACAAAGGTAAGTTACAGGCCTGATATCTTGAACAGACTTTACTTGGTTTTCTAACATTTGAAGTGAAATTTCCTCCTCAGATGTTTGTGATCCAACTCCCTGTCAAGGAGCTACAGAGGTTTGTTCTTTGAGTAATGGTGTTGCTCAGTGTACAGGTAGGTATGGATAGAATTAGTTGATTAAAGATGAATCAGTATATTCTTTCCCTAGTAGCAGATGTTAAACTTTTGAAATTCTGACTTTCAAAGAAGACCTAATGTGAAAACTTAGTTGGGGAGTGATTCAAGCCTGATATATCACTACATGTTATGTGATAAAATATAAAAAGTTAATGTAGGCCCCAAGATGGTTGTATGAAAGTCCCTGAACTAATACGTGTGTGTATGTGTGCGTACGTGGGTAGGGGTGTGTGTGTGTAAGAAACGTAAATCTCATGCATCTGTGTATTTTCATGAAACTTTCCCAAGAATTCTTAGATGATCTGCATAAAAACTTCACACTTATAATTACTATTCATATATATGATGCTAACAAACACATATCATAAATGTTCAACAAAAAATCAACTAAAGCAAGTCTGATTACCCGGCATTTCACATGACTAAAATCAGTGGGGTTTTAGTACGAGAGTTCTCTTGCTTAAAACTCCTTCAATGAAGAAGTCCCGTCGACTTGCGGTGTTAAGGTGAGGAGGTCATAGAACATCATTCAGCTTGTCCTGAAATATGAATATTTGTATACTGAAACCAATTAAAAGCCTAGAGAGAATTTCAACTAGACCCATGAATATATTGAAATTGGATAATATCTGTCATTTTTTGCAGGTGTTAAGGCCGGTTCATACTTCATTACAGCGCTATAAAGCTATGTTTAAGGATGTTAGCTGGGTCTCGATATGCCGATGTAAAATTGATTCATACTTCAGTTTTCTCGCAAAGCTCAACTTTCGCAGTACTGCCATGCAATGCACAGTCTCCCAATACCTGCCTATGCAAAGGCCAAGTACAGTACATATGTGTATGCGGTTTGATTGGCTCTACGACAAAGTACACTATTGATTACCGTGATAATTTTAGGGAATACAAGAAAATCCTGCCTTACTAACCTTTATGTCTTAATTTGGGGGAAGCAATAACTGTTTCCCTCCATTCTGATAACTGTCACTGTCACTGTCACTGTCACAATCAGGCCGCCGATAGTCGCACGGAACCCAAATACATGTAATGAGCTGGTATCTGAAAAGGTCCGCCATTGTTGTCGAGTAGGATCGTGAGCTCGTTTCAAAAGGTCATTCATCTACCAAGAAGCCAATCAGAAGCCGTTTCCTTTGCGATATCTCGAGAGCTTGCGAGAAAAGTTGAACAGTGTTCAACTCCAAGCAATGACCGTGAATCGAACTGGCGGCAAAGGTATTTTGACCATATATGGTTATTGATCGCTTTATCGCACGAGAAATTTGGAAGTATGAACCGGCCTTTAGAGTATGTACATGAAAGTGGTGTACATATTCAACACCTGCTACAAAGGTAAGTTACAGGCCTGATATCTTTAACAGACTTTACTTTGTTCTTTAATATTTGAAGTGAAATTTCCTCTTCAGATGTTTGTGATCCAACTCCCTGCACAGGAGCTACAGAGGTTTGTTCTTTGAGCAATGGTGTTGCAGAGTGTACAGGTAGGTATGGTTAAAATTAGTTGATTTAAGATGAATCAGTATATTCTTTTCCTAAGAGCAGATCTTAAACTTCTGAAGTTCTTACTTTCAAAGAAGACCTTCTGTGAAAACTTAGTTGTTAGATATATCAGATATATCACTATATGTAAGTATAAGAGGTTAACAAAAGTTAGCATATTCTCAAAGATACTTCCCATACAAAACACCAGTGTCAATTAGTTTCAAATCCTCAGCCTGGTTTTCCCATGCGTCTGCCATGGTTAATCACAGGTATTTTGCATGGAAATCTGTTTTCCCATGACATTGAGACAGGTTGGCCTGTTGCCACACTTTGCCACAGATTTGCCATTGGTTTTTACAAATTTGATTTGCAAAAAGTGTGGCAGTTTAAGCCAATATTAACAGAGAATTCTGAGATAAAACCTGTGGCTTAAAATTGATGGCAAGGAAAGGTGTGTCATCTTGTGTCAAACCTGTGATCAGAGGGTTCCAATTACACAGGTTTGTCTCTCAAGAACATGTGTTATTTCCTTTGCTTTTTACGTAAGATCCTGGGTGTTTACAGGCACAGGTTGACGCATGTCTTTGTAAGGGTTGTATGAACTATGTCAATGAACAAATATATTTGTGTGTGTGAAAGAAACATAAAGATCATGCATCTGTGTATTTTCATCAAACTTTCACAAGAATACTTTGACGATCTGCATAAAAACTGTACACTATTTACTATTCATATATATAAGATGACAACAAACACAAATCATAAATATTCAACAAAAAATCAACTAAAGCAAGTCTTATTATATGGTATTTCACATCACTAAAGTTGTCAATATTGTTTTTGTGTGCGATTTGTCTTGCTTCAAACTCACTCAGTGAAGATGTCTCATTGACTAATGATGTAAAAGTGAGGTCATAGAAAAACGTTGAGCTTGTCTTGCAGTATGAATATTTCTTAAATTGAAACCAATCAAATGTCAGGAGAGAGAATTTCAAATAAGAACCATGAATAGATTGAAATTGGATGATCTCTGTCATTGTGTGCAGGTGTTAGAGTATGTACACAAAAGAGGCATACATACTCTATACCTCCTACAAAGGTAAGTTACTGGCCTGATATCTTGAACAGACTTTACTTTGTTCTTTAATATTTGAAGTGAAATTTCCTCTTCAGATGTTTGCGATCCAACTCCCTGCCCAGGAGCTACAGAGGTTTGTTCTTTGAGTAATGGTGTTGCACAGTGTACAGGTAGGTACTGATAGAATTAGTTGATTTAAGATGAATCAGTATATTCTTTTCGCCAAGAGCAGATGTTAAACTTCTGAAATTCTGACTTTCAAAGAAGACCTTATGTGAAAACTTAGTTGTATAAATTCAGACCTTAAATAATAAGGCCTTGATAATTAGGCCTTGAAGGGCAGTTGTTTTACAACACTAAGCAGAAGAGAATGTAGAAGCCTGTGGCTTTTAAATTACATCTCTATCTTACTTTGTTCTGGCCGGGGATCACAGCTGGACCCCCCGTTGCTATTAAGCTTCATTGCTTCAAATGCCACCACCTTAATCCACTCAGCCTCAGCACCGGTTGTGTTTCAAGCTAGATATATCACTATATGTAATATAAGAAAATAACAAAAGTTAACATATACTCCAAGATACCTGTATGAATGCAAGAGAACAAATATTTTTGTGTGCATGAAAGAAACATATAGGACATGCAGCTGTGTATTTTCATCAAACTTTCACAAGAATACTTTGTTGATCTGCGTGAAAACACATGCCGTGTTCTTGCCAATACTCCAATATCCGCTGCTCGGTGGACTTTTTCAGAACTGTACACTGCAAAAAACCACAAAACTAGGTAAGACTTCCTCACTTCCCCACTCTGCACATCTTGTGTAAAAGAACTCTCTCAAGTGTAAATAGACTACTCTGTAGAAGTACAATGGCTAGGCAAACATCTGCTGCAAGATCATTTCATGGTCAAGTGAGCAGTGCGCTGACCAGACAGGATTACCTGACAGTTAGTTTATACTTGATTTAACAGAAGTGGAGAGACGAGCAAAAGGTGCGAACATAGTTCCCTTCGGCAGAAACACCTCATGAGTACACTATTAACTATTCATATATATGATGACAACAAACACAAATTATAAATATTCAACAAAAAATCAACTAAAGCAAGTCTGATTACCTGGCATTTCACATCACAAAAGTCAGTGTTTTTTTAGTATGTCGTTTCTCCTGCTTAAAACTCAATGAAGTATTCCATTGACTTACGGAGTGTAAAAGTGAGAATGTCATAGAAAAAAGTTCAGCTTGTCTTGCAATATGCAGATTTGTACACTGAAGTCAATCAAATGTCGAGACAGAATTTTAAATTAGGCCCACGGATATATTGAAATTGGATTATCTCTGTCGTTGTACACAGGCGTTAGATAATGTACATGAAAGAGGTGTACATATTTAACACCGGCTACAAAGGTAAGTTATAGACCTGATATCCTAGGCGGGGGGGGGGGATTGGGCCTCGGGCACTTTCCTTCAAAGCTCCATTTTCTCGTGACTAAGTGTGTTTTTAGTGCCGTCGACAGCCAGATGCTGTTTGCCTACTTTGTCCGTTATTGAGGGGATTATCATTCCAGTGGTTCTTTTCTACCCTGTTTAGCAACAGTGTACCCCACAGCTGGAGGCCCACGAAGGCATACTGTCTCATGAGGGAAACCCTACGTATTATGTCAGCTGTAGGGGACATTTCGCAGTCCAGTGCGGGGGACCAGTACCGGGCCATTTATAATGACTTGGTTGGTCAGGTCCAACCCAGGGACTACGTGTCAGGGCCAGAAGTGTGGTGTGTGGTTCACAGCATGTCACTCAATTACCACTGGCAAGACCTGCTGTGGGGAATCGCGCACGACGCCATTGTAACTAATCTCAAGCGCCTCCGGTGGCGTCTTGAAGATGGCATTTGCCCCCGCACTGGATGCACTAAGTGAGAGAGTGTGCCTCCTGTGTATCGGCAGTGTGGCTTTGTCACCCTCCTCTGGGAGCTGGTTTCAAGCCCTGGCTGATCGCCTCACGTTTTGTAGCACCTGGGCGGTTGGTCAGGACTACATTTTGTATGGTCTATCGACCATGCCATGCAATACAAGTGTTCGCAGCATACTCACCTTTGTTTTGGCATCCATTAAGCTGGTCTTGTGGAGAGACCGATGTAATATTGTGTTTAGGGGGGAGGGGAGGCCTGCAGATGCCATCCTTGCATTGGTGAGGACAGAAGTTAGGCTTAGGGTTGAAGCTGACTAGGGTTTGCAAAGGGCGACGTTCGGCAGGCGGTGGGGTCCACTTGCTTCAGTGAGGGCGGGCCGGGTGTTGGTTAACCTGTAAATATTGTTTTCCTATTTGTAAATAGTCCTGTGTGGTGGGTGGGCTGGGTGTGTTGTATATATTAGCCACAGAATTTTGTTTTGTTAGCTTAATGTAAGATAAGTTTGTTAATAGTTGTAAGTAGTTCATAGTTGTGTTTTTGTCCATCCGGTTTTGGGTCTTTCCGTTTGACAGTGTCCGTTTCTATGCACTTAAAAGGCACACCTACTTTGCTTTGTTCTTAAATATTTGAAGTGAAATTTCCTCTTCAGATGTTTGTGATCCAACTCCCTGTCAAGGAGCTACAGAGGTGTGTTCTTTGAGTAATGGTGTTGCACAGTGTACAGGTAGGTACTGATAGAATTAGTTGATTAAAGATGAATCAGTACATTCTTTCCCTAGTAGCAGATGTTAAACTTTTGAAATTCTGACTTTCAATGAAGACCAAATGTGAAAGTGTTTCAAGCCAGCTATATCACTATATGAATGGTAATAAATAAACAAAAGTTAACATATGCTCCAAGATGCTTGTGTGAATGTCAGTGAACAAATATTTTTGTGTGTATGAAAGAAACATAAAGGTCATGCATCTTTGTATTTTCATCAAACTTTCACAAGAATTCTTCGACAATCTGCATAAAAACTGTATGCTGTTAACTATTCATATATATGATGCTACAGAGCTACAGAGGTTTGCTCTGTGAATAATGATATTGTGCAATGTACAGGTAAGTTCCACTAAAACTTATGATTAAAGATTCAATCAGTGTGTGCAATGGTTTTGTTTGGGTACTAGCTGTGAAATGGTTTGAGATCAGTTGTAGGAATATCAGTTATAAGGAATATGTCTTTAAATAGCACTTAAAAGTAAAATACCATTCTTTTCCTAAAAGTTAATTTTAGACGTCTGAAATTTTGTCTGTGATGAAAGGCATTAGGTGGAAATTAAATTCATTGCTTTGATCCAGATTATAATACCTTATATTTTATAACATAATGGCAAATTGTTAACTGTTGCTCTGGGATACTGGGTTCAAATGTCAGTGAACAAATATTTGTGGGTATGTGAAAGAAACATAAAAGGTCCTGTACCTCTTTATTTTTCATCCGTTTTATTTAAAGAAATGATCGGAATGCCAAGGCACCTAAAGTTGTCAGATGGGGAGAGATGCTTTTCTATTAGAATAGAACTCAAGATGGAATTTGTAACAACTACAGACATAGATAAATTGATGATTGTGGAGTGGGGTGTTGTGTAATGGCATTTTACTAAACAGTAAATATACACCCAAATGTTGATCTGAGCAGAACTCTATATTATAGGGGGTCATCTGCTACTCCCTCCCCCTCATGCACCTAGACCCCTCTCATTGCAAGCTTGATATCTTCAGCAAATTGCTGTATTTTCTTTGAGTATTTGAAGTGGCATTTTCTCTTCAAATGTTTGTAATCCATCTCCCTGACAAGGAGCTACCAGAGGTTGGTTTTTTTTAGTAACAGTTTACCAGTGTGTACAGGTTAGTTATGAAACAAACAGTTCAGGAAAGTGTGAAGTAATGTTTGCATCTGTTGTAAAAATATGCAGGTAACAAAGCAATGTGATATCAATACCTTAAAATTTCCCATTAAATAGCACAGCAGAATTCTTAAAAGTAAAGCATACATCCAACTTCTGAGCATTTTGACCTTCATAGATCTTACTGGAATTTTGATTCTGTGTTTTTAACAGTGTTGTAATGAGTCACTCAATTCTGCAGTCGAGTTGAGTCATTTACTACTTTCAATGTGACTTGAGTTGAGTCAGTGACTCAAGTCTTTTTTATTACTTTTATGAGGAAAATTATGACACAATTGCTTTCCCTTTTGAAAATAAGTGACTCAAGTCATGACTTGTTACAACACTGGTTTTTAATTCAATGTATGTTCAGTTTTGTTTTATGAAATAAGTTTGATGCTTTACGTTTACCATGAGATGTAGGAATTTAAGTAAGCAACTTGTGAGGGAAGGAAACTGTGGGCTTACATATTAAAATGTGCTTTTCTTTGCATACCATTCAAAAATGATTTGAATATCGCAAAAATATTTTTACCTGAATATTTGATATGACATTTCTCTTCAGATGTTTGTACTCCTGGTTCCTGCCCTCTTGGACAGGTTTGTTCTTTGAATAATGGCATGGCAGATTGCAACGCAGGTTAGTACCATGCAATTACTAGGATTAAAAGAAAGCATGTCTGATGAATTGACCTCCCTAAAAATGATCAGCTGTAACTTCCAATTGGCTGAAAAGTCCAGGGCATTAGCCATGAGTGGCAGTATTCAGAGAGAGCTGCTAAGCAGGCTAGCCAAAAATATGCCCATAATTAAAAGTTCAGGCTAATTTCATTCTTTTTTTATATTCCATGAAGGGCATGTGCTGGGAGTATGCTTTGCAGACAAAAAGTCAGATGAAAAAGATCAAACACTATACAAGGGGACAACTATCAAACAGAGGTTAAATACCTAACAAAATCAAACAAAGTTTGAAAATAGTTGCCAAAAAGAAGTTAACTGATACATCATGAATCATCCTCCCCAAAATGGTCAGCTGTTAGTTCCTAGTTTTGCCTATGCTTATAGGTCAGTGGATCAGTGAGGTTGAAGACACATATTATTGACATAAATGTTTCCTATAGAAATGCATTCCAAAGCTTGTTACATTTGCTACAGCCTTATTGCAGTAGGGTTGGTAAAATTGTATACCCCACATAGATAAAGGAATAGTGGGGTGTGCAAAACAGCTCTTTTTAGTTCAGTTCATACAGCATGTGAATTGGTATGCACTGGTTGTTGTATATGTATTCCATTGCTGACAATTCTGTGAATATTTGTAGAAATAGCATATTGACAGTAAAATGGTCAGCTCTATATATTCCTTCATTGTCACTAGTTTTCCCTTAGTTTTTGCTGGTCTCAGACAATGCAATTTTCATTCAAAAACTGTGGTAAGGAAGCTTTTAACACCACTTCCTTCTTAACACCTTCAAACACATTTCATGATAAGCTAGAAATTCTTATTTGCACAGACAAAAGGAACTACTTTCTACTGTCATGGCTGTGTGTGTGTGCATACATATTCAACCCTAAGCTGGACACAATAGCCATTGTGTTCTTCAATAGTTAGCTGAAGTGAAAATTTTTTGATATAATCCTTCAAGGAGAGATCAAATTGATGGGTAAATAAACAAATAAACAAAGCTTGACCAGTTTTAGTGAAGGAAATTTTTCCTCATTTTAAATAGGATAAGAAACTTCTGAAATTTTCTTTCATAGGATACTAGAAATTTCCTTGTGAGAATTGGTTTCATTTAGTAATTCAAAATATGTTCACATGTGTTTTAGAGCATGATATGCACATATGACATTCACTTTCAGATATGCATACATTTCTGACAATTGAACAAAAGTAAAGTGTCTGTCATAGGTAGTCTAGGGATAAAAATAATGTTCAAAAGAATTCAAGAAGGCAAAATAAAAATCTGAAGAGAAAAAAAGTGACTGTATAACCATAGTATAAAAAAGTTGTACATTTGGCTGGGAACCTCAGAATGCAATGTCGCATCAAGTTTTGAAATGTTTTGGTATTTCCTTTGAAGACTTCCTGGGGAGAACCTGGAAAGAGGCCATCTAGAAAAGTGTAACATTCATGATGAATGTGGAAGGAAGGTTTTCCTTGGTCTAGTGTAAATGTAACCATTACAGGACAACCTCCCCCGACCATTCCAACCTGGACAGTTTCCCCTGCACAACTCTGCCTGGGACAGTTTGCCCCTGATAATTCCCACCCAGACAATTCCCAACCTGGACAGTTCGCTGCCAGGAAATTCCCAGCTGGACAATTTTCCCCAACTCCCACTCATGACAGTTACCCCTCAGACTACTGCCCCCTCCAAAAATTGGAAAAATGCTTTTCATGCAGTGCATCAGGGGATGGGTCAAAGGTCAAGTGAACCACTTACCTTGACGAACTGTTGTCATGATTCATATGACCTTGTGACCCCACTCGTCTATTGTGAATTACCCAACTCGTCTATTGTTCAGGGTGGGAATTGTCCGAGGGAGAAATTGCCAGGGTTGGAAATTTTTTGGGAGAGAATTGTCCAGGGTAAATTTTCCCAGGAGAGTTGTGGGGGGGGGGGATTTTGCAGGTGGAAATTGTCTAGGAACACATATGCTTCCACTCTAATGAATGATGTAAAATGGAAGAGTAAAAATGGAGGATTTTTTACATGGCTTTGTGGTTGCCCCATTTTAATTACAACAGCTCTCTGATTTGGTAGAGGGCAGTGCTCAATTGTGGTCATATACCCAAAGCTCAGTCTGAAAGAAATTTTTTAATCTCAATGAACATCCAGAGAAAGAAAACTTATGAATCCCAAGCTTGATACGTGAATGTGCTATTTTAGTGTGAGAATCATATCACTTTATGTGTAGGTCAATATCATTTGGTGTCACCACTGTTCAAAATGTAAAACCTTGTAAACATTATGTCTCAAGAAGGGAAAACATTGGTCAATCTCATAGTTGGTAAGTTGATGATTCAGATAGAGTGGGTCAAAGGTCATTTGAGGTGTTCAGGTAATCCTAGATTCAGTGTGAAAGCCTTGTAAACCCAGGATAGAACCAACATCATGTCATATGCATGGCCCATAATGCCTCAAAATACTCTTGTTATGTTCATCAAGTTGTGACAATGGTGTAGAATATTTTGGAAATTCTTTTTGTTTTCTTCAATATTTGAAGTGCCCTTAGGTTCCTGTACTCCTAATCCCTGCATGGCTGCAGATCCTGTTTGTTATTTGGATTCAAATGGGGTTCAACAGTGTACATCAGGTTAGTATCAGCTCAGTTGTTAGTTAAATAGTGCATCATTAAGTGTGCATGTCACTTGTGTTTCAAGAGGTAAAAATTGTGAATGCAGCTGTGTTTTCTCACAAATATCTGGAACTCTGGCATTATCCCCAGCTGTTGTTTTCTTGAAACTAAAGAGATCAACAAATAACTGTATAGTGTAACCTACCAAAGCCTTTGAGATACAAGTCAATGCTTCAACATACTTCACCTTTGTTACTGTTGCATGCGTGGGGTTAGCTCCCACGGGGTTCGAAAAGTTCCACACAAGGATAAGTTTCCAAGACTCAATAAATTCGATCAGTCCTGGATTTATTCCACTAATTCTTTGGCAATATTTACACTGACTGGTGGAGATTCCAAATTTTGCTAAAAATGATTGATGAGAGCTACAGGCTCCTGGTCCTAGATTAATGTGATGTACCACATAGTATATCGTCTTCAACATTTAGAACGTATGACCAAGGTGTACTCTTCCTAGTCTGCAACTAGAGTTTCTTCTGCAGGTCTATCCTAAATGATAAGATGGGGAAAGAGGGCTGTGATTGGTCAGAAAGTTATCATGATCTTAAACTCACCAATGAGGGACCTGGGACCCAGACGTCTAGAAATTATGCAGTGGTTAATGCACCATCACGTTGCAATCTTGAACACATACAAAACAAAAAGGCAATCTTCAATCGTTGAGGTTTACAACTTGAGTACAGTGTTACCCTTGAAACAAACCTGCCGTCATAATGTTACATGACAATACAATGAAGTAGGAATCCTACACATTTTTGGTTCCTTGCCAAAGGCACGAAGAGTCTATGCAATCATGCTGGCATGTGTGTGATGGTTAACTTGTTAACACAGTTTCTCAAGAATGGTAACAGTGAGGGATTTCGTCGGTAACATGTGGATGTTCCATGTTGAGTTCAGGAAGCCTCTTGTTTTTTGAGGAGGTTGGTGGTCATTTTAGGTTGCTGAAAGTCAAATTGTGAAAAGCTTGTCAAGAAGGGTAGCAGCCTTGAGGAATTTCATACTTTGCTTGCAGATTCTCTATGTTAATTTAAAGACCCCCATCATTTGTGGTGGAGGTCACAGGTCATTAGAGATCACCAGAGTTCAACTAAGAAAACCTCACAAACATGATATTTCAAGGAGAATAATTTTGAGGTGTCTCTCACTTCGAATGGAGATGCACCACATTTAAAGAACTGTACAGTGATTGATGGAAGTCACAGGCCATTTGAGGTCACCAGAGTACCAACTGTTTCAATCTTGTAAACATAATGTATCATAATATGTCTTGTGTATTAAATGGTCCATGCCAAGGTCTTTCATCCTGTCACCAACCAGCACCACCCAGTGACCCTGGCACCAACTGATTCTGTGTAGAGTGAAAGAACATTGATGACTTGTGCTATTTCTTTTGCCAAGGAAGCGTGTATTGATGGTGCGTTTGTGTGTGTAGTTTGTGCATGGACATGCATGCATATATGCACCCACCAACGTGGCCTTAGCAGGTACAGGCACAACGGGCGAGAGCTCCGCTCTCGCACATCTTTCCTAGCTCACGCGGAGCTTGAAACTGGCATAGCTGCTGCTGAACGCACGGCTGCACATGTCTGCCTTGGAGCGCAGCCCGCCCTCAAGCACGTCCTTCTACTTGGCTCTTTCGCGGGCAGTTTCACTGCTGGGAAATTCCCTTGCATTCCCTGCAGGGTCCTGTGCCAGTACCCTGTAAGGTATCGAGTGTGCGTATGGGTGCATGCATGTCTGGAGTTATGTATGAATGTGTATTGCTGCTTAGCCTGTAAATGCATATAATAATGTAAGAATCATGGATACTTTTCTTCATGGCATGGTAGGTGTGTCATATCAAGTAGATGAAGCTCATCATATTTGATGGAGTTCAGGGGTCATGTGTAGTCAACCTAGGTCATATCCTAAATAGCATCAATAGGCCTATTATATTTGGTGGAAGTCAAAGGTCATTTGGGTCATCAAAGCTCAATTTCTGAGTACCTTACCAACACAATATCACAGGAATCTCACAATAACTAGGAAATTGATAGTTATCATATACTTAATATGTGGATGTATCATGTGAAAAAGATGAACCCTGTTTGTTTTTGCATGATGTCAACTGTCACCTTGGGTCACATGGGTGAAATCCTGAAACTGTTAACATGAGATATCAAGGTAGGAAGAAGCATGGATACATTTCATAATCTGTTTTGGGGTGCAACATACTGAGAAGTCAAATAATTTTGTTCTTGCCATCATCGCATATGCCTAAGAAGATGTTAAGGTATTACTTATTGAAGCAAAGTTTAACAATATGATGAAATAATAATATAATGAATATAATGTATTGAATAATGGATATAATGTGTTTCTAACTTTTGACCGTAGTGTATGTATATTTGATCTAATGTATGCTTCCTATGAAGAACAAATAAATATTCACTGATTTATTTTCAACTGTTCAATTATTCCAACACAGGGCATCCTTGTTCAGCCACTCCATCACCATGCCCCGTAGGTCAACAGTGCTTCTTTTTACCAAACAACGAGTTCATGTGTGGAGGTATTTACAAATTTGATTTTGTTTCTCATATTTTGATGCTTTTCCCTTTCTGGTTTTGCAATTATTCCATAGCTCTTCCATACATCAGCCTATCATCAGAGCCATCTTAACACCATTATAGGCTCCTGGACAAAGCAGCACACTGGGGCCCCTGCCAACACAACCACTTGCAGGATTAAACTAGATTTAGCTTGGGGGCCTTATGCTGATGGTGCCCCTAAACAACTGCCCAGCAAACCCATACATTAAGACCACCTTATCTGTCACACATTAAAAGACTTTAAAAAACTAAAAATGGAACCTACTGCCATTGTGCTTGGTGCTCAGCATAAGCAATGGAGTAGGGAAAACAAGCCAGTGAGCCACAACTGGAAAAAAGGCCGTGGCCGGCCCAACTTAAACTAGTTGGTTAGAAACTGAGCCGTAAAACCTCATCTAACTCTAACTCAATCAAGCATTAAAATATGAATTAGGAGTTCAAATATATCACTTTGGGGATATGCAGACGGATGACAACATATCATCTTCCATACTAATGAGGATAAATAGTAAACAGTTGACACATTTTTTTAAAAAGATATCACCCTGGACCTCTCCAGAGACAAGTCATGGGTAGTTGGATTGGCTTGCATCCAAAACCTGTCATACATATATTAAGAATGTGGCAAGATTTCAGTAACGGATGAAACTGTGAAAATGTTATATGTGGGATTGAAAAAGTGTTTTATTTCCTGAAAATAGTAAGAAAAAAGTTATTGAAAAGTCATGACATGTTTGCAGAGGCATTTGAAATTCCATTACTTCAGTGTTGATACCTAAGGTGCCGGGCAAGCATTTTAAGATACTTTCATACTAAGCACAATAGGACCTGACACAATGCAATAAAACTGAGTTGAAAAAAGTAAAACCTAACTTTATTCACTTGTCGCCAAGCGATATTTTCGTGTGACCAATCATGAGATGGAATTGACATTTTGTTAGATCACATGACTATTCAGGCATTGGAATATCGCTGAGAGATTATGAAAAAGTCCAGTGTTGTGGGAAAGACCTAGCGACATTTTCATTGTGTCTCATTGTTTCTTATCGCAAACAGTGTGAATGGGGCTTAAACCTTAGTACAATGTTTGTAAAATATTATCCATGGTCAATAAGTCATATGGAATTTAAGAGATCCCATGGTAATATTAAAATGCAAAAGATGAAATATACTTTTGTTCAAATGTAAAATTGGCAGCGTAAAGCCAGTGGATAATAACCTTCCGTTGGTATCCATGATGGAAAGATATTGGTAAATTTTGTGATTGTATTCTGTACTCTTCACAACTTTTGAGAAACTTCTGAGAATGAAATTCATGAGCCTTGAGGTATTGTTGTGTTTGATCATGGGTGGAAAACGTTGGGAAATTGGAAAGGCTACTTCCCAGGAAATTTGGGTAGTTGGAGGGAAATTTTGGCAATTGGAGAGAAATTAACCATTTCTCAATATAAAAATATGGAAGAAATTGTGGAAAATTTGACTCCCTTTGCAGGAAATAAACCAGGGTTCCCACGCGGTCGGGAATTTGGGAAAAGTCGGGAAAAGGTCGGGAAAATCAAAAGGGGGTATTCTAGGCCTGGAAAGTCCTTGAATTTGCCAACGAGGTCTTGAAATTTTCTTCATCATGTTGTTCACTATTTTTCTTGCATTAAATTGTTGCAGTGGTCAAGGAAGTAATTGAATGAAGGCTGAACTGGTTCTATAAAATTAGAGATTATGCCGTAAATTCCTGACGTTCATTTCACTTTGCGTATATCACGATCATGCGTTAGCTCCGCTGCATGTTCCAAGCCATATATTAGCCACAACTGTCACCGCCTGTCACTAAGGGTTACTTTGAAACACGAGACTAGGCTAGGCTTGATATATCTCCTTATGTAAACTTGTTAGGATAGGATAGCAGCCAAAGCAAGTGACTCTGAAGAAAAATGAATCGTACGGGAAAATTATGCAAGAAAATTTTTCGAAACCATTAAACAGGGCTTAGTTAAAGTATTTTACACATGCCTTGAAACTATTTTATGAAATGAATGCCATGTGGGTAATTTTGGCTAGCATTCACTTTTACGTTTGAGTTGGCAGGCCCTGAGACTGAAACATTTACACAGTAGTATAGTATCTTCAATTGAAATGATAAAGGACTTGGAGGGATCGTAGGCACAGATTTTGGACAACATTCCCAGGGTTAAAGAAACTTAGAAATTACTTATCACCATCGATTTTAAAAGATATTACAATAATTACTGATAACCTCACTTCTTTCTAGTGTCATGAAGTATAGTAGGTACTTATTACAGACAGGAGGGACGCCATCTTGTTTACAGGTGCGATACTTCCTTCCCTTTGTCCTAGATTCCCAGGTCCCTTCCTGTTTCCTGTCACGTGTACGTACTCTCTGTCACGTATTCCCACGCCCTGTAGAAAGTTCCACGTTGGAAGCTATATCCCATAATGATCCTTTTAGGTGTGGTCAATTTCACCTTTTGCGGCCCCCTCATTGGTCATACAGTATTGCTGTATCAATGAATATTTATTTTAAGGATGCGTCACAACTTCTGACCAATCGGGGAACTGCTTGGGATTTCCTTAGGTAGCCACTAGGTAAGCGGAGCCTCGAGCCCGCAAGCTTGTCACTCGTGTTCTAGACCTCTGAGAAGAAACATGTAGTCGTCATTGTATATATCTGATCTCTGTAATATGGCCGGCTTTTTAATTCTCGGTAATTTCATCATTTTTTTGGAGGAAGAATAATCATCAATAAAATCAAGAAGAATCGAGTGAAATCAAACCAGCTTGAACCGTCTTCAATTATTTTTCTGCTTAAATCTGTGTCATCTCTTTTATGGAGCTGCACCCCAAGATCCCGTACCAAGCCTTCGTTTATATTACGATTGGCCCAACTATCCTACATCTAGCATGTGGCAGGTTTATGGGGTGAATGGTTTGAATTTTTGTCTCATACCAGCAAAGCATGGTGTGAGCTATTGTGATCACAGACCTGTATATCGATCTCTATTGGTCTGTCTGCTGACATTTGCAAAAGTGGCTGTTATTCTCACATCTTACAAGGGATCTCGATGAAACGTGCATAGAAAGTCCCTTGGGTGGTGGGCCATTTAAGGTGTTCAGAAAATTTTGGTCTAAGGTCCCATGTGGGTCCTATGGCCCATTTTATGAAATTCTACACAATGCTTCTCTTGCATATATTCTCTTGTACAATGTTGATACTGTAGTTTGTCATAATGATACTCCGTAAGCGGTACTGTACCGTACCTACAGGGTGTTCAGAAATTTGGGGCCTAAGGCCAAAGATGGGACATAGGGTCCATTTTGTGAAATATTGCAAAGTGATTAACTTTTCCACCTTTTAATGTTAAAGCGAGTTGATGGGATGTTAAAATGTTATAGTGGTGTTATAGTATAGTGATCTGTGTGGTATTCTAGAATTTTGGTCCAGATCCCATGTGGGCCCTGTGACCCCATATTATGAAAAGCTGCAAAGGGCTTCTTCAACAACAGATTCTCTTGTACAATGTTGATGGTTTGTCATAATGATACTCAGTGAGTGGTATCTTCAGGTTGTACAGACATTTTGGGCCCCAGGTCCAAGATGTGCCCTGGCATCCATTATGTGAAATATTTAAAATGGTTGACCCTAATTCCTTCAGTCAGAGTTAAACAGTTGACCACCTGTCATAATGATGCTTGATTAGTGACCTGTTTATTTTTTCTGGATGTTTGGTCCCATGTGGGGCCTAAGGCCCTTTCTTTGAAATCCACATTGTGGCTTGCTGAGGACAACAGAATAAGAAGTGGAGGTAACACAACAGATTGTCACACACAGTCAAAATGTCATTTTAAGTGGTTGGGGTAATTCTGGTAGCTAGATATAACAACAAAGTTTAGTACCGTGTAAATAAATTTAGGCCTAGCATATGCCCAGGCCTGTGCCTCATTATGGGTGTGTATATTTGTCACCTATAGTATGGACCACAGGTGATAATTTGGGTCTGGAAAAACTATGGAAAGGTCTGGAAAAGGTCTTGAAAAGGTCTGGAATTTCATTCACGAAAAAGTGTGGGAACCCTGATAAACATTTTTCTATTTGTAGTGTTTGATTAAAATACTGGTATTTTATATGAGCCTGTGGAGTATGACTTTGTGCAGTCATAGGTTTAGCTTCCCCATCCCAGAATATGAAAATTATTGCAATTAAGTTTTATATCAAGCCCCTTCTTCACTTTATAAAATAGCTGTCTCATCCAGTAGACCACACTACATTTTCTCATTAGTCAAATTGTAGTTACCTGTTGTAAATTTAAGTTGCCTTGAACCTAAAAATGCATTAAACAGAGATGCCACTTTTCAGATTTTAGTCTGAAATCAGATTTTTTTGGAATGCCCATCAAAAATTCAGACTTTTTTGACATCAGAAAACACTTTTTTGATTCCCAAATTTTTGGTCAAATTTACGAAAAAGGTCTGCTCTGTTGCATGATTCAAGAGTTAGTCCAACATAAACCACTGATGGTACCAAATGTATTTGTTGTACCAAGTACCTTATGCAGATGGCACAGCATGGAGAACCGTTAAGTACTGGACAAACTTTGTATACTAGTTTACTGTGATTGTCTATCCAGCAGTTTGACACCTTTACAAAATTTTCAAATTTTTTGGGTAAATGCTGGTAGCATCTCTGATTAAAGGGAATGAGTGTCTGCCAGCTTTAAGTGTTGTTACCAAAAGTATATAGTGAAGGCATAGAGGAGACACAGTGAATGCCATAAATGTTAGAAAGTCATTCTACATAAAACAATATTACATTTATCTCTCGTTTGCTTTCCAGTTTGAGGTTTCATTGACTTTAAATCTTTACATCTAGAGTTACCCTTTAAGGTGGTTTTTACCCTGATATCTGATTTTACCCAATTAAACCTCCTTGCTAGCTCATCTCATACTTTTTTTTTTTACACAGTGACTGGGAGGAAAAAGAGAGCAGCTACAGGTGAGTCAGTGCATTAAACATTAAGATTGTTTTTACTCTGTTTTAGTCATTAATTCACTGGATAAACTTAAGAGAAAAAATATGGAGCACTTGCATATGACAAGAATAGAGTATGATGTATGGTCAGTAATTGAATACAGTATTTCAGAATTGTCTAAAGGGCATGCACACCAAAGGTCAAATGAACACAGGCCTTGAATTTTGAGGCATGCAAGTGTGATCACACCCCACCAATCGCCTCAAATCACTGTGTGGAGTGTGATTTTTTGCACACCTTGATAAAAAATGGGAACTCAGATAAATCTATTAAAGTTTAATGAAACAGCACACCTACTGCACTCCTTAATTTCATAAGGAGTGTGATTTGTAGCACACCTGGAAGATGTAAAAATCAAGTCCTGTGAACGTGACCTTTTTCATGCTTGTGTTTTTTTTTTGTATGGCACAATGATTGTTATGGAAATGTACGTGGTAATTGACCTAACTTAACAGTCTGTATATCTGTTAGTATGCATGCATACTAGCAATGTGTGAGATGTTTTCACGTACTAGCACCATCATTGTTATTGTGTGCATATATGAGGGGACAGAGTCATGTAGCAAAACATAGATTTGTCATTTATATAGTGGCCAGTAGGGTCAAAGTTTTGTCTTCAAATCCTACTGCTTTACAGGTATGTCAAAGTCAATGATATTATAAGCATAGGTTCCAAACTGACTAAAGATATTACCATGTCCAAAATCGTAGGAAGAAGACAGTACAAATATGAAACCATAACGTTCAAGGGGATGTGACTTCCCCCCCACCCCCTATACAAGGGAGTTGATAGCAACTCCCTGCCTAAATATATTTGGAATAGCCCTAGATCTCTAAATAAAGTTGATTTCTGCACTTTGATTGACATTCATTCAAACAATATAGCTCCACTCTGGTTGGTCAGCAGTGACTTGTACAGTCAGTTGTGTTCCCAATTAAGCTCACACACACTTCTGTGACAATATAGCCTCAAGCAATTTAAACTCAGTGCAGGCTACTGTGGCTCTGTCTTGGAGGTGTACTAGACAGGTGGTCTGGAGGAGGGGCTTAAAGTAAACTTAGTAGGGAGAATTGTTACTGTCTGGGTGAGATTAGAGAGCCTTTAGGTGCTGTGAAATAGGACGGGGTTTTGAATGCTATGTCACATACTTAGTTCCACTTAAATACAGCATGCAGTGGAGTGTATGACTTACATGTGTTTAGCTGGGTTTTATTTAACATCTCTTTGGTGGGACACCGAGTATCCCAGTGTTTCCATAACTCAAAAGCTTATATCTGGAGGAAAAGTTGAAAATTCCCTGAAATTTGATAAATATTTTGCCAAAAGTTGTTATAAATTCTTCCTGCATGCTATTTATGCTTTCTTTAAGGAAATACTGTGATTTGATAAAGTAAAAATATTACTTCTTCAAACCTGAAAAAGCCTTACTTGAAGAAAAAGTAAAAGTATCGGAAAATTCATCTCTCATTCTACTGTTTGACCTATACTATTACTCCTTACATTCGTTCTGAAATAATGAATTGTGAATTAACAGGATTTTTATTAGTCCTTTGTGTCTACTACTACTTTCAGCTTGTGATCTTTTTCACCATTTTGCCCACACCCCTTTCCACTACTTAAATCTAATGCAGGTGTCAAACTGTCCCGAAATTCACACCAGATGGACACACGAATATGGGATTTCGAATTTCGGGCTTAGATAGCCCCAAACCTTTGCAAGGTCTTTCAGCAATTTTTTGGCATGCCAAAGATTTTGCCATTACTCACGAAGTTGCTCCCAGAGCCTGAGATACTCCACTGGTAGTCATACGATGGCTTAAGATGCCCTCACGAATGTACTGAGTTTTTATGATTAGAGCTGAATTTGAGCATTCCTTAATTGTGTGTCCATCTGGTGTCAATTTTGGGACAGTGTGACACCGGCATAAACAAGGGTGCTTTTTTGGTGTGTCTAGTTCTATGTCACATTCTGTGTAATACTAATGATAAAAATAATTATTTTTAGTTTTAGTTTAGTGGTACTTATTTGCACTCAAATTGTTCAGAAAATACAAGAACAAGATGAAAGGACAAGGCAACCTTAGAGTCAAGAGAAACTTAGAGTAACAGGAGCTAAACCCAACATGCTGGTAGGGTGTCAGCCCATCTCCAGTGGAGCCCAGAAAACATGAAATCTGCTTTTTCAATCGAAGCTAAATTTCAGGAAAAAACAAAGAGTGGAAGCTCACAAAAGCTACAAACTAGAAGGATAAATAAATGGAGAGTTGTGTGGTGGAGAATCCCCGTAATCATTCTTCAAGTGTTTTACAGGCGCTGGGAAATACACAAAATACCATGAATTGATAGGACTTGGTAGTAGAAAAGTTTTAGGAGATAATTTAAATGACATTACAGAACCTGATGGCCTGGTTTGTTCCACTGGTAGAATGATCTGCAAACAGGTGCAACATAGTGGTACTAGTTGGCAAAAAAATTGGTACAAAGCTCAGTCACACATTTCTGGAGGATGAAGCAAGATCTTGAGTGTCTGTTCCTAATTTGTTTTTGTTTAGTAAAGCTTGCAATAAGTATCTAGCATAGAGTAACAAATTGAAGGTTTTCCCTGACAACATTGGTAAACTCATTTTGTGATCTTTTTATGACACTTGTCCTTGTTTTTTTAGATCTTGAGGATGATGATGGTCATCTTGTATTTGAAGGGATGAATTTGAGTGAAGTAGAAAATGTGATTGAAGAAGGTGATGGTCCCATTCAACAACAACAATCCATAGTAGTTAAGGAAGAAAATATCTCAATTGGTTGCGGCTTCTACCTACCAACTATTCTTGTTTTAACTGTACTTGTTTTTGCCTTTGTGATGACTTGTGGACGACGTAATCAGAATAAACTTGGAACTGGAGAGCTTAAAACTCCAAATATTGCTTGATTGTAAAATTTGCAAAACTCCACTGTATGTGATAATGTATTCAAGAGAATTTGATGTTTTCTCTTCAGAATTGATGCTAGACAAACAATGTCCATAAGATCAAGGCTTTTCAGTTGGTGTTGTCTTCTACCTTTCAATGTATAAGAGGTGTCTTCTTGAAAGTTTCATTTCATTCCATAGTCTTAAAATTGATTGATTGATTGATCGGTGGATTGGTTGATCCATCGATTGATTGATTTTGAGTATGAATGAATAAGGTGAATTGGAATTGATTGAGTCTGAACTGAATTTAATTGTAATTGTAACCTATTTTGATAGGCTATGTGAATTGATAAGATGTGTAATTCTTCTGTAATTGTTTGTCTTTATGTGGCAGGGAGTCTTTATGTGGCTGTCTTTGATGCGGCAGCTTAAAATTTATTGTATTTTAATTTGTTACAATGAGTGGGGTGATTGATTTTACTCTTATACTTAACATTCCCCATTATTCATTTGCATGTCTTTCATCAAGAAGAAAGGTAGTGTACTTGTCATATAAGCCATAGTTTCTTTCACTTGGCAGCTCTATATTAATCCTTGTCCTTGAGTCATTGAGCTCCAAGACTGGTGCAGTTTTCTTTTTTTACTGTCAACTCCACAAATGGTCAACTTAGAGAAAGGGTTTTAACAAGACATTCCATGGGCCTTTGTTGTTCCAAGAATAAATTTCCATCTCATGTAACTTCAGGGAAATTTCTCAGTACAAATTAAAACACTATGACTGGAGTCCGTGTAAATCCATAGTATATTAGTTGTGAAGAACTTGACAAGAACTTGAGTAGTAGCAACTCTTCATGGAAGGGGGGGGGGGGGGGGGAGAAGATGGGTAACTATTGTCACTTCCCTTATTTCCAAAGTCAGTTTACATGTGTAAGGAAACTTAACTACAGTTCTCTCCGGTGATTAAAAGAAAACATTTTTCCCTTTGTTTTATCAAAGAATTCATATCATAACATTGTGTAACATGGATTTAATGTTGTCTCTCTCTTAAGACCTTCAGACTTATTTTGGTTTTTTTCTTCTCTTAGTTCAAAATAGCTGTAAGTTTTTCATGATTTTTCCCAAATCCTAAACAGGGATGTCCATACACAGGGGGTTGTGGACTTCCCCCACACAGACATGATTTTGGTCAAAGTTACACATTAATAGGGCAAAAGACAACTGGGCCAAGTCATGAATTGGGCCAAGTCATGAATTGTCCCAGTCACACATTGACAGTCTAAACGATTCTGCTAAAAAAAACTCAATAGTAGGAATGTTTTTCTACTGTTGGAGCCATTTATATTCATTTTTGAGGTAATCCTAAGTCATACTTCCACCGATTTAATCCAGCTATTGTTTCTAAGAGTAATACTAAGGAAAACTTATAAAAAAAATTAGGTTTTGACAGCTGGTGATTTTGCTTTTTTTAACTTTATGAAGTGGTACTGGGCTTTTCTAATTTATCCTGTATCCTTGTATACTCTGAACAGGTTCAATATGGGGAAATGTGGGCAAAATATTTGTTCTACAAAAGCAAATACTGAAGGTCTTTTGCTTCATATTTTGTTGCACATTTCTTGTTACCTCTCCCCCCTCCATATTTGACCATATTCAAAATGAACAAAAATAGCCATTAAGCCACAGGGGCTGATCCTGAGGGAAACAAAGGGACATGCTGCCTCCACTTTTGAGCTGGAGGTTAATAATTTGAAATACCCCTCCCCCGTCACTTTTGGTTGAGGAACAAAGCATTAAAATGTTCCTGTATTCTCTTCAAGAGCTGTAGAGAGAACTAACCCAGCATTTGCTCTCAGTGAGGGCAGATTCTTCACCAAAAGCTTAGAATTTTTTGTGCTTCCCGCACAATACTGTTCCATGTACCTACAACCCTTCTCCACCTTTAACAAGAAACCTTAGATAGTCTCCTCATTTGCCAGTAAAGGTCAGGAACTTTATCCCCAATTGCGTAGTTGTTTTCCTGTGTTTGGCTTTGATGTGAAAAGTCACTCGTGACAGGAGTTTTAACCATCGGTGTAGGAAGCTGTTCGAGACTGTGGGGGCTGAACATTGTTTCGGATCACCATCCTGGGGGAGAGGTCTTAAGGGAGAAAGTGTCCCCCCCCCCCTTTTGGAAAATCTTTGAATATTTGAGGGTCCTTAGATGCAATTTGGTGCAAAATATTGAAGAAATTTGAAGGTAAATTACTGCAAATTTTTTGCATTTCTTACAAAGAAAACAAATAAAGGGTTTTCGTCCTTAGATTGAGGGGGGCAGAAGCGTACTTCTGCCCATTTGACTGGGGGACTTTAGCCCCACTTCCTAGGCCTATGGTTTTAACCATCAGCTGGGAGAAAAAGTGGATACAATTCAGTGCATTTTGTTGCCAACAGGGGCCAGGTGGCATGAATTTTTTTCTTAGGGCAAATGGTGCTTCAGTCCAGTGCACAACCAGCTTTGTCGGCCAGGCAACTAATTTTGATGTCAAGCCTTGCCAAGTGGGAGGAAAGTGGGAGTACATGGAGAACCAGGATGCAAAAATTCATTGTGGTTTTGATGAACAGCACTTGAGTGTGTAATCCCAAATAACGCCAAGATGTCCCATTTCTTTCAGTCATTAGTTGAATATGATTTTAATGTGCTGGAAAATTACAGTTTTGTGCTTATATTTGACCATGGGAATTCGTGGGAATTTTTGCTTTTGGGCCTCTGGTGATTTCGGCTGACCTCTGACATCTGAAAAAACTCATAGGGGTTTTCTGATGGATTAAGTGCAATACCATGTGAAATATCCAAGCTTCCTTAATTGACATATCTTGTGAACAAGGTTTTCAGAGTTTGACCCCAGTGACCCCAGATGACCTTTGACCTCCACCATAAACAATAGGCCGGGTATTTCCTCTCACGATAAGTCATCCACATACTGTGTACGAAATGTATCAAAGCTTCTTACGTTGCGATATCATGTTAACAAGTTTTTCAGGGTTTGACCCCCAGTGATCCCAGATGACCTTCGACCTCCACCAAAAATGATGTGGTTCCATCTTTGACCATAAAGCTTACACATACTACCTATTAAATCTATCCAAGCTTCTTACCACGAGACATCGTGCTAACAAGGTTTTCAGATGTTGACCCCAGATGACCTTTGACCTCCACCAAAAACAATGGGTTGTTTTTCTCACCATAACGTGTCCACATGCCATATTTGAAATCTATCGAAGCTTCCTAACTTTAGATACCATGTTAGCAAGGTTTTCAGAGTTTGATTCCAGGTGACCCCAGATGACCTTTAACTTCCACCAAACACAATAGGCTTCAACCTCTGACCATAATGCATTATCATGCCAAGTATGAAATCTATCCAATCTTCCTACCTTGAGATATTGTGTAAACAAGCTTTTCAAAGTTTGACCCCTGGTGGCCCCAAATGAACCTTAACCTCCACCAAACACAATAGGGTTCTTCTCTCACCGTAATGCATCCACATACTGAGTATGAATTCTGTCCCAGCTCCTACCTTGAGATATCGTGTAAACAAGATTTTCAGAGTTTGACCCCCGGGTGACTCTAAATGACCTTTGACCTCTACCAAATACAATAGGTTCCTTCCTCTCACCATAATGCATCCACATACTAGTATGAAATCTATCCAAGCTTCCTACGTTGAAATTTTGTGTAAATGAGCTTTTCAGAGTTTGATCCTTAGTGACCCCAAATGACCTTTGACCTCCACCAAAAACAATAGAGTTCTTCACACCATAACGCATCCACCTACTAAGTATGAAATCTATCCAAGCTACCTACCTTGAGATATCGTGTAAACAAGGTTTTCAGAGTTTGACCCCTGGTGGCCCCAAATGAACCTTGACCTCCACCAAAAACAGTAGGGTTCTTTCGCTTAATATGGGGCATCTACCTACCAAGTTTGAGAACTGGTAGAGTTTCTCTTCTTGAGATATCGTGTAACGAAGAAGTGTCACAAATACACATATGTACATATACCCATACATACATACGCACACGCCATAATGACTGCATAGGTTTCTCTTTTCATCGAAACCAAAAATCCATGTACCTTTAGTCGGATTGAACCCATGCTCTTGAGAAACACATGATTGATTCATGGCAGCTGGGATAAACCACCCTACTACCAGAGGACCCTATTTATCTGATTAAGAACAGAAAACAGCTCACCCACACTGGCGGATCGGGGGCCGGGGGGGGGGGGTAAAGGTGGGCCAAAAAAAAAAATGTTTCCGAAAATTCGCTGAATAATTAAGGAATAAACTGCAATAGGGAGACTAGTCAACCAAATCGCAGCTGAAGGCATTCAGTTTTAGAAAAAAATTCCAAAGGGGAGGTGGGCTCCACCACATCACTGTCCAACCAGTTTGGCCCATCCCAAACAAAGGCCCTGGATACACCAGTGCTCACCCATATATCAGAAATACCACACATATAAAGTTATCCGCCCTGTCTGGTCAGACCCCCTGACACTGGCAGCGATCCGGGGGACACGGGGACATGTCCCCCAGTATTTGAGCAATCGCCCATTGACTTTGATTTTTCCGACAGTAAATTATTTGAAAATGGGGTCACACCCCCCCCCCCAATATTGAGAACCGTTCGGTGCCCATGCAGCAGGGGCGTCAATTCATATTCAAATGTGGGGAGGGGGACGGGGGACATACATGACTTAGCACAAACCAATCCCTTTGGTTTTGAAGAGGGGGCGTCTTCCTATAGGCCCTTTCCACCCCCTCCTTATGATGACTGACGTTGTCCTATTCTAATAAGAATTATCATTTCAAAGTTAACATGACCATCATAGCTGATTTGCCAGGTGAAATGCACGGAGTCCACGGAATTACTTCAAAATGTTATTTTCATCATGTCCCAAAATAGCTGAAACAAAGCTTTGCGGCGTGGATCATTGTCGGAGATCATGGACCCGACCAGGCCCGTTGCTAGGGTGATATATCTGGGGGTGTGAAGGTCCCAAATTTCGACCGGCTGGATGTTTTTTCCAACTGAGTGGAGGCGTTTAAGTTGCACTTTGTTATGCACTCTCCGTTTTGTATACAGCAGTGGGGATCCTTCCTTGTCACTACATAAATGTGTCGTCCTGAGGGAGTGGTCTAAGGGGAGGGGGCTCCCCCTCCTCTTTGAGAAATTTTTGTTAATTTAAGGCTGCTTAGGTGCAAAACGGTGCTGTCTTTAGAATATTTTTGGAGCTGATCATATACATGGCTGGAAAATGTCCATAATTTAGTGAATTATAATTTTTCCGACTGGCTGGATGTTTTTACTAACTGCAGTGGCCGCGAGTAAATTGCACCTTTTTTATTCACCCTGCGTTTGTTTACAGCAGTGGGGATCCTTCCTTTGTCACTATATAAAGATGTCATCATGAGGGAGGGGGATTCGCCCTCCACTTTGAGAAATTTTTGTTAATTTAAGGTTGCTTAGATGCAAAATGGTGCTATATTTGGGATATTTTTGGAGCTGATCGTACTATAGCAAAGGTTGTGAAGGAGTAGCAAGGGCGTTTTTCAGAATGCTTTGTAGTCGTAAGTGTATTAACAATCACCATCTCCAGGCGCAGATCCAGAAATTTTGAGGGGGGGGGGGGCCAAGATAGAAAATCTCATGTGCACCGAAGGTGCACCACGAGTTCCTACGCGTGGTGTCCAGGGGCCCGCGTTAGGGCCCCTGGCGGAGTCCAGGGGCGGAGCCCCGGTGGGGGTCCAGGGGGCGAAACCCCGAAAGCTCTCGCAGTATTGCATTTTAAGAGCACAGAATCGGCTCCAGTTCTTATGTCAGTGAGATTTTATACCTTTTCATGTTGCATGGAATTTGATGTGTATGGCTCAGTTTAAGTTACTATATGTACCTGCAGAAGTTCCGGAGAATCCAAGTTATCTTAAAACTTACACGCCAACATTATGAGCCCATGTAGGTAACTTGAAATGATTTTTGCCATAATGAGTGTTTCATTTTCGTTATACGGTATTCGTGGTATAGGACGTCAGATGAAACAATTGCGCGCGAAAATTTGAATTTACATTTAAAACCATTGCTATTACAAACGGTGTCAATTCCCTTTGTGTCATTATGTGTGTCTATCAATTAGAAGGTGGGTTCGAAACTAAGTTTTCAGTTCTCAAAGGATAAGAGGAGGGTGAAAAAATGAATATCACTTGCTTTACATCCTTACAATGCTGGCTCCTCTGAAATCACGTTTATGCACACGAATATAAATTGGCTTATGGTAGAACCACCGATGGCTAATGCGAATACTTTTGGGACCATATTGATAGTAAAAGGGGCAATTCAAGACTAAAAGTGCGCAGATCAAGCGAAAATCAAGAAATATTGAGAAGACTTTGCAAAAATCGTGAAAGATTTCAAATGATTTTTGGTAAAAAGTGATAAAAATAAATCCATCACTCAATAGAAACGTACCTCTCTCCGTAATCGTAAACAATTGCGCGCGAAGCGCGCCGAAATTTTACGGTATAGAGCCTTCCGGGAGCTCTGCATTAATTGTACACTGAAAAGGGGGACCAACAGGACTCTCACAACCTGACGTCTATAAGGGAGGAGAGATGATATATCACCTTCTTTATGGATTTCTGACGGGTATACCCTTCAGAAATCTATGACCGATGGTGCCGGCGGGAGTTGGTGATTGGGGGAACCGCAGATAACTGCTAAACCGTGCCTTTTTAGGCAGTGGGATTTTGTATACGCTATATACAAGAATGGGAGAGCGTTTTCTTGATAGTACACGAGAGTGCAATCCCAGGAAGGGGTTTACCCTCCCCTTTGAGAAATGTTTGTTAATTTTAGGGAGCCTATATGCAAAATGGTGGTATCTTTGGGTCATTCTAAAGTGATTGTATGTTTAAAAAATGTCTTCAAACCTCCTTTAGTCCCAGGAAAAATCATGGGCGTGTATCCATCTCCAAAAGTGTGTGTGGGGGGGAGGGGGACTTTCCACATTTGTGAATCGCCGTCCTGGTGGAAGAAGCAGTGGTGGTAGCCAGAATTTGCGTCACGGGAAGGCAATAAGTTTTGTGATCGTCGGCATGGAGGAGGGGTCTGAGGGAAATTTTTCTAGAACTGAATGCCCTCAGATGCGATTTGGTGCAACACAAGTGTACGATTTTTAGATTATTTTTCTTCTAAAAATTTCGTTTTCCCAGGCATAATTGCAGTCTGTTCCATCATTTTTGAAAAAGTTAGGGGGACCTTTTGACGACGTCCTCCTTCCAAAATAGTGAGAGGGACGCGTCTCCCCCCCCCCCCCATGATCCACACCCATGGGAAAATTGTACACACAATTATAGCCTACCATCCACACCCATGGGAAAATTGTACACACAATTTTACCTGCGTGGAGTCCACAGAAACATTCTTGGACTATAATAAAATACTTCCTTTACATTTTAAAAGGATATCCAAGGTTGACAGAGAACAGTATAGAGCCTCCCAGAAGCTCTGAATTAGTTACAGTATACAAAAAAAGGGACCAACGGGATTCTCACCACCCGACATCCATATGGGAAAAGATCTGATATATCACCTTGTCTTTTTAGGTATAGCAAGAGGGATGGTTGCCTACGCAGCAGGCTATACCGCATGTTCCTTGTTCAGTCATAAGGTGGTTTGGGAAGCTGAGGAGCTGAGCAAACAGAGTCTTCTCCGCGGGGTAGAGGGTTGATGGACAGGCAAAATTCGTTTCAGAAGAGATTTTCGTCGTTATTGAACGTCGCGGTAAAATGTTTGGAAAATAAGCAACGGCAATTACGCACTTTCAATCTTTCAAACCATGTGCTAGACTGCACATAATGATGAGAG
Organism: Holothuria leucospilota; assembly: GCA_029531755.1. Taxonomy (NCBI): domain Eukaryota; kingdom Metazoa; phylum Echinodermata; class Holothuroidea; order Aspidochirotida; family Holothuriidae; genus Holothuria; species Holothuria leucospilota. Next base: position 4,465,682 of record CM055981.1, read on the forward strand.
CCCTACAGAGAAGGAGGTGTACTTTTTAGAAAAATATTTGCATTAGAATAATTTCTTGCGTCATAGCTTTGTCAATGGTATATGAAATCGGGTGTAAATTCTGTCGTATGCGCGCGAAGCGCGCCGAAATTTTGAATAAAATATTAGTCCATGACAAAACCTGCATTCAGAACCTGCATCGAACCCCGTCACTTTCCCACTAACCTATGCTATTCAGAAACGAATCTTCTGACTGAGAATTCTTGAAAAGCACTTTTGCTCCTTTGTTCCCCCGTGAGTAGTTACCAAAAGCTATTGATAATAAGGACAACTCTGACACAAGGCTTGACGCTAGCGGAGCGTGCGAAAATTTGGAATTTGTCAAGAATTTCCAAAACTTACGACAGTTTGAGAACAGTTTGTGAAAGAAAATGGTTAGAACACATAAACCAATCATCAAAAATACATCTCACCCTCCACCCTCCACAGAAATCTGTAGCTTAAACGACTTTTGGGACCATTTAAAAATTTCCAAGAATCCATGGGGGAGGGGACACACGTCACCCATTTCCCACTGTGCCGACGCCACTGTCCTTTTGAGTTCATTTTAAAACTTTTCAGACAGTTTCGAAATCCAATAGGGTATGCACGCCGCTACTTTGCCTGCAACAACTGGTGCCACTGTGCACAATAGCACGTCACCTGACAGCTTGTCTTCTGTATTTAGGCCTATTCTGCAAGGTCTGTATGGCGAAAACATTGCCTCTCAATCCCTCTAGATTACAAAAAAAATTCACTCTTTAACACAAAACTGTTACTAAATTTCAGTGCAGCTAGCAGGGCCAATACTGCATATGTCACAATGTTTACTTATTTAGATCTTAAGTCAAGGATCATTACTCAGCTATTCACCTGTTTTCGAACATTGTAGCTCTCTTTTCGCCGCCAACCACTGTGAAAGATATCAGAAGAGATAATCTATATCTCCACCCAACCCCTACAGAAATATATACTTTGAATACGTTCTTAGACACTTTTATTAATTTTTTTGCTCTTAATTTTTCTTTCTCCTTTTCTTTTTCCTTTGTCTTCTTTTTTTCTCCTTTCGTTTTTTTTTTTCGTGGCGAGGGGGGAGGGGCAGGCCCCCCTGGATCCGCGCCTGTACCATCTATACCGATAAGGGCTTCGGCGAAGCGCTCGGTAAAAATTTTTGAAAAGTGTTTAACGGTAACAACGTACTTTCAACCTTCCACAAGGGGAGGGGGGATACAGTATGTTGTGTGACCGCTGGCCTGCGGGAGGGGTCTAAGGGGAGGGAGTTCCCCCTCCCCTTTGAAATTTTTTGAAAAATTAGGTGTCCTTTCATGCAATCTAGTGCCAAATATGTTACCTTTTGAAGTAAAATTTGTGTTAAAACATTTACGTATTTTTAGGAACTAAAAAATAGGCATCAGTGAGGGTGGATATGGCCGAATGGCCCTCCTCTCTTTGTACGCCACTGACTGAATGATCCCATATTGATGCGAGGCCCCTACAGATGTTTGGAGATGTATGTCTGTTTTCGGAAAGTGTCGTGATCAGAATAGTTCCATGTATAATTACCTTTTTAGTGGTCATGAGAAGGAGTGCAAACCGTGACGCATGCGCGCGAAGCGCGCCGAAATTTTGTCATTAAATAAGATTTCCCTGACGAAATCTACATTCAGAATCTGCATCGAGACACTTAACAATTTGCCCAACAAACCTACATACCACTCAAAAAGCCAGTCAAATAGAGCCACGACCCTACTCTTTTACGCGAATGTGGGGGGACATTTGATATTGTGTCCCCCACCCATCGAAATGTGGGGGACTTGTTCCCCCGTCCCCCAGGATTGACGCCCATGCCTTGCAGGCCCCAGACTCGTTTACCTTACCTACAGCAAATACAAGAGAAGAAATATCGCACCCAATTGAGGAAGGAATTTACCCGGCCTCCACAGAAAACCACCGGTAGCTAGTCTAAATCAGGGGTGGGGAACCTCCGGCCCGCGGGCCGTATGCGGCCCGCGAGACCATTTTCTCCGGCCCGAGAGGCAATTCATAAATGTAAATTCAGAATCACTTGAAGGTAATTGATAATAATCTTTTAGCGCACGGTGCATATCTTTTATCCTGCTCATACCATTTCCGCATATTTCACGTAAAACTGCTGAGAAACACTGTCAGCATATTACTGAAACCCCTATAGTATCACAATGTAACATCCCCACAGTTCCGATTGACACAAACCAGGTTCAGAATCCTTTTACTTCTGGTGGTATCGAAAGTTTTGCGTCGAAGCCAGGCTACCTAGCAATAGACAGAAGTGCACTGCCACATGTGTAGGCTGTCTATTACACCAGGGAGTTGCTATTTTGCAAATAGCAACTCCCTGATTACACTGGATGCAAACTCGGTGGACACTGTATTTATTCACGTCCGGTAGATTCGGGGGATGTGAGAACTGTACGCTTCCGAAGAGTAAATTCAACATTAAGCTGTTGGATAAAGTTGATTTCAAACTACCGGGTTTTTCGGCACACTTGGCGCGCACTTTCCGTATGTGCTCATTCATCATTACTTGATACATAGATAAAAGTCAAATGGTCATATTGTGATACTTCTGCTCTGTGCAGCCTTTCGGATTCAATGTCATTTAAAGATCGTGGATGAACATTCTATTGCCTACAAATTTGTATATACTCCAGAAGGACCTAGGGGTTTCGTGCCACCGCCTGCAGGCTTATGGCCCCTTGGCCTACGTCCCATGTAAAAAATGGGAAAAGCTTGTTGCAACCTCACTGTCTGCGGCCCGCAAGCGGATTATGACTATCAAAACGGCCTCGTCAGAGAAAAATGGTTCTCCACCATTGGTCTAATTTGGTGATTGGAGGATGAGATTGTTGTTCTTTACAATATTAAGTTAGCTTATTTATGAAAAGCAACGAAACTTTGCCGCGCGCGCCCCGAAAATTTTGGGACCGTGTTGAGAATCAGCTTTCTTTGAGAGGAAAACTTAAGTCGGGCAAAACGTGGAAGTGACTGAACCCCGTTGGAGTGTCACACATTTTTTCTTGTTCATTTCATCTCGAAACAAGAAAAATATCCTAACAGAAGCCAGTACTTCGTGTTCGGTGTTGGGATACACAGCCCCTAGCCTCCTGCATTCGCCGCCCCGTGCATGGGCTTTAGAATAAATTCACTTAATCATGGAGTAACAATGGCTACAATTATGAACGATGCGTGCCCGAGAAATGCATGAGAAAATGTAAATACAAAACATTTAAATGTCTACTTCGTTATGTTACTTACCATTATCTTTGTTATTTACCATTATCCTCTTCCTCTTCTTTTCTCTTTACCTTAATCTAGCCTTGATTAGCTGGGTAGTTTGGGCTGAACTTCTCGGTCAAAGCTTCGATCCCGTGGAGGCTTTCCTCCTCCTTTGTCTCCCCCGCAAATGTGCCACCGCCACTACTTTCATCCCACAAGCATCGTGTAGAATGGTCAAAGAAGGATAGTCAATTGCATGAATCAGCGATGACTCCCTGTCAAATTCGAATTAAAATTGGCTAAATCACAAATGTGTGAAGTAAAACTATATTTGTATTCTTGTGATTTTTAGATCCTTCCAATAAAAAAAAAAAATACTTTCGCATGAACTATTTTTGAACCAAAACTTGGGGCCCGGTTCATTATTTTGCACCCACTTCCGCATACTCCCCACTCCAGTCTGGGTGTCTCTGAATTATACCACTCGAGTACGTTCAGTCTAGTTGACCAGCGACCTCATTTTGTTAAAAAAGGTGTGTGAGAACTGAAAATTTCACTAACGTCTTGACCAAGACTAGCTCCCACAGAGAGACATTACTGAAATGGGCCCTAAGACAGGCAACTAAGCCCCACATCCAGGGGTGTAAATACGGGGGGTAGTGGGCCCCCCATGAAAATCAAAAGTCGGTCCCTGAGCGTCAAAAAGTTGGTCTCACATCCAGTTCAGTGCGTCCTTGTAACAGCAGACTAGGTATGACCAACGACTGAAGTACAAGAAAGCAAAAAAAGGTCCCCGAAAATTCGGAACAACATTTGAAGTGCAAAAAGCCAAAAAGCCAAAAAGCCAAAAAAAAAAAGAAAGAAAGATCTTTGAAAGATCGGGTCGTACAACTATATCGCGGGAGTTGGTCTCCAAGAACTGTAGTCGGTCCGAAAATAGTACATCCCCCCTTCGATTTCATGTATATACGCCCCCTGCCCGCATCAAAGACGGTCTTATGCTTCTACCATGGAAGTGCCAGCTCCCTGGAAGTGCTACCTCGTAGTTAGTACTTCGATCGGGCCAGATCGACCTTGTTGTTGTAGCAGACACATGAAAACGGGTGCACCAAGGTCAAATTGACATTGTCAAAAGTTAAGCTACGTTCTCTGTTGTTTTCAATCGTCGTCGTCGTCTGTTCGTCCTCGCCGCCGCCTCGTCGTCACCGCCTTCTCATCACCATCTCCTCCTCCACCACCACCACCACCACCATCGTCATCATCATCACCACCACCATCATCATCATCACCGTCACCGTCGTCGTCATTATCGTCATCATCATTTCCTGTCAAGATTTTCCTAAAACGAAGGTAGTGAGTGCACCATCATTCTTCACACAGATTTTGTGGGGAATGTAACTATGATTTGTCGGGAGAAGGTCCAGCACCCCCACTCATCGATCCCTAGGGACGCTCCTGTACCGAAGATGCATCTGTGGGTGGGTTTCTAGTAGATGATGGGCCCATCCTACTCCTTACAGTGATAGGTCCAGGATTTTTTCCTTCTTTTTTATAATCTGAGGTTGGCTAAGGCGTTAGCCAATCTCATCCCGGCCCACCATAGATTGGGCTGGGGTCAGAAGATCTGGCACTGCCATGTCCTAGATTGCAGGAGATCGAATTCTAAAACACAAATTTGTCGGCCGGTAGTTTCTTGCCAGGATGGAATGATAGTGTATCCCACACCCCTTAGATAATAGAAATTCGCACTTGGAAAGCAAAGCTGTTTTTTTACTATATTCTTACATCTTTCATGTTAAGATCGCCGACATGGCGGCACATACTAACAATTCTGAAAAAGCCCTAGATTGCAGGAAACTACCCCCACCCCCTAATAAAAGACAAAAGAAGAGGCCGTGAATCTGCATCTACCAGGCAAGGTCGCCGGTATGGGAGCATTTTTTTTTTCAGTCTTAGTGAGGTAGATTGAAGGGAATAGTACTCTGAAACACACTAACAAACTTGCCACTAGTGCAGTTTTGCATTTAACGTCCCCGGCTGGGCGTCATTTCCCCCAGTGGGAGGAATGTGTGGTCGTTATTACTCATTGCAGTTGTGCGTCTTGTCACCATCTTAATTGAGGCACTGGTATGGAGTAAATTTGGCATGCCAAACTCCCAATATTGCAGGAAGGTGCACTATTTGAGAGAAGACTACAATTCTCCGTCAAACCGTGCGTTGCCCCGGTCACGTTAATCAAGACCGGGCCATGCAATGGAGGCCAAGGGAGGCTTACCTACGTAGCAGGCTGTGCGACATTTTCCTTGTTGAGCCTCTGCGCTGAGCAAATCGGGACTGAAACCGAGTCCACCTAACCCAATTTCCAGTGGCCACCATTCCGGGTCAATTCCGAGTCGGTTCCTTTCGATTCCAAGCCAATTCCGATTCCAGTTTTCCAATTCCGGGCTAATTCCGAGTCCGGCCAGCGTCATTTTTTTCCCACGAGGTTATGGGCAAATTTGATTTTCAAAATTTTTCAAATTTGTTTCAAAATCATGGGTTGGGGTTATATTTCGGGTTAGGGTTACGTAGACTGGGGTTAGTTGGCCTGTTCTTTAATAATCCGGTGTCAGAATTACAAAGAAAGGGTCAAAAAGCTGTCATTTTGGAATTAGAGGTGTGGCCTATTTCCAAGGAGCTGATTGGTCCATTGGCATGATTTGCCCATAACCTCGTGGGAAAAAATTGCGCGTCCGGCCAGTTGACAATGTGGCGCCTCATACAAATGCTTTTTGTGCATCCTATCTAAATTACACTTATGACGAAACTTCGGGCACTTTTCAGGGGTCAGTTTCATACTATGGCTGACCCTGTAATCTGGTTGACTGTATGTGACCATTTCCTTGTTAATTGTGCACCAGTAATAATGTTGCCTCAATGCCTCTGTAACATTAACAATACTTTCATTTTTGTGGACGACTGGAATCGGCTCCGAGTCCAGCTGACCCCTTTCTCGGCCAATTCCGATTCCGGCGAAAAACGGACTCGAGTCCGAGTCTGGACTCAGTTACAGCCCTGGCAAATCGAGTTCGCCCTGCAATGCCGTAATGGCGACGCGCCTCGTAGAAAATGCTATCCCCCGGCAAATCAAACATCATTTAATATCAATCATTTTAGTATACCTCCCCCTCCCTTGAAAATATGTCGGCCCTCTCCTGAAGCTATATCCCCTTGTCTGGGAACGAACCTGCCTTAAATTCGCCACTAATTACGTTCACATCTATTTGTCTCTGAATCAGCATTACTGCCAAGTAATCAGATGCGGCTTTGCACATTGCAGCCCTAGCTGTGGTATTCAAGTCTTCATTGCATTCATAGAGAAATTGGCTTATAACTTGAAGTTTGGTTATACTGTACGTAGATTCCACACAGCCTACCAAAATTACTTTATGTAGATTCTACACAGCCTACAAAATTGCAAGAATTTAACACACATACTCATCTTGGAGTCTACGTCCGGAAACCTCAGATGGAACAAACACTCTTTGATTGAATAACTCAAACTGCCAGTAAAACCCTCGATTTTGTTCACAGGAATCTTAACTCCTGAACACAGAAAATCTAAGTGGAGGCTTTATAAAACTCTTGTCCCGTCGGAGTTAGAGTTAGATGAGGTTTTTGACGGACTCCGTCCCACTGTTGAGTACTGTTGGGGAGTTTGGGAGTTCGTAAGTTTGGGGGAACAGGAGGCAACTACCCCTCCCCCCCCCCTGAGATTTCAAAATCGTAAATGAAAGTTGGCCTACGTGAGAAAAAAGTACTGAAATAATGAAAATTTCAATGTCCGAATAATGGTTTCAAGCAGTGGCGCCGCCAGGCTTTGGTGATGGGGGGCACAACAGATGATGTCGTCAAGGCACTTCAGTTAACCTCCCAAGTCTGCGCAAAATGCTTTTTTTTGTGCTTTCTGCGTTTCGTATACACAGTGGGGGCGTTTTCCTTTGTCATGTGTCGCTACACTAAGGTGCCGTCCTGGGGGAGGGGTAGCTCCCCCTCCCCTTTGAGAAATTTTTTTTTATTTAAGGTTGCTTAGATGCAAAATGGTGCTATCTTTTGGAGCTGATCACACCTGTATGGCTGGAAAATGTCCCTAATTTAGCGAATTCTAATTTTTCCGACTGGCTGGATGTTTTTCCAACTGAGTGGCGACGCTTAAATATTCCCTTTTTTATGCTCCCTGCGTTTTTATACAGCAGTGGGGATCTTTCCCTTGTCACTACATAAAGGTGCCGTCCTGGGGAGGGGTCTAAAGGGAGGGGTGTCCCCCTCCCCTTTGAGAAATTTTTGCTAATTTAAGGTTTCTTAGATGCAAAATTGTGCTATCTTTGGAATATTTTTGGAGCTGATCATATATAGCTGGAAAATGTCCATAATTTAGTGAATTCTAAATTTTGTTTAGGTGAAAGAGGAGAGTATGTTGTCTAAGACAAAAATACGTTGTCAACAAACCTCCTGAAGACTCCCTTTTGGCTACTTTACCGCTTTCTATTCAGGCAAAGTTTTTACCCCAAAATACGTGCGTGGAGTCCCCAGAAACATTGTTGGACTCATAAAGAATTTTTCCTCCCCTTCATTGTGCATTATAAAAGGCATCTAAGGTTTGCAGATACCTGCATAGGGCCTCCTGGAAGCTCTGGATCAAGTACATAAAATGGAGCAATGACATAATGCTTATTACCTGGCATCCAAATGATAACAATAGAGTATGACGCAGAGCACTTTAACACTATCGTATTTTTACTAATTTTGAACGAAATCCAGAGGAACAGCTTCCAGCAACGGGGAACGGGCGGGAGGGAGAGTATAGGTGCAGGGAGGTGATATTGGACCTCCCTGATAGGTATAGCAAAAGGGGTGAAGGACTAACAAGCGCGTTTTTCAGAATGCTTTTTTGTCGTAAGTGTATTAAAAATCACCATCTATCAGGGGCATAGCCAGAAATTTGTCAAGGGGGGGGGGGCGAAGCCCATAGACAGACTCTCAGCGCTTCGCGCCACCATGGGTTGGCGCGGAGCGCAAGAAAATTTTGGCCCAAAATGCCCCCCAGATCCCGGAAATGGCACTTCCCAGGCCTATGTACCGCATATAAATAGGGGAAACACTAGCAATATTCTAAAAGTAAATATTAAAAATACCAAAAATATGTTCAAGGGGGCTGCCCCCTTCGCCCCCTTGGCTACGCGCCTGCCATCTATACCGATAATGTCTGCGCGCAAAGCGCTCGGTAATTTTTGTTAAAAATGTATAACGGTAAATACGTCATTTTAACTTTCCAAATCATATTACATCTTAGATTGAAAGATCGCATATTGATGCTAAGTGCCTACAAATGTTGTTATTATAGTTCCATATATTATATTATTAATAATGGTCATGAGATGGAGTGCAAACCGTAAAGCATGCGCGCAAAGCGCGCGAAATTTTTCATTAAATAAGATTTCCATGACAAAACCTGCATTCAGAATCTGCATCGAGACACTTTCAATTGCACAACAAAGCTACATGCCACTCAAAAAGCCAGCTTTTACCTGGTAATTCGTGAACAGATTTCAACTTTTGCTGCTGTGCTTCTCCGGGAGTTGCTATTGAAAAATCAGCAAACTCTGCAAATTTCCTCTCATTGCATTACTGTGAAGCACCTCTCAAGACGTTTTGAACATAACTGTTACAAGCAATAGGTAAAGCAAGGAGAAATTCTCCTCAGTTGAATTTCACAATTCACTAACAATTCACTTACCTTTCAGTAAGATTGACAGTGACTGTGGTACGTAGAATCTACTGGGCTCGTTTGATGTTGTTTGGTTTGTGGACTTCAGGGCATTTTATGGGGCCTAAACCCTCCTTTGCCCTTTACCTGTTATGTTTTGTTAAAGTGACATTTCTAAGCTATTGCTCTTATTGATAGTAGCCTACTTGGCAGTTTCCATCGACAGTTTCCGACACTGAGTTTCCATCTTGGATTAACACATTTTAGTCGCTTGCCTGACTAGAAAGAAATATGAAGGTTGCTGTAAGTTTTATTTGCATTTGACGAGCGGGCAACCGGTAATTTCAAACCCTGCCCGTCCCCTACCTCTACTTTGTCCGTTTTGCACGCTTTTGAAATTGAAATCATAGTGAGGATCGTTCAATGTCATGGTCTTCCAGTCTCGGGTACAGGTATTGAAAAGAATAAAACGCCTGGTACCAGCAGACTGAGTCGATTGCCTAATTTTTCACGTGCGTTACAGGAGTAATAGGCAAATATATTGTATATACCAGATAAGTACAAACGTTCGTCTTATCAAAGCATCCATGTCTTTTAAGTATTGAATTTGTCGTATTTTTGCAGAATCCTTTAAAAAATTGCCATTCAAAAATATTTAAGAATCATAGAAATCAATTTTTTGAAAAAATAAAGTCAATACTGTTAGCTTTTACATTTCTTTCCTCTCTGTATTGGACCTTACTTTACATACCTTCTAGCCTAGTTGGGCAATGTCTGTGTGGATTGTCCACAAGCTTGTACACAGTACTGTATGTGTACTGTACCTGCACTTGTTCAGTGTTTGGCAAAAGACTAAGCCTAACGTTAGTCAGTTTCATTGAGTATAGTAGCTAACGTTAGTACCAGCCTTATTCCGTATGAATCGAATATAAACCCTAAAGCCTAACAACAGTCAAGTATACATGAAGCCTAGCTTAGTACAACTCGCACCAGAAGATAAACAAAAATGTCGTGGATATTTGGCTTGAATAAAGACCAGGCGATTCCTGAGGCTCCCACATTTCAAGATGCTGTTGGTGCTGGTGGCTCTGGTGGTGGTAAAAATGATGATGGGGATAAGAAAGAGAAGTCCAGTGGCGGTGGCTCTTACAGTAACTGGTCTAACTTCGACCCTACCGGTTTGGAACGTGCAGCTACAGCTGCAAAGGAACTGGATAGGTCAGGTAAGCAAGAATTTTAAAACGTCCATCATTGTTGCGCAGTGCTTTCTGAGGCGAAACTAGACGACTGCATGATCAAGTGGTTAGAGCATCCAACAAGTTGCAGCCGGAAGGTCTGGGGTTCGACTCCTGGCCGGGTCATACCAAAGACTTTAAAAATGGAACCTAGCCTAGGCCCTAGGGGGGCCTACTGCCTTTGCGTTTGGTGCTCAGCATAAGCAATAAGGTAAAGAGCAGTAAGGTAAGAGCAGTCATCTACAGTCATCTACAGTAGGATAGGCCTACAATCTTAGACTAACTCGTTGGAACACCCCTGCACCCCCGCTCCCCCTTAAAGTGTTGGAGATAAAATGTCAATTGGAGATGTACCACTTTCGTTTGGACACAACATTGTACTGGGGGATGAGGATTTTGTAAATCGTGCACGACATTCTATTGTACATGGTCAGTGATCTGCCGCTGCCGGGCCGGTCGGGCCCGACCAGGACGCAAAATTGCCGACCGCCACAATCTGCCAAAGTAATTTTTCCGACCGGCACTTATTCCTTACAAGAACCCAAATAAAATAGCCTCATGGTCAAGAGATTGACAGTAAAGAAACTATTTGTTGGTCATAATTTGAGCCAGGGTGCATTCCATGTAAGGCCTACGCCAGAGGTACGCTGAGGTTTTTGTGATCGTACGCCAGGCCGATATACACCGTGATTTCCTGTACTGTGCATATACAATGCATGTAGGGCCTACATAGCAATCCGTAGGCGTGCGTACGTACGTACAGTATAGGCCTAGGCTAGGCCTACATGTACGTGATGCATACACGGTCACCATGCATTGGCAATGCATGTACAGGTATATATTACACACACGTTAGAACTAAGTCAGTAGCAATCCTTAAGCAATTGTACGTAGGTATGTATACATGTACGTAATGTATCGGCAATACAAGCACAGGTATATAGCACAGTACTGTACATGATCATACGGCAGGAGTTGACCGATTCGGCCCGCCGGTACGCCTTGAGTACCGTTTGCCCGCCGCTACGCCGAGAAGGAGTCGGTGCTTACGCCGAAGATCTTCGTGTTGTAGTGCATGGAATGCAGACTGGAATTTGAGACTGGGGGAAATCCAGTTCATAACTGTTTACAATATCCAAAACACACCTCGTGAAAATGCTATCATTTTGTATTCTAGGGCAATGACTGTTTTTCGTTTTCAATGTCTGATCGTCACGCTATACGTAGTTTCAGTTATTAGGAGCGATACATACAGGCAACCCAGCAAGCCAGCGGTATACTGAAATAAGTATGGCCACACACCTTCCCAGGGCTCGAAAAATCCTATGCGCCTATGTGTTACCTACACATACATACAGAGTGTAGGCTAACATGTCCTATAGTTTCATACAACAGTACGTAATGCATACATGTACTGTAAATTTATTTAACATTAACATGAGGGTGGAAAACTCGGTTAGCTCACAAAAGGCTAATCTTACCCGAGGCCCTCGTAAAAATTAAAAAGGTATAAGAGGAAATAAAAAGCACATTTACAATAAACAAGTATAGAAAAACATTAAAAGAGAAACAATCAAAGTAGTAAAGGTAGTAAAAGGGAAAAATATGCTGGCATACATAAAACAGAGAAATAAAAAGAAAAAAATAAAAGGAGTAAAAGGAAGATGACCAAGATTATAAGAGGGAAATTTACAAAATTGCACATAGCCTAAAACAGAGAAATGAAGAGTAAAAAAAGCATAAACCCTATAAAAACATTAAGGCGTAAAACATAACAAACATGAGTGTAAAAATATCATAAGTAAGAGTTAATAAGACTTTTAAAATGATTCAAAGACTTTGCGTTCCTACATTCGTCAGGGAGTTCATTCCATTCATGAGAAGCTAAGTATGTGAAACGTCTCTTGTGGTATTCTGTGCGTCCCCCACTAACAAATAAGTGATTAAAAGTTTTTGATCGAAGGCAATACTTATGGACATTGTGAGTGTACTGAAAAAGATCACGAAGATACTGAGGTGCTAATCCATTCAAACATTTATAAAGCATGATTAACCTTCGAGCTTTTATGCGTTTGTCGAAGGGTTGCCAACCTAAAGTTTTGAAAAGTTCGTCTGACTCGCACTCAAAGCCAGCATCTAAAATTACTCTTGCTGCTGTTTTTTGCAAACGTAAAATCATATTGAGGTCACCAACATTACAAGTGCCCCATAAAATACTACAATAATCTAAAATTGGTAAAATGTATCCATTATAAAAAGAGATGCGAGTGGTTGTATCTATAAATGGCTTAATTCTTCTCAAAAGCGCCAGTTTACTGTTAACAATCTTACACACGTTATCAACATGATCGTGCCACGTTAGCTCTTTGTCAATTGTAACACCCAGCAATTTTTCACACGATGTATCCTGCAATGTCATATCATTAATATCAATAGAAAGTACATTAGCTCCAAGCGTCGACAAACGTTGCCTTGACCCAATGATCATAGTCTTAGTTTACTAGCATTAATCACCATCTTATTTCTCTCACACCATGTTTCAATACTTGCCATATCATCCCTCAATTTATCATTTATTTCTTGGACATTTTTACCTGCAATGTAGAAAGTAGTGTCATCGGCATACATATCTGCTATTGCATGATTTAAAGACAGATCCATATCGTTTATATAAATGATGAAAAGAAGGGGCCCTAGGATTGATCCTTGCGGTACACCACATGTAACGGACATTGGGGTAGAAAATTCACCTTTAACATAAGAACATTGAACTCTTTCAGACAGGTAAGACTTAACCATTGTAAAGCATTGTCTGATACACCATACATACATAGCTTCTTCAATAAGACATCATGATTAACTAAGTCGAAAGCCTTGCGAAGATCTAAAAAAATCGCACCAATTATGTTACCGCTATCAATAATTTCCATCCATTTATCGATAATTTTTAAAAGTGCTGTCTCACATGAATGCTTTGCTCTAAAACCTGATTGAGCAACTCTCAAAAGACAATGGGCATTAAGAAATGTACTGAGAGCATCATGGACATGCTTTTCAAGAATTTTGGATAAAACAGGTAAAATAGATATAGGTCTGTAATTAGAAACATCAAGGGAGGAACCATTCTTAAAAATGGGAATAACTTTGCTTCTCTTCCAACTTGTGGGGAAAATATTTTGTTCGATGCTGCAGTTTAAGATATGGGTTACACATATGGCAAGTTCTTCGGCATTTACCCTTAAAAGATAAGCACTTATTTCATCTAAACCAGTCGCCTTGCAAGGATCTAACTTTTTAAGTGATTTCGTAACATATTCAAGAGAAACTTTGGGAATCTCAAAGTCTCATCTGCTGGTAGCTTCGACTTAACATAACTTTTTACTTCTGGGAACGCTTCGTCATTAGTTGCTTGAACACCAGTCATGTATGTACATAAAAGATACTGAGGTAAAATATGAATTAAAAGCATTGGCCATATCAGTAGGACTACAAACTTCCTTATCATTAATAAGCAGAGTATTGATTGACCGCTGATCACTCAAATTGCAATTATTTGATTGTACGTTTCTTAACAATTGCCAAATAGCTTTAGAATTACCTTTGCTCCGTATCCGTATGCACGTACATATTTGATCGATACTGTGTGTAAATCAGTGGTGATTGTACTGTACCGTACCTTGGCGCTAGCTACCACAAATACGCATACCAGTGACAGTGTATCAAACTCTCGTGCACAGGTACAGTACAGTAGCTCACCGGGCCACGTTTCAGGAATAGTAAATGTGTAAATCATAGATGTACAAAGCACAATCTATACCATCCAAATTGACATACATGTTTTTGTATAAAAGTACCACCCATTATTAATGCAAAAATTGACTGACTGCTGCAACTTTAGCAATGGTGTAGCCTAAGCAGCGATCTAAAACATAAGTGCACTTTCCTGTACAACGCCCCATCATGTCCTTACAACATACGTAGGTACGTCAACCTAATGTAGCCTAATGTTTGGGCATTTACATTCAATTATGGACCTACACATGCACTATAAACTTTGCTGTTCTTGCTTTGCCCTGCGTTTCACATGAACTTGAACCTGGCCGAAGGTATCGGTGTTTGCAAAGATTAGGGACCTTTACCAAACATATAGTTTTTGATTCCAACTTTGTTTCGCTTTCTCAGTTTATATGAGTTTTGAGTTTATATCAGTTCAGTATTAAAAAGGAATGCCATAAATGAAGAAAATGTAGCCTAAATCGGGACAGCAAAAAGAAAGGAAACAAAACAAGGAAAATTATTTCACATTTTCTTTTTCACAAGAAATTATGGTTACTTTTGAATTACTCGTATCGTATAGGCTCACAAAAAAATTATTACGATATTAATAATTTCCGATATATTGCCAAAACTTAGGCCTAAACAAAGTGCTATGTACGGCATGAATTTGCTTCAAATAAGAGCAAAACGAGTGCAAACTTTGAAGTAATAACAACAAAAGGTGACATGTTTTATCTCTATATGATAAATTACAACTTTTCTCAGTTTTTTTTTTCGATCAATTGAGAAATTTCAGACATGAGATCCCTAATTCAGGCTGTGTACATACAGCTAAAAACACTTGGGAAGTGACGTTTCCGGCCATCTGGGGTGTTTGTAAATTTGAAAATTTTCTTGTACGCTCCGCGCCAACCGATGGTGGTGCTCCGCTAAGATAGTCCTGCCGGCACTTAGACCATCCTGGGCAGAACCCTGCATGGTACAACGGTGGGAGGTGTTCCAACAGTTTTGTCCAAGATTGTGGGCCTAGGCTAACTCTAAAGGCAAAACTGCAGAATACAGTGACATACTGAAAGGGCAACCTATAAAAATCATGGAGTCACTTGGGCCTGTGCAGCCAATCTTCTTCATCCAGTATAGTGCCAACTTCAAAATGAAGACTCCTGTACTGTACATGAGAGTCATATTGGCTATGCAGGCACTCTAAAGTGATGCTTACAGAATTAAGTTTTGGAAGGCAATTATCGAGGGGGCCATGTATGACATCCTCAGGCAGACAGTTCCAATCATGTACAGTACCCTGAAGAAAAGACATAGATAGGCCTAATAGCCTCTAGTAGAACTGTGAGCTTTCCCTCTTTTCTATTTTTAAGCCTGTAAGTGTAACTTCAACGTCCAAGAGATATGTAGGGTAAATTTTGAGGGGGTTTTCGGCCACCTAAGGATAAAATGGATTATGTCAATGAAATTTAAATCAATGAAATATGAAAGTTGATCATGAATGACTGTTGAAATAGTTTAATGAACACTTGCAGTACCTTTTCTAATCTACATATTTTAGAAGGATATTATGTGAGAATTACCAGATTTTTACAATACAATATGGAAACATGATGCTGTGGTTTTCGGCCACCACTGATTGGGTTTCCGGCCACCATTTGAGGGGGTCTTTGCCACCATGGTCAAAAAAGTAAAGGCTGTGGCATCACCCCAAAGATACTTAGTAATAGACTTAAAGCTCTGAATGTAATTTGTTACTACACTTTGATTGACTTTTATTCAAACAATGGCTCTACTGTGGTTGGTCAACGATGACTTGTGTACAGTCTACTGTTTTCACGAAGAGATATCGACGGAGCTGTGTATCAATATTTTTACTCCTACCATGTTATAAGTATGGTAGGAGTAAAATAGCTGAAATAGCAATTTTATCTCCTATTGCTGACTATTTGAGTTCCATTTCTCATTATTACTTACACTGTAGCTAATGCAAAAGGAGCTTTAGACTTGGCAAAGATGCAAGAACAGACCAAGCAAATGGAACAACAGACTAAGATCAAGGTGAGATATGTGTGGTGTTAACATTTATGTGTGGTGTCAAAATTTAATTTAAAGGTATGATATGTGTTTGAAAAATGATAGTCAAAAGAATGTTCATCTAAACCTGCACAGATAGCTTCTTAGTTTGGACACAATGGAATTAATCTACCTACAGATTTTCATGTTCTTTCATTAGTGTAACTACAGTACATAAATATTGCAACAAAAGTTCACTCAACAGCAGCCATGAATTACTAGTCTTAGACTTGATTTTACTTAACCCAATTTGTTACTCACCTTTTCATTCAGTTTCCTTCCTTAACAATTACCTGTTTCTCTCCTGAAATGCTTGTGTTTGATTAATTGTAGTAATTTGCATTTTTCTTTTGTATTTATGACCTGTTGAGAAGAAAAAGAAAAATTGCTCAAATAAAATCAATTTGACCAGTTGACAATAGTTGCAGGGTAGTTTTCTGTTCACTTAACTCTTGCTTTGCCAAGGGAGTAAATAGACCTACTGTACATTTGTAAGAGTTGGACAAAATGAGATACTTTTTCCATCGTAAACTTCATTCTGGGGTATACTCCTACAGGTATGACCCATTTGGCACTAACATGGGAGAGTTAAGAAAGGATTTTAAATAACTGTGTGATACCGATTGTGTTTACTGATATTAATTGATATGACCAGTCGATATCCAGTATTTTAATCCTGAATGTTGGAAGGCAATTGTGCACTTCTATGGAGTGTCACTTCTTGCATGAGGTAAACATTTGTGTCTAACATTCAGTTAATATTATATAAGAAAACAATGCACCTTTGTATGAAATATAGGACTGTAAATATTAGGTGGGTGGTATCGGTATTTCAGATCAATTCTTCTCTGAAACCCATTCAGTGTGAGTAATAAGTATTTGTAATATGGGGCAATACTGATATTGTATGTACCAATCAGTAAGACACCAAAATGTGGCATAGTTTCACGGTGGAATACTCTCCTCTCTTGCTGTTAGGAATATGAGGGTGCCCTTGAACAAATGAAGCTGGACCAAGTTCGTTCGCAGCAAGAAGAGAGGCGGAAGACATTAAGCCATGAAACCCAGGAGCATCAAAAGAGGGCGCAGTATCAAGACCAACTTGCAAGGAGGAGATACGATGACCAATTAGCCCAGCAGGTTTGTAATTCTGGAAGTGCATTCTCTGGATCTATAAGCTCTATTATTAGAATGTCTGCTACATGAGCAGGGCTCGAAAATAGACTGGCTCTCTGGTGCAAAAGCCCCAGAAACATCCACAACTGTGCCAGAAAAACAGAAAAGGGGTTGTTTGTCTGGAGCTACAAATAGCGGTAGATGCATGAGGCAATAGAATTTATGAACTCCTGTGTCCACCCCCACCTTCTCCACACTGAAGGTGCCATTGAGGTCAGTCTAAACCTGCCATAGCTAGCTATACATGCACCCAGCCCCTCCGGCCCCTTCCAAGTTTTTCAGAGATGGAGTGACCACAGCATACTTAGTACTGCCTGGTGTAACACCAAAAAATGATCTTCGTCTTATTTCCTGTCTCTGCTATTTTGAATTTCTTTTACTTAACGCACAAGTAACATGCGGGAGATGATCAGAGAATGTTATATTAAGGGAACAGTGGTTTCTCTGAAAAATTGAAAACAGCTCCAGACAATAGGAAAAAAGCTCCAGAAAAGCTTCAGAGTGAAGGTCATCAGAAGCTGTTTTTAGCTCCAGAGAGCAAAACTTTTTTCGAGCCCTGCATGAGGGTGTTAGGAACCAAAATATTTTCATAGTGTAATCTGCTAATAAATGTTTTTGCCCTTATCTGGAAAATGCCCTTTTTAATTCTGTTCTGGACAGTGCATCATAAGCGCAAAGCAAGAGTATCACGGTGTGGTGATCAGGGGGACCATGTGCATGGAAGCTGTAGCAGTGTGGGGAATTTGAAGACAGAAAATGTCATCAAGGGCAGTGGCGTAGCTAGAGGGAGGGCAGAGGGCGGTCGCTCCCCCACAAAGCCTCCGAAGGCCTCTGTCGGAAATTTCATAGTGTAATCTGCTCATAAATGTTTTTGCCCTTATCTGGAAAATGCCCTTTTTAATTCTATTCTGGACGGTGCATCATAAGCTCAAAGCAAGAGTATCACGGTGTGGTGATCAGGGGGACCATGTGCATGGACGCTCTAGCAGTGTGGGGAATTTGAACACAGAAAATGTCATCAAGGGCAGTGGCGTAGCTAGAGGGGGGGCAGGGGGCAGTCGCTCCCCCACAAATCCTCCAAAGGCCTCTGTCGGAAATTTCATAGTGTAATCTGCTAATAAATGTTTTTACCCTTATCTGGAAAATGCCCTTTTTAATTCTATTCTGGATGGTGCATCATAAGCTCAAAGCAAGGGTATCATGGTGTGGTGATCAGGGGAACCATGTGCATGGAAGCTCTAGCAATGTGAGGAAATTTGAAGACAGAAAATGTCATCAAGGGCAGTGGCATAGCTAGATGGGGGGCAGGGGGCGGTCGCTCCCCCACAAAGCCTCAGAAGGCCTCTGTCGGTAATTTCTAGTCTCTGTCGGAAATTTTTACCACCTTAACTGAAAATTCTTAGAACGGAAATTAGTTGCTAAAGTTATATTCTGCGGGGTTTACTTTCACTTATGTTTTTAAGCAGAATTAAACATCAAAATGGTTACTGACAAGGCCTGGAAGTGTCATTTAAGGCAATCTCGGAGATATTTTACTCTAATTTTTCCTGTGCGCTACACGCCAGATAATGGCCAGCGCTATGCTTAGATAGTACATCATTACTTCAAGGTAATAATCTGTCGGAAATTTTTTGCTTTTGCCCCCCCCCCCAAAAAAAAAATATCTAGCTACGCCACTGATCAAGGGTGGCCTTGGCTAATTTTGCCCCCCCCCCCCCCCCAGCACAAAACATATCTAGCTACGCCACTGATCAAGGGTGGCCATGGCTACTGCCCATTTTGCCAAGAAGAGTGTGAAAAGAAAATGTTACTGATTTTTGTAGCTCTTTAAACTCTCTCAGGTCCCGTCATATTGTAAACTTTAAATTTCCACTTGATGATGTAATGATTGCAGAGTTTTTCATGGAAACAGGTCCCCAGACCTTGCAAAATAGCTGATTTTCTTGAAAAGACCTTCTGACTGCCCTGGCCCTCTCCCACTGTTCCTATACCATCCCATGTGGTAACAGCTGCCTTGTGCTACAGTATTTAGGATTAAATGTAATCATTGTAAGTTTTTATAAAGTTTTCAGACTCTGTTTCTACTGCCTTCTTTTACAGAAAAGAGTGAATCAGGAAAATCTCCAGAAGCAGGAAGAATCAGTTCAAAAGCAGGAAGCTATGAGAAGATGTAAGTTGTAAGATTGGTTCATGTCCTAATTTTGTTATGCAGAGGGGTGCCAATGTTTAGCCCCTGGAGCTTCTTGCTGGCCTCCTCAATATCTTTCCAGTTGTGTTGCAGACATTTTATGGAAATTTTCAAGGTGACTGATATCACTCTACAGTATTTGTCTTGGTTATGCACACAAGTATTAACTAGCCTGTATGATGTATTAATTTAGCCCCTAAAGCATTGTACATGTACGTAATGCTTATTACAAGTCGTCCACATGATTTCTGAAGCTAAACTTGCCTTACCGTTGGCACAGTACGTAGGGTATTTTCTTTGGTTTCAGGTCACAGTTTATGAAAAATTTGCCTGCTAAGAATATTATTAGCAGTTAAAATATGTGCAAGAGAATTGATGGGTCAATTTTAGTGAGAAGATATTGCAATATGTGAGCATGAGAGGTCCCTGGATATGGCTGAAAATGTGAAAAATTTGTACAAGCGCTGTGGTGGAGAAGTATCTACACACAGCACTGTTCAAGGGCTAGTAACATCCAAAATGTTTAAAAGTAAGTTTGAATCTGCTTTTCAGGACTTGTCTCTTTCACATGGAGTACACTATAAAAGATGGCTGTTTTTCCATCCACACATGATTTTTTATTCATTGCCAAAGGCAAAATGAATCTACTGTATGTGATTGTGATGTCATGTATGTGTTTTGTGTGTGTGTATGTGTTTATGACCCAAGTTGTAAACTCGTTTCTCAAGAAGGGTAACCATCAAGGTTCTCATACTTGGCATATAGATTTTCCTTATTGAGTAAATGATCTCTATTGATTTGGTATAGGTCAAAGGTCATTTGGGGTTACAAAAGGTCAAAACTTTGTAAACACGACATCTCAAGGAGGGTATTAACCTGGATGGATGTCGTACTTGGCATATAGATGCCCCATGGCAGATACTAGTTTCCTTTCATTTTTGGTGGAGGTCAAAGGTTTCTTGGGATCAACAGTTTTAACTAAAACAAAAATGTTGTGAACATGATATCTCAAAAAGAGAGCTTTGATGAATCTCATACTTAGATAGGGTGCCCTATAGTAGAAGAATAATGATTGTGGTGGAGGTCAGAGGTCATTTGAGGTCCTCATTGATCAAAATGTTAAAACTTCGTGAACATGATGATTTTAAGGGAGGAAATCTGCTTGGATTTCATACTTGGGATGTGGGTGCCCCATATTAAGTGATATTATCTGTGTTGCATGTTGTGGATGTCATACTATAGATAATTTGTGGTCACCAGAGGTCAGTCTGTAAAGACCTTGTCAACATGATTTGTGAAACCTGAAACATGTTTGGATCTTTGATTTCACTTCCAATGCCCAAATTCAAAAGCAAGATTATTGATGTTATGACACATCAACATGATTTCAATCTGTTTGATCTGTTCGATTGGTATTTAAAATTTCCATACCAATATTTAAGTATAGAAATGTCACAATGAAGTTGTGTCATCTTGAAATGACAGTACTAAGATTAGCTACAAGTGGCAAAGAATCACTAAGCATTTTGGTTTTCTGGTTTTCATCTCACTGATTTAGTTGTAAATTGGTTTGAAATATCTACTACTTTTTGTCAAAGCAAGTCAATATTATTGCAAATAATTGCTTTGCTTAGTAAAAGTTACAATCATTATGGATATAGTTTGAAAGATGCCATTCTACTGAATCGT
Source organism: Holothuria leucospilota (assembly GCA_029531755.1). Lineage (NCBI taxonomy): Eukaryota > Metazoa > Echinodermata > Holothuroidea > Aspidochirotida > Holothuriidae > Holothuria > Holothuria leucospilota. The sequence goes on from CM055981.1 coordinate 4,486,842, forward strand.
ATTTCATCTGCAGCAACGATTGAGTATGAAGCAGATTTGAAACACAAGAATGATATGAAGAGACTAGAAGCAGAGCTCTCTGGTAAAGCTAAAATTGAACGGGAAAACAAAGACATCCGTAATGAACAAATTCGAATCCAGGCCAGAGAACATAGAGAGACTGTGCTTCAGTCAATTCAGTAAGTATGGCATAATATGTTGTACTCAGAAATTTGTTGAAGCGGTCAACAGTCTTGACTCAGACTGTTAAAACTCTCAGTACTAACTTTACTCCTATCCAGTGCCCCTTCCCCCTCCTCTTCAATCTACAAAAAAATAAAGGATAAAAAAAAACTACAAAATAGCCTGTACCAAGATCAGGCCTGATTTTTAAGGAAATTTTCAGGTTGCCCATCGGACAACATGAAGCTAAATTTAGGTTGTCCAAAATAGTTTTTGGTTGTCCGAATGAAAGTGACGAACAAGAGATGAACAATTCTATTTCCTGTCTCTGCCATAGAAAACATACATTTACTTTAAATTCTGCATTTTTGATTCCTTGCAGAAGGCAGGCAAGGAATCTATGCGATGGTGATGTCGTGTGTGTGTGTGTGTGTGTGTGTGTGTGTATGTGTGTGTGTATGTGTGTATGTGTGTGTGTATGTGACGCCTAGCTTGTAAACACGATATCTCAAGATAGCAATGACCGACACTTTTCATATTTGGTATATAGATTTATCATGTTAAGAGGAAGAACCCTATTGTTTTTGGTGGCGGTCAAAGGTCATTTGAGGTCACCAGAGGTCAAATAACGAAAACTTTGTAAACACGATATCTCAAGTTAGCAATGACTGACACTTTTCATATTTGGTATACAGATTTGTCATGTCAAGAAGAAGAAGCCTATTGTTTTTGGTAGAGGTCAAAGGTCATCTGAGGTCACCGGAGGTTAATCTGCGAAAACCTTGTAACAGCTTGTAAACACGATATCTCAAGATAGCAATGACCGACACTTTTCATATTTGGGATATAGACTTGTCATGTTGAGAGGAAGAACCCTATTGTTTTTGGTAGAGGTCAAAGGTCATCTGAGGTCACCAGAGGTTAAACTGCGAAAAACCTCGTAAACACGATATCTCAAGGTAGCAAAGGCCGACACTTTTCATATTTGGTATACAGGTTTGTCATGTCAAGAGGAAGAAGCCTATTGTTTTGGTAGAGGTCAAAGGTCATCTGAGGTCACCAGAGGTTAATCTGCAAAAACCTTGTAAACGGCTTGTAAACACGATATCTCAAGATAGCAGTGACCGACACTTTTCATATTTGGTATATAGATTTTTCGTGTTGAGAGGAAGAACCCTATTGTTTTTGGTAGAGGTCAAAGGTCATCTTAGGTCACCAGAGGTTCAACTGCGAAAAACCTCGTAAACACGATATCTCAAGGTAGCAAAGGCCGACACTTTTCATATTTGGTATACAGATTTTGCATGTCAAGAGGAAGAACGCTATTGTTTTTGGTAGAGGTCAAAGGTTATCTGAGGTCACCAGAGGTTAAACTGCGAAAACCTCGTAAATGGCTTGTAAACACGATATCTCTAGTTAGCAATGACCGACACTTTTTCATATTTTGTATACAGATTTGTCATGTCGAGGGGAAGACCCCTGTTGTTTTTGGTGGAGGTCAAAGGTCATTTGAGGCCACTGCAGGTTAAAAGCCGAAAAGGCTCCTAACCACGCTATCTCAATATAGGAATGACCAACACTTTTCATATTTGGTATATAGATTCATCAAGTTGAGAGGAAGAACCCTATTATTTTTGGTGAAGGTCAGAGGTCATTTGAGGTCACCATAGGTAAAAGGCCGAAAAGCTCGTAATCACTTTATCTCAAGATAGGAGTGACCAACACTTTTCATATTTGGTATATAGATATGTCATATTGAGAGAGAGAACCCTATTGTTTTTGGTGGAGGTCAAAGGTCATTTGAGGTCACCAGATGTCAAAGACCGAAATCCTTGAATTTGGGATGTCAAGATAGGAATGGCGGATATAGATTTGTCATGTTGAGAGGAAGAATGCTATTGTTTTTGGTAGAGGTCAAAGGTCATCTGAGGTCACCAGAGGTTGAACTACAGAAACCTTGTAAATGGCTTGTAATCACAATATCTCACGATAGCAGTGACAGCCACTTTTCATATTTGGTATATAAATTTGCCATGTTGAGGGGGAAAACCCTATCAAATTTGGTGGAGGTCAAGGTCATCTGGGGTTACCAGAGGTCAAAAAACAAAATTTCCCAAGAATTCCCAAGATTGTCATCTTGGGTCACTGGGATCAAAAGCAACATTTCCCAAGAATTCTCAAGATTGTCATATGGGTTCACTATAGGTTAAAAAGCAAAGTTTCCCAAGAATTCCTAAGATCATCGTATGGGGTCATCAGAGGTCAAAAAGCAAAATTTCCCAAGAATTCCCAAGATCGTAATCTGAGGTCACCAAGGGTCAAAAAGCAAAATTTCCCAAGAATTTCCAAGATTGTTATATATGGGGTCACCAGAGGTGAAAAAGCAAAATTTCCCAAGAATTCCCAAGATAGTCATCAGAGGTCACCAGAGGTCAAAAAAGAAAATTTCCCAAGAATTTTCAAGATCCAAGATCCATTGGAGTTGAATTCCTTTCAAGACACTTTCGTTTTTCTTTTTTGTTATATTTGGTGGGGTTCAAAGTTCATGTGAGGTCAGCAGAGGTGAAATTGTTAAAATATCGTAAAATGATGTAGTCAAGGAAGATAAATCTGAGGAATGAACCTCAGTACAACAAAGCATCCCCATTCGGCAAGGAATCACTAAGCCCTTAGGCTTTCTGGTTCCATATTTATTGGCATGGTACAATGATGAATGGTAGTCAATAGCATTATCTCAATGCCACTTCTTAAGGGGATTTTTATGACATACTTTCCTGCTGATGTAGGGAACTATTCAGTTACAAATAAAACCTACTCGTCCATCGGACAAGTTCAAAGAGAGAAAGTGGTTGCCCGATTCAAGTTTTACCCGTCACGGACGATCGGACGAGTGCTAAATTTCAGCCCTGAAGATATTCACACACTACTGTTTGTGAGCTGTCTAGAATACTTTACACTGCACCTTTAACTGCACCAGTCATCATTGACCAACCAGAGTCAAGCTACTGTTTGAGTTAGTGACAATCAAAGTGCAGTAACTAATAGAGGTATGAGGATATTCCTAAATAAATTTGGGGTGATGCTGTAGTTGCTTTAAGGTTCAGTGTTGTTCAGGGTTAGGAAGCTAGTTGGACCCATCAAGAACCATATATATGTAAAGTTTGAGTTCATTAAGAAGTTAAAAGGGCCACCCCCACAAGGAATATGAAGATTCCAAGTGGGTAAAAGGAATAATCAAGAAAACTGCTGATGAAGAAAACTAACAATTTATTCGCCCAAATCTTCCCTTTCAAATTATTCTTGAAAACAATATTAAGTTATTTTAATAAATGATAGTTAACGAGAACAAAAGAATTATTCATTGAACAACATGGAAATATGCGGAATACGATAAAAAGTAAGATCATTAATTTGAGTAATACAAGTAGCTTAAGATTACCACTTAAAAATAATTGTCCACGATCTTAGACGGGGATTTTACAAACTTAGGCTTTGACTCAGATGACCATTGACGTAACCTACTCGGAAAAGCTGGATTTGTAAGTAATAAAACTAAAACTTTTGACTTACTCCCTTTTCGTCTCTGCTTTCCCTTTTCTTCTCTTCTTTCTTCTCATTCTTCTGCTCTCACTACAATCAATCACGATCAAGGATCCTCTGCACACCGATACAACCACTCTGCTCCAATGCTAAAGTCCAAGTCGCATCAAAAATAACTTTCTTTGAAGACAAACTGTACATGTACGCAAAACTCAAATCATGATAAATAGTAGGCATGGAGTGAATAGGGAATCCCCAGGAAAGTCCTGTGACATAGCGCGAGTCAGTATGACATCACAGACAATTTACAACAGTAAGGTGAGTCCCAATCAATAACAATGCAGTACAGTTCTACAAGCGCATTGAGTAGACAATAGAAAGACGTCAGTTCACAGTTGTTTCGCGCAGCAAAGACATATTTTCCATGTGAGGAAACCCAGATGCACAAGCAGACAACAACCAACCGCCAAAGGAGCTACTTTTACCAGAAATGGTAAGAGAATGTGACAGCGATATAGGCAATGAAAGTAAGCTGTAAGATTAGGCTTATTGAAAACTAATAGTAATACTAGTTCCAACACATTGTCCAAGCCTAAGCTATATCCATACTGTGTAGAGTGCACAAATAAGCTAATCCTACAATATCAGAATTACGTGCAGTATGTTTTACTAACACCAGTGGCATCACAGTCTGCATCATTTTCTGTACACATCTACATCTGTGCCTCACTTATTACCTCAACATGGAGGCTTACTTGCATTTCTATAAGATATGTCACCTAGGTGAAATGAGTCTACTACTAGATATGTTAAATGCTAAATGTGTTCAGCACTCAGCTGCCTTCATAATCTTGCTGTCATGTGTTTCTTCTTTCTTTCAGAACGGCAGGAAGTATTCTTGGTGAAGGTTTCCGAGGTTTTATATCTGATTGGGACAAAGTCACTGCTGCAGTAAGTGGACGTAATGGTTACACCTCTGTGTTCCGACACACATTACCCTAATACTTTCTACCTTACGTAACCCTACCCTAACCCTTATCCTAACCCTTATCCCTACACTAAGCCAGAATATGGAGACGTCAGAACAAGTGTAGTCGGAAACAGAGAATAGTCCCAGACTGAACAGAAAGGACATGCATGTACATGTAGAGCTGCAGTACACAACCCTTTTCTGACTGTGACCCTTTAAATCCCTCAGCACCCAGCCATGGCCCAAGAGGTTCTACCCATACCCTATAAATATCTGTTGGAATGTGTTTTCAGTCTGTTTGAAATGGAAAACTTACAATTTACACTCTGCAGTTTGAATTAAAAAAAGATTTTAAGTAAGTACTGTATAAGAAGTATTCTGTCGTGTATTAAAATTCTTTAACCAACATTGCAATTAACAAACCTCTGAATATCCTTCACAACACAAACATTAGTTCAACAAATGTAGATTGCTCACTATCAAAGTAGAGTGTTCACTGACAAAAAGATCTGTATTGAAGGGACGAACGAAAATATTAGAAAAAATCAATTTCTTTGGTGTGTAGTATTGTTTTTGAGGGACGATGCAATGCGCCATTTTCACAAGGACTGTGTAAATTACTAATTCTTTCTTGTATAATATTATTTTCACCCTAAGTCATTTAAAGAAAGGGTTTAAGTAAATAGTTTTGGTATGCAAAAGAGGAACTCAGTCTAAGAATCCTAAGCAGATTTGCAATTAATTTTCATAATGCAGTTTATGATGTCAATATGAAACAAGCAGGAGTTATGTCATCTCTCTTCATTGATTCTTTGTTTTTTCAGTTTTTTTTTTTCAAACCTTGAAATAGATAGGGACAAGAGTTACCCAAGGGGAGTGTGATGTTTGTAAAATTTGTGTGCCTGAACTTTCAGCCATACCTTTACCCAGGTACAGATGCATTAGTTGTAACAATAAAGAAATGCAAAATATTGGTGGATGTATGACAGCATGCCTGCTTGCTTCAAGTTCACTTTGGGAAGTAGTTACAGTGCTCTGTTTACATTTCAAAAGCTGCAGATTAATATTGGACATAAATCCATCAGAATGCTTAGGTTGATTTTCTCTTTTACGCATCAAAATTAGAGGGAGTATAGCAAGAGATGAACAATTGTTTGAATTATTCAGTAATTTTGTCATATTTTGTTCATTTTTAGTGAGCTTTCACTATCTTACTCATATTTAAATCCCTGTCTAAAATGTTCATATTCATTCACATTTGATTGTGTTTTAGGTAGCAGGGCTTTCTTTACTAGCTGTTGGGGTGTATTCAGCAAAACAAGGAACTGGTGTTCTTGCAAGGTATGCAGAGGCTAGATTAGGAAAGCCATCGTTAGTACGAGATACATCTAGGTTTACACCTTTGGAGGTGCTCAAACATCCAATCAAATTCTGTAAAAAGTGGATCACTCGCCCCTCAGATGCTCTTCAAGGAGTTATATTAAAGGTGAGAATATTTTCGACATTGTTACCTGTAATCATGAATATGTGCCTTTTGTTACAGGTATGATGAAAGAAAAAACATGCCTCTAATTGACATTGGCAGTGCTTATATTTTCAAAGTTAGTACGAAATCATGTGACCATAGACATTCTATTCTTAAAGACCAAGGGTGGAAATCTGATGTCGAAGTGAAAGGTTTTACCATTACACTGGCAAATGAGTTTGTACGTCAGCACTTGGTCCTTGTCACTCGATCATCTACACACAGATGTTGTATTCATAGGAGTGTCACTAATTAAAGGCAAGCAGTTTGAGTGACAGTCTTTTGTGACTTGATTGTCAGTATCATGGAGGACAATGCGTAAGATATTTGATTTGAAAATATCATTAAGCTTGGCAGCCTGTTTGTGTGCTAAAGCATGAATACTCACATTGCATCCCACAATGTGAGTACTCATGGAATCACTGACAGTGAGCATGCACATGTATTAAACTAAGAGTGCTCAGAACATTGGCATAGTACAGTGGGGGGGGGGGACATAAAAGTAATGGAATTGGCATTTAAGTTTCTAGTTTTGATGAAAAGTTTAATTTTGTAATCATTATGTTTGTATGTTGTACTCTCTTTGGTATATAAACTCAGGAGGAGGTTACCCATATTTGCTGTACAGACAACAGGATTTCCCCTGGCATTGTTTTTGTGAGGCGGCCACCTCACAGTTTTTGGCCACCACCTCACAGAAATTTGCCATAATTGTCACCTGTACTGTACTAGCTATAGAAATATTGATAGCTCTCCCTCATTGTTGGTGTCCAAGCTGACACCATATTATCCCCATGACCTAATACCACCTCACACACTCTAAAACCCAGGGGAAACCCGGTACAGTAGTGGTCAGCGACTTACAGTGTGTGTGCATTGGTGTGAGTGCAATGTAAAACCTGTGATCATGAATACCAGTTCAGGCTAATGTTATTAATGAGAGTAAAACATGTAAGGTAGCTTAAAAATTGAAAATCCTCAGTGGTGGGCAGAAGTGGAGAACATACTTTTGAGTCACTTAAGGTAATCATGCTGAACATAAGTAAAGGACATGTTACAATTATGATAGGTCTTAAAACTTGATATTGACATCAAGTTTCAGTACAGCACCCCTCAGCTCTTTTGCTGAGACTTTGTGCAGTATCTTTCTTTCAGCTAGTCTAGGACCACACATGACAGACTGTGATGTAAAACTTGGAGGGTTGACCAGTTGGTCACTTTTAGTGTGGGGTTCCTCTGGGTTCTTTCTCTGTGGGAGGGTCTCCACAAAGAAGAGAAAGTAGGAAAGTTTGGAAAAAGTCTGGAATTTTTGTATTGTCTGGAAAACATGCCATATGCTATTAAAAACTGAAGTCCTGTAAATTATGTGCTTAAGTCTAGATCACTTTCTTAAGTTTGCTAGATGTTTCAGATCGTAAATACATAAAAGAAAGTTCTTGTTTTTCTTCTTGGCAGAAAATATTATTTTGGGTCTTAAAAAGTATTCATCTCAGTCATGGAAAAGTCTTTAAATTAATTATCATGGGAACCATGATTTGGGAGAAGCTTTTTGGTTGTAGCCATTGTGATGTTGGAATGAAAAGTATATTATGCAATCTTGACTTTAATTGAAAATTGTGTCATAATTATTTTTTCTATTATCTAGCCTTCACTGGAGGAGCGGATCCGTGAGATTGCTATCACAACTAGAAACACAAAATCAAATAAAGGAATGTATAGAAATATACTCATGCACGGCCCACCAGGAACCGGCAAGACTCTGTTTGCCAAAGTAGGTGTCATCTTTTATTTCTTACATCGAAGTGTTAAATGAGATAGTTGTGATCATTGGGCTAAATTGATTTGTTAAGCTTAATCACTAGTACTAGCAGGGTGCCTTTCCATGAGACACTTTTCTGATTTTATCATTTACCTTGCTATAAAATGACATACATTGGTCCTGGCACACTTTCCTCTGGCTCATGCAATGATTTTTCTCAACATGTGTCCCCCTCACATGGCTTACAGGGCTTTAGTCAGGATTTCAAATTTTGAAGTCCACATTCAGGCAGCCTCAGGAAGGAGATAATTGGAGGGTGTGACCCTCCACCCCCTACTCCCACTCATTTTGCAGAAAATTGTTCAAGTTCTAGCCTCTATAAGATGGTACACAATACAAAATTTGACCCATTGTGCACTCAGACCAATGATCCTGGAAGAAAAGTTTTGCACTGGACATGATGACTTTCTGACTTGTTATAAAAAATTATGGTTGGGATGGATCTGAGGAGGATGACTATCCAAATAGTGGCTAGATGCAGGGGCATAGGAATGGGGCTTAAATCCCCAGTCAAAAATGGGGTGGGGTGGAAGTCTGCTGTGCCCCCCTCAATTCAAGGACAAAAACCCTGATTTAAACCTCCTGTAAAAACTCAAATATTTGCAGTAATTTTCCTTAAAATTTGCTCAAATATTGCACCAACTTGCATCGAAGGACCCTCAAATATTCAGTAATTTTCCAAAGGAGAGGGGGACATTCCCCTTAGACCCTTCCCCAGGACAACTGTCCAAAATATAGTTCAGACCCCCTGCCATTGATCTTTGGTCACTTGATTCTGAAGAATTGTCACTACAAACTTGACTTATTGCTCAGGTTTAGATCCTTACCACTTGCTAAGATCCTGAGGAGAGGTCAGCTCCAAGTGTAGTGTAAACCTCACTGCATTCTGTTCAACTCAACACATTACAACTTGTGTAGCTGTCAGCATAGGCGTAGGAGCCCAAGTTGATTTGGGGGGCTGTAACGACTTGCCCGAAAAATATAACCCCAAAGTTCCGCTTGCCCCGTGCGAGTTTAACACGTTAATGTACATATCAAATAGGCATGCACTGGTTATCTCACGGCATACCAATTACATACAACCACTACCCTTCCATATTGATTATAATTTTTGGGGAAGCCGTTACAGTAATTATGATAAAAATCAGTGGCGCAGCCAGGATTTCTCTCATGGGTTTGGGGTATGCTTTATGTTGTGTTATCGCTGCCCTGGGGGAGGGGGACAGCCCCTCCCCTTTCAAAATTTTTGAAAAATCAGGTGTCTGTACATGCAATCTGGTGCCACATATGCTACCTATGAAGTAGAATTTGTGTTAAAACATTAGGTACTTAAAAAACAATCGGCATCAGTGAGGGGGGATGGCCCAGTGGCCCAACAGCCTGTCTAAATACACCTCTGATAATCATAATATAAGATTAACCATCAAAAACACACAGGTGAATTAAAACCGAATATATAGGTAATGATGTAATTCAAATCAGAACTTTATTATAATTACCAAGGAAGTTTTTTAACTATTGATTACCTTTAGCGACATCATTGCATTATTTTCCTTTCAGTAGGTGACCGAAAAATTCTCAGCATACTGCCCAAATTTTCAAAAAAATATTTGGCTGGGGAGGCTGCAGCCCCCCTCCCCCAGCCCCCTGCCTCCTATGCCTATGGCTGTCAGTACCTAGTTTTGAATCTTTGTCCTAATGTCAAGTTGTACAACAGACCCCCCACACAAAACATGTGACCCACTCATAATAATCCAGACAATGTTCTGCTAATTTGTGTGTGAAAATGGAGCATAATTACTGCATTTAAGTGTTTGGTGACAGTGTAATAAAGTGAGTTGACCATATGGCTGTAAGATGAGGTGGAGGCCATCTTGCTTGTGGTATTGCAAAATCTCACCGTTATTTTCGGGTAATGACTCATCAGTTTCCTGTAAATGGACTTCTGAAATGTAAAAAAAATGTATAAGAATTGGTCACGGAATCCTGTCATTGAAATTCATTTGCAATTTTTTTTTTTTTTGAACTCCAGAGTATGCTTGCCTGACATTTATTCACAGGCATATGAGCTGGGGCAGGTCAAAAGCCCTCCTGGTGTTTGGGAAAATGTATTTCTTGGGCATGTTTGGGGGGAAAATTGGGCAATTTTGTCAGGTAATAAAATATTTTCGGGCAAAACCAGCTTGGCCTCCTTAGAAAACGTCCCATACGCCCATGCATTTAAGTATATAAATTCAGGCTGTGAACACTTAATTATTGTTTGGAATGGCCTAAGTTGGGGAGGAAATTGGCAACCCCCCTTAACAAATATGTTATGTTTGCCCTTGCACTTATTAGTATATAAATAAACTCAGGCTTGGAGGCACTTACCTATGGTATGAAGTGACTGGAGTGGGGTAAGAAACCTGCAAAGGCTAACATTTACACCAACACTTTAATCTTCCCCACAGAAACTTGCTATGCACTCAGGTATGGATTACGCCATTATGACAGGCGGTGATGTCGCCCCCATGGGGCGGGAGGGGGTCAGTGCAATGCACAAACTTTTTGATTGGGCATCTACCAGCAGAAGAGGGTAAGTAAGATATCAGGCTACTGTCTTGTGACTTGATGAAATAATAGCAGAAGTAAACAAATTATTACTGTGATGGACTATCAGTGAAGGTGCTGGACTTGGGGACTTGTGGTTCAAAGAATGCTGGTTCAATTTTTGGCATGGACATTATGTTGTGACCTGGGGCAGAATATTTTATTTCAGTTGCTGAATGGGAGGGACAATCTGTTGTTAAGCAGGGGTAATATGTGCTACACCTTTGATTAGGATTGCCTAGATTGCACCATGACGCTAGAAACGAATAGCAAGTTTTAGCCATCTCTAGTTGACCACTCTTAATCCAGAATCTATAAGAGAACTTCCTGTTCAGGTATCTTGAGATCAATAAAGTTAAAGGTGTTTGAACCCGTTTAAAGACTGTTTGATCTATAGAGCAAGTTTGTTTGTAAACGGGATTTACTGTTGCAGTTCTAGAGATAAAGCTTCACCCAGGAAAAAGCCTTTTTCTAACATATGGTAACATTGGCTAAAATGTCCTGTTCAATTCTAGCAGCATGATTTAAAAAAATGCAAAGTGTTTTTATTATCATTGCTTGCTACTACAAATAATAACAAAACTACTTCATACAAAAAGGGGGTTTCAAGTGGAAGCTTCAGGTTTAAAGTGGTGTCCCTGTGTTGATGGCACCATTTGACCATATGTGTGAATTTCCTAAGAACTGTATGCTGGTAGATTGATTCTATATCCTAGCCTGTAGGCAAAATATAGATGGATTAGTCTTTTAGATTATGTTAGATTTGTTTGTGCCCAAGCACAGTTCTAAGTATTTAGTGCTATGACACTAGAATCAGGAGAGGGATGTGATTTGCTGTGTTTACATATAAGCCAGCTAGAATTTGATTAGCAAAAGACAAAAAATGCTTCTTGGTCATAACAAAATAGAGAATGATCACATCCTTGTGTACAGTACCTCTTACATTGTGATCAGGCAATCAATTAATTCATCAGTAAATTCTAATATGTACCACTTTCAAAACTCATCTGTGATTGGTTAGCTTTGCTTTCCTCTTTTAGGGTGTTACTATTTGTAGATGAAGCTGATGCATTTCTTAGAAGAAGAAGTTCAGTAAGTACAGTCCTTTTTTTTCTACACTGTTACTAGAAATTAATAGCATTATCACAGCTTACCAACAACCCACAGCAGACTGAAATGATTACGTCAAGCATAGAATCATGCGAACTGGGAGTAAAACTTTCATCCAGTCAATAGTACATATGCACATGCGTTCATACATATGCTATAGCTGGCACTACACCTTGGCATGGCGCTGCTTATTTATACTCCCATGCCAGTTCCCATCATGGCTTACAGTCATTGAAGTCTGCTATTGGTCCTGGTCCACCTTAAAAAAAAAAATGAGGAAAGGAAGGTTTTGATAAGAAAATGTATCAGTTTTGGTTATTCTGCTTTGCTAGTAGTAAGTGGTTATCACTCCTTCCTAGTTATACAGACAAAGTACACTGTCAGTTAAATTATGTGTGAGGAACCTCAGATTCAGTGGCGTCGATAGGAGGCTTTGATTGGAAAGTCAAATTTGTCCGACTTACAAACTGCAGCTGGTTGTGAGTTGGTATTCTAAAAAAGTGGGAGAAAAAATTGTGGATTTTGTGCTAAACTAGACATAAAGGTTAGAGCTGCAAAAATCCAAAAAAAGGCTAAAGTACTTTTTTTTAGTTGAATGGCATAAGGTAAGGTAAGCCATTGATTACATGTATAAGTCACCAAAATAGCTAAGCTGCAGCAGCTGCAGCCATATATTGTTACTACACACATAGCAATAAAAGAATATTATTGTAATGTGTACAGTAACAAAATATGGCTGCAGTTGCTGCAGCTTGGCTGTGGCAGCTGGAGCTGTGCAGATTTTGACTTGGTGCCTTAGTTGAACACTATTCCATTTATATTTATTTATAATATAGAAGTAAAGACAATTGATGCTAGTTAGAATTAGTACCAAACATGATGGGTTAAGCAGTACATTTTCTGCGATTTCATTGCCTGTCTTTACAAACTGCATAAGTCAGTTTCATAGATACTTCTTATACAATTGCATGCATAGTTAATACTTCTTTGGCATACACATTCTTTCTCTTTGATGTCTGCTCCTATACAAAATTCACAGAGTAGCCACAATGATTTACAGACAACAAGGGCACCCTACAATGGTGGATTGCATTGCTAACCTCCTTTACTGTATGTCTTAGCATCTTAGTGAAAGATTTTGATATAGTTTACTTAAAAGAAGGTTGTAGGCAAAACTTCGTTCTTGAGCTTTGAAAGTGGAATTAATCCAAGCATGCTGGTTAAATGTGTGGTCAACTCCTATGTGTGGTTCTGAAGACATGAACTGATGAAGTTATCACATTTTCAACTCAAAGTGAACTTGCAGCAAGCACATTTGACATTATACTTTCAAATTAAGTAAACACGTTTTTGCCTTTCTTTAAACTTTACATCCAACTTTCTGCTCCACAATCTCATACTTTTGTAATGTTAGTGCATGAGGGGCACTGGGACTTTTCAAGTTTACTTAACATTTTTCATTGGAAAACTCATATGCTTTTTTACTTCAAGGTCAAAGCAAACAACAGATTGAATAAGGAACACAAGACAATGCCAATCAGTGTGAGGATATGACATCACTCCTGCTGTTTTTTTAGGCTCCAAATGTACTAACTTCATCATCTAATATCTCAGGAACCACACATTGAAATCAAATGAAAATTTTACCAGATTACAAAATTTAAGTTCCTCCTTCACATACTAAAAGTAGCTTCTTGCTTAGACTCTTCCTAAAATTTTGAAAATGATGCTACATAGCATCTTACCTTTTGACTAATTTTAATGATACTAAAAATGATCTTTTGGCAGGAAATAATCAGTGAAGATCTACGGAGTACTCTGAATGCATTCCTTTACAGAACAGGTGAACAGAGCAATAAGTAAGTATTTTGTTAGTGTCACAGGCATAATGTTACTTGTAAATTAGTACTTAAAGGAAAAATGCAGTCCCCGCAATTTGAATTTGTGTACCATGTCATCCAAATTCAGGAATGGCTCCTTTCAATCATGTGACAGTATTTTTGTTACTTATTTGCTGAATTCATGCAGAATAACTCCTTGGTTTACCTTCAATATTCAGTGTTTTTATAAAGGACATGACTAAAAATACTTATTAGCAAAATAATCAGAGATTTGTAAGATTTTGCAGTTTTGAAAATAAACTTGGGGTGACTGCTTTCTCCCTTTAACGTTATTTTAAAGTGGTATGTTAGGGCCCACCTTGCATATACTTTTATCATAAATTCTAAGTTTCATGAACCACATTTATGTTAGTGCTTCTTTCTTGTAAACATGTGCAGTTGAATGTTAATCAATAGTTTTGAACAATTTTCTTTCATGCTTCCATGAACCTGTCCTGCCCACCACAATTGGCATGTAATTTAAGAGACCCTGCCTCCAGACTGGTTGTGGGATATACACCACCCATGATCGTTTTTTGACTTTAAATCAGGGAACTGTTACAGTCTATTGGGTGGTAGGAGGAAGAACATTGGAACAACACGGCAACAATATCCATTGTTTTATACCCATTTTAACCTGTAGTTTCCAGATTTTAGCTGTGTTTGCATCTTTTTGGCCTTGGTACCCTAGCAAATTTCTGGCATGCAAATGCCAACTTGCCTTTTGTGTTCCTGTTCTGAGCTATGTAGCAGCCATCATTATGTTTATGAGAGCTATCATTCTGTTTTCTTTCTGTTTTGCTAGATTCATGCTAGTCCTTGCCAGTAACCAACCGGAGCAGTTTGACTGGGCAATCAATGACAGGTTGGATGAGATGGTGGAATTTGGTCTTCCAGGAAGGGAGGAGCGAGAGAGAATGGTTCGGTTTTACTTTGACCAGTATGTCATCAAACCAGCCACAGAGGGCAAAAAGTAAGTAATTTCACTCATTAAATGGTTTTATTTATACCAATATTAAGAAGAGTTCAAAGGTCTCTCAAGAGAAAAATGTGTTGCTCCATGCATTGTAGACAAAACTGAGCAACGAGTTTGTGTTAAGAGTGTGACTACCTGCAATCAAAGGTGTTGGGGATGTCGCATTTGTGACCTCAGAACTACCCATGTTGGGGCTGTGGTCTGCTTGGTCCTATACAGCTCCCCTATTTTAGCTTTTGTGAAAACCTCTGTATTCACCACTTTTCTCTTGTGAAAGTTTTTCATGGACATCAAGCTTGTTCCCAAGCGTAAGGCCGTTTATGATGACAATTATGTTAAAACAGGCGTATCACAATCTATATTTTAGATGTTCTGTCATAAGAACGTACCTTGCAATTTCAAACCAGTTGATTCTTGATGGTTCTTCTACTGTGAAGAGGTAATGGAAAGATTTATTTTCAAAATTCTAAACAAAAGTACTAGAGCAATTGGTCTACATGGCAATCTGTGTTAATTTTTTGGTAGTGTTTATATGCTGTCATTGGAAACGGATAGTCATGTGGAATAGTGCTTCTTGCAGCGTCATAAATAGTCTATTTTAAAATGTCTTGGAATCACCCAAGGTTCTACCACAAATGCCTCTACTGTCTCTGAATGATTTTTCTTGAGATAACTTGTCACCCTTAATATCCACATCAATTATTTCTGATGTTTCTGGCAGAACATTGAAGGTTGGAAATTTTGACTTTAATGAGAAATGCTCCAGGATAGCTGAAATGACTGAAGGTCTGTCTGGAAGAGAAATCGCCAAGCTGGGTGTTGCATGGCAGGTATGGTAACATATGATTGGAGATTTTTGGCAGCTTTGGATTTCCAATATTCTTTTATGAAGTGAAAACTTGTTTTGCTGTCCGAGACATTGAATTTCATGAAGGAAAAGTTGTTTTACAATGATTGCTGGAAAGATGTCTCCTGTTGGTATTTTGGGGACTCATGTGATAAAATAAGGGTATATTATATCTCCTACAACAGAACTCTAGTGTAAACTTGTAAACTATAGGACTTGGGTGTGAACTTGTCATTTATATAAGGTAATTTTCATCAAATATGACATTTTTGTACCTGTTTTGGGGTTACAAATATTTAAGCTTTAAATTTTTTTGATGAATCCCCACAGGCTGCAGCATTTGCTTCTGAGGATGGGATCCTGACAAGTGAAATGGTGGATGCCCGTGTGATGGATGCTGTCAAACAACACAAACAGAAAGTGGATTGGCAGAAAAGTGAGGAAGCTAGGCTGGATAAGCTAGAGAAGCTTCACGATACGACCTCCATCCAACCAAAGGCCACGAAAGCTTGAAAATTTTGTTGATGAAACTGGGAATGTGGGTTACACCAGTGATTGTTGGAAGCAGTCTGTGAAGGACATAGACATGGAACCCCAAAACAGCTTTGTAGCCATGTCATGAGAAATAGAGGGCAGCAGAGATAAATTGTGTGGGATGGAATATTAAATGACTCCGTGAGAGTGGGTGCTTCATGTGGACTATATTGGTGTTGTGTCTGTAGAGTCAGTTTGGAATGATGATTAATTGATCTGTTGGCATCGCTTGGTGCAAGTCAGCATATTGTGGCATACTCCCTTGTCTTCCCAAGCTTTATTTCTATAACCCTACCAAAAATATTGGTACAATTTCATAAAATCCCTGCCCCTACTGAAAGTTTTTGATTCTATTCATCATGCACTAAGTAATTGTAACTGTGCACCCCCTCCCCCACTGCACATATGTGTGTTAAGTGGGGACTTAAGCTGGGGTGTGAGTTATGGAAATGTTACCAGTGTGTGCCATTCATGGCTAAACCTGAAGTAAGTCACAGTAGGGCAGGGCATAATTTGGCTGCACATATCTGCTAGTATCTATGTAAAGGCCCTGTATAGTGGGGCAGCATTTGTACCAGTACACAGCACTAAAAGTATGCCTGAAGTCCCCTATAAATTCCCACAATTTTTCAGGCTAACTTCCTGCAAATCCTGCGGCAGTTTTCTTGTCCCATACATTACAATGCACAACCAGGCTAAAAGTACCATCAAATTCCTGGTATAGCGGGCACTAAGTAAATTTCACCACCCAGATGCTAAGCTTCATTGCTTGAAATGCCACTGCCTTTATCAACTCAATGACAACACAGGTGTCATTCTTGCTTTCTGCATTCATGCCATAAAATTTTTCATTTATGTTTGAGAAGGGTAATGTGTTTGGAGCATGAACCGATTGTCATGTGCAAATTGATGAATTAAGTTGGAGAGGTTTTGACAAAGACAACATTTGGCAAGCTGATGGACTAATTGAGTGGGTCTTTCACTTAAATCTGATATTGGTATTCTTGCTTTAGAACCCACAGGCAATAATTTTTACCATTTCTACCTGCAGAATGAAGAAGAAATTCAACTTAAGTATGCCTTCTTCAATTTCTGTTTTAGGAATTGCTCTGGTGTATTTCTGGGATTATGTCTTGAATAATTTAAGAATATCGCCCTCTATCCAGGAAGTTCTGGGTGTCAGCCATTGGAAAGAAGTGGCAGTTTCAGGGCAAGTTTATCTTCAGTAACCAACTGATAATATGTTTGAATTATTCACAAAGCAATTTATTCATAAAGAAATTTGATATTTATATCAAATAAAGATTGGAAATTTTAAAAATCTTTAATTGCCATGCATTTTGTCATGTTTGTTTTGGAAGACTTCACAGGTAAAGGATGCCCCTTTCTCAGCTCATCCAGTTTTTGTATGACCGTTCCCAAATGAACTCATACTGGGTTTAAAAGTGCTGTTTTACACACTCTAAGACATGTGACATCAGGGCAGTGCCCATTGCCATACTGTTGACCAGCCAACCTCCAAAATTGCAAAGCTTCAGATTTTTATCAACAAAAGCTGGAGTTGTCACCCCAGACCTGGGTATTTAAAATTTATCCTGCACTTAAACATTAAAAAAATTCATCACAGGGCAGACAACAGATGGGGTGAGGTGGAAGAGTCTGGTCAGGAAAGACTGACTCCAATTTCTATATGGTAGTGCCTTGTCAGTTGTTTGTCTACCAAATTCATTTTTTTGGAAAACCATTAGATTAGGTTCTTACAACTTGATCCATTCTAATTTCCAGTTGAGTACAGGTTAATGGTTAGAAGTGGTAATTGATACCTACAACCATGCCTAAGCTGTCTGTTTCATTGAACACATTTCATGCACATTGTATGTGTGCCTAACCTACATATTGCCTGGCATACTGCCCTGCTTTAGCTTTTCAATGTGTACCAAATTTTGTTCAGGTTGGTAAATCTGTTTGTTAATGTATAGTCAGATTGAATGGACAAAATTTGGAATAGGACAAAACATAATAGTAGACTTGTATTGAGTACATACTCATACTTGTGGGTTGTATAATTGCCTGTACTCGTACTCATGAGAATTAATTTGTACTTGTAATAACAGATTTTGAAGCTCTGTGTAGGGGCTAATACAAAATTTTGTACTTGTACTCACAAAAAAGGACGTACTCGTACTCACAACACAGACACTAACCCTGTACTCATACTCATGACATTGCACTAGTACAACATGTCTAAATAGTAGTGGTGATATATGGGGAATGCTTTACATTAGTGAGGCCTCACATCCAGCTTTTAGCCACTGTCCAGTTTTGGGCCTGTCCTCAGTAGAGCATTACTTGAGGAGGGACATAGACCTTTTTCCAAATAGCAGTTACAAAGGATTGTGGGATAGAGTTTCTGTGTGCATTATTTTTGTCAGTGGCATTTTACAATGGACAGGAATGATGCAGACCAAAACACTATCCCACAATCCTTTGCAATTGCTATTTGGAAGAGGCCCTATTGATATGTCCTCCTTGAACTAGTGTGTGAGGACACAATGAAAAACTTGCAAATTACAGATAAAGAAAAATTAAATCACAAGTAAATTCATTCCTATCATATAAGATACTACACTACATGTGAAATGATCTGCTGTTATTCTCAAAATATAAGTGAAACTCATCAGTCACATTCACAGACAACCATATTACAATCCTGCACACACAGTCACTTGAATTAGCTAATGCATACTATGTGAAGCCCAGTGGGTATGCATCAAAATCATTTGTGTACACAATGCTAGTGTGTAGCAGTGACATGGCTAATCCTTTTTGTGAATTTGGAAACGGTCACCCCACTTGACATCAAAATGTCAGCCTACAATGACTTAAGAATCATATACACTTGGAACTGGACAGTAGAAAAACAGCTATCCTCTATCTGCAATTGTTTAAATTTGTCCATCATTGGGGATTTTGTTAAAGATGACTGATCTCTTTTGCAACTGTGTTCACATCTACTATTCCTCAATGAGTCCTTGCCCCTTTTTCCTTCAAGAAATTATTCATTCAGTCAAGATGTCTATTATTTGAACATTTTACTCATTACTAAATGCAGAGCATGTGTACAGATATTTGCCATTTCCAGGATAGTTTACTCATTTTCAGGGTGGAAAGACATGTATAAGGAGTATTTTGTGCTATCTTGGCATCACTGGAGGCAAAAATTTGAAATTTTACCCAGACACTTGATATGCTTTTTCATTCACATTTTCAACTTCATGAATTTTTTCTTGAGTATGAATGCATTAAATCTGCTAGAGATTACACCAAAATTGTGCCACAGGTAGGTGCTGGGCACAGTGGTGTAGGCACCAGCCCTTCCACAAAATCTCAGAGCCCCCTGCAGGTGATTGGAGATACGTTGAAAAACATTTCAAAGGCTCTGAGACAAAGTCAACCAAATCGCATGGCTTCCAGGGGCTTTGCTCCTGGACCCCACCCCTATGCACAGAGTAATTGGTGCAAGCCATCAGTAGAATATACACCAGCCCTCCCATTTGGAATCCAGCACCCCTCCCCTCCCCCCACACACACACACGCACATGGTTATGCCACTGGAGCCTGAGCAGTAAACTGCTCCTATCCCTAGCTAAGCGATGTTCACTGGCCCAAAGTCATTTTGAAACACTGGAAATTTCATTATTTTAACATCTTGCTCATACAGTGTCTCTCAAGTTTTATTGTGCCACAAATATCATAGCTCAAGCTTTATTATACATCTTACATCATTCCATTTACTTAGGAAATGAGTTCATTTGGGGTAAGGGGTGCATGGTTTAGGTAATCTGAATTCTCATATCTAGGTGTCAAATTCAACTTCAGTGGAAAGTTTGTGACTATCAATCAGATAACAAGACAGCAATAACAGACAAAAAGTAAAATATATTGCATTTTTGAAGTGTATTTCAGACATTTTATTATCCCCTAGAAGTTCCATTCTACAGATCAATGTGAAAATGTTCATTATCAAATATCTACAGTACATTGTACAAAGGCTAGAGAAATGCTTTGGCACCAACCCTTTTTCTTAGGCACTACTTTGGCAAAATTTTGTGAGAAGAGGAACAAAGGGATAAATTCAGTAGTCATATGAAAATAAGAGGAAGAATAGAACTACATAAAGACCCATTAACCTTGTAATTGTCTTAAAGGCACCTTGCACTTACTGTATGCTACAGACTTTATGATATAGTTGGAGATGTTCGACATTTTGAAATTCACTTTTGACTTCTTTGTGCGATGAAATTACATTTCCATAAATCCACATTCTTCAACTTTATTTCCACCTGTTCTACTTGATGTAGGAATGATATTTTACAAGTCAAACTTGCAATGCTTATTTCAGAAAAAAATAGAAAGAAATATACTTGTGGTTGATAAAGGAATGACCAAATCCAATTTTTGTGACTTGATGGGGTTTTGATAGTTCAATGTTTAAATAAAAGTGTATAAATTTCTAAAAAATTCTTGATTTCATGCTGAAGATTTGATAAAAAAGCCCTATTTTTACAGGGATATATTTCAATTTTAAAGCACAAAGAGCATATTACATATTTGGCAAATTGATAATGGAGTAATTAAATGTGTACTACGGGTTGAATCCTGTCTGTAACTTTCAGGATAACAGCTTAATGTTACAATATTTCGTTAAAGAAACTTGTAACCTGACAGCAACAGTCCATGAATCACTTCATGCATTATAAACATAATTAGTCACATGACACTTTATCTTCGGCTGGTCACCAGAGAGTCAAGGGCACTTTTGAAAAAAGTACCGGACACTTTATCCTTAAAGCATGAAGTTTGCCTGTTTAATGGGAATCAAGAATACCAGTACTTTTCTGAGACAGAAGGTACTTGTCTCGTCATGTCACAGAAAAATGAAAAAAAAGAAAGCTATGAGAAATTTCAGACCAATAACCATCACCCTCCCCTCTGTACATACGCATATAAGGTGGGGGCAGGAGTACCACTGCCTCCAAATTTTGAAAAGCCTAAAATTTGGACAGAATCTGTGAAAATATTCAGACAAGGTCCTTCATAAAGCCCAGAGGTTTGGGCAAAAAAGTTGGGGCCCCAAGTCAAAATGGTCCCACAAGGCTGTATCTCTCTCCGAAATAATTAAATGGAAGAGTGAAGGCACAAGGGGTCACAATGAAACATTTCCTCAGCACATGGCCCACCATACTGTGTACCCAACTATTCCTGTTGTGCATATTTCTAGAAAAATTAAAGAGAACACGTCATTTTTATCAAGAAAATAAGATGCAATGAAAAGTTATGACATTAGTCATTAACTAAGTTCAAGTCTGGTTTAATTTCTAAACCAGCGACTGAAAGATAACCATTTCAAATAGTTTTTTTTTTTTTTTTTTTTTTTTTATAAAAATATGGCACGTACTGCATGAACTTTCTAATTCTTCTGAAGGTAACAATATGTGAAGATTGACTATTTCAATGCAGTGCCCCACCCCCTCTTTCAATCATCTTCAGGAATTTAATTCAGAGAAGACTGCCAGATATGAGGCACAGTCCACAAACAAAGTTTACACTTCCTCAGCTACCACAAAGTTACAAGAATGTGTCAAAATAATGAAGTTTGCCTAAATTTCTAACTCAGAATTGTTCAATGACCATACAAAATGGCTGCAAGTCCATACCTGCATCATATAAAAATAAAGTTTTCCAAGTTGGTACAATTTTATTTGGACTGACTAATTTCGGTGGGAATTGATCTAATGGTGGGAGAGAGAGCAGGTTACAAATGGTATCACTTCCTCTGCTGTCAAAAGGCACTTGCTAAAATTAAAGGGTTAACAGACCTCTAAAAGAGGGCTGAAAATGTAAAAATGTATTAAATAGTTATATTTACAAATGGCATTGAATGAATTGCCAGATCTAGAAATGTGAGATACACCTCACTGCTACAATACCAAGAATGAAAATAATAAAAATAGAGGGATTGAAAGCAATCCTTCAGTCAGTAAAAGAATTTACATTATATGCACGTTCCCATTGTCATCAAAAGTTGCCTTATTCAAACACAGAAAATTCATTGTGCTTGGCTATTCCTTTCATTTTGTTTGAGTATCATGCACTAAAGTGCAAAGGAGAATGGTTTGACATTTGGCTACAAATATGTACTTTGATTTGCCCACAAATGAAAAAGAAAACCTCGGTTAAAAAGAATTTATGAAAAATATTGCTAGATCCCAAAGATGAATAGAATTGGGGAAAAATACATGCAACCCACCTCAACAAACCCCAATGTAATATTTGGCCATTGTTAAGTAAGAATCAACCCACTTTTTTTTTTTGATTACATGAACTGAGAAAGAGTCAGGATTAAATTGCAGGAGGGGAATTTTTAAGTGTTTCTTCTATGATATTATCTGTTCTCTAATGAAGGAGTCCACAGCAAGGGCCAGCAAAACCTGAGGGCTGAAGAGGCTACGCATCCCCCCCCCCCCCAAATATTTTCAGCTTGAAGGTTTTTGTCTCTTAAAAACATCCAAAAGTACCTTGGAAAATGCTACAACTCTGGAGCTGAATGGTTCAGCCAACCCCCACCACCCCTTCCCCCATCTTAAAAATATGCATACACAATGGATAAAAAATGTGAAGAAATTTACAACATAATTATTGCTCCTTACTGATTGTTTGCATTACTGAGTTGTTGTATAGATTTGTGTAATGACACAAACTGGTCTCACTAAAAGTATTATTAATATTAGAAGTACCAAGGGCTGAACCTAATCTTGTCATTTTTTTCAATTCTTGTGATATTTTACCTACTTCTTTTTAAGGAATTTCTCCATTACAGCTAACCCTTTAGCAGATTGTTATGTTTCTTATCACTGTTACCTTCCCAAATACAGTTTTGTACCAACTTTGTCAATAATTACTTTCCAACTGCAAACTTTTTTTTATCACAACTTTTGCCTGGAGGTTTAAGTAGATATTGCCTTTGCCTCATGGAGGTCTTCTATTTTTGTATGACTTTTACTTATACCCGGTGCTTCCCACCCACTGGTACTGTCTGTCACAACAATGCAAGAGTACGCTTGGAATTTGCTGTCCCGTTCAAACATTTCCCTGTCACCTGTAAGATCATCCTTTCTGTCTGGTGTTGCTGGCTCGCTAGATTCTGCTGCTCTACTGTCCCCACCATCGGAGTGTTCATCATCCTCCCTTGGAGTTGCCATGTCCAGTTTTTCTTCCGAGGCTTTCTTCCATATACCATTGTGACCAAGAGGAGATCTCCCCTGAGCTATTTTAAACTTTATTTTGAGTGGTTGAGCAGTTTCTGACACTCTCAATGGACTTTCTGCCAAAGAAGTCATTTCTCCTGGGGTTTTTGTTATCTCTGTAGGTATACCAGGACTGTCAAGATGGTAGGTCCCATCAATTTCTCCATCAATGGATGTTGCTTTCTCTTCCCCATTTTTCTTTGGAATATCATCTCCTAGCCTCTCACTGCTATGATCGACTCTCTTGACACTAGTTGTTGATATCTCACCATTTTGTTCATTGTCGTGCTTCTTCAAGTGTCGGTCTAGATTGGTCTGCTGCCCAAAGCATCGGTCACACAAAGGACACTTGAAAGGTTTCTCTTTGTTGTGAATGTTACGTACATGGCGCTGAAGGTTGGAAGAGATGCTGAAGGAACGGTCACAGTACTTGCAGGAGTATGGCTGCTCTCCGGTATGGGTGCGTAAGTGGCGTGTCAAGTTAGCAGATCGAGGAAAGAGCTTACCACAAAATTTGCACGTATATCTGTCTTTGCCGCCACGAATCATCATGTCTTTACTAGAGGTGGGATACATCACCCCTCCACTAAATGGAAACTGCCTGCTTGGCAAGTTATGGTACTTTAAAAAGGCTGCTTGGGAGGTACTGAGTAGGCCAGGAGGGGGAAATGGGGAAAGACCTGGAAGACTGCTTGTTATTGCTGATCTAGTATATTGTTCAGCGAGTTGTTGCTGCTCCAACTTGACCTTATACATAGGATCAAATGAGGCAGGAAGGTGATGGAAGGGAAATTTGAGCATCCTGTTGGTATTTTTATCTCCATCCTCTGAGAGACTGCGTAAATGTTCTTTGGTGAAGCTGGTGCTTAGAGGAGATATAGGTGACAGTAATCCATTCGGAGAGGGAGTTTTCTGCATTGTAAGGTCTAGGGGCTGCTCCTCAGGTTTCCGAGGCTGGGGCATGCCATCTCTGCTCTTGCTGCGAGATAAGGGAGACAAGTCCGGGCGCGAAAATGCCGATTCTCTCTTCTCCTGATGTGGGGATGTTGCAGGTGAAGGAGAAGGGTGGCATTCTGACTTTGCAGAAAGTGGAGAATGTCTGTCATGGCTGTCTTCCACCTGCTCCCCCGATGGGTTTTCTCGAGTAGGTGTTGTATCACTCCTGGTTGGACTAGGGATCTCATCTCTGAAGCTAGATGGACGAGATGGACTTGGTGATTCTGTCTTCGTCCTTTTGATCTGAGGCTCTTTAGCATCAGTATCACCATCATCCTCTTTTTCAGAGTGCTCATCTTTGATCTTATCTCTCAGTTCTTTACTTTCATCCGTATTTCCCTGGCCATCTCTGATGCCAGGTGAAGTGGAATTTGGCTTCATCCAATCCTGGTGAGGAAACTGACCCACCAATTTATCTTGGCCTTCTCTAAGGCCTGGTAGGCCAGCTCTTGGGTTGAGACCTGGGTAGATGGGTCCATGAGCAGAGAGTGGTGGGTACCCCATTAGGTAAGGACTTGGCAACATTGCTTTACTAAATGACTGTGCCAGTAAGGCTTGATGAGCATTCCACATCTGAGCAAGGCTTGCCTGATAAAGGGCATTAGGGGGTAGGCCAATAAGAGGGGGACTGTATGGCAAAATGCTGGGTTGGTGCATTGGCTGGGGCACTGCAGGTGAGTTTGGAGATAGATGCTTGTTGATGAGGTGACCTGCACTGTGACAAAATCTACGATGTTTGTTTAGGGAGGTGACTGTTGTGAATAGCTGCCCACATGTGGAGCATTTGAGCTGTGTCCTGCAGTCGGCATGCATCCTCTTGTGCCTACAGAGGTTGGAGAACTGAGTGTAAGATTTCAGGCAGACTTCGCAAATGAAGGGCTTTATGCTGCTGTGTATGTGAGTGTGCTGTTTAAGACCGCTCGAAGTCGCAAATGTCTTCCCACATTCAGGACAGGTATGAGATCGTGCACCAGTATGTTGGGTACGAATGTGGCGCTGCAGGTTACTTGGGTCGGTGAAAGTTTTGTCACAATTTTCGCAGAGGAAGGTCCGTTCATCATCATGGTTCGTTTCCTGGTGCTGCATGAGGGCAGACTTCCAGGTGAAGGTCATGGGGCAGTAAGGACACTGGAATTCCCCTCTCTCTCCATAATCATTCCCCTCACAGGGCCTGCTTTCAGTTTGTATTTCCTCTCTGTCTTCCTGTGGTGGAGTATAACATCTGGCATTTTTTGGACTTGGTGGCACGTCTCCTGTAATGAATCATACAAACGAGATCATAATACTTCGTCTTGAAGCTATGTACTGAACATTACACACCGAAACAAAAATGTCATGAATGAGTCTTGTACAAGTAATTCATCACCAAACTATGAAAATCCATGATTATGTTATACAGTGAACAAATGGAAAAACAATCTGGTAGTTTTATAAATGTATAATGCATTGTACATACAACTTAGAGGATCACACAGTCGTCACAAAATTCCATGACTTTTTAGTGACTTCTGTCATTTGAACAAAAAGTCCATGATTTTTTAGTGACTTCTGTCATTTGAACAAAAAGTCCATGACTTTTTAGCAACTTCTATGTAAACAAACTCCATGACTTTTCAGTGACTTTGGTCATTTGAACAAAATTCAGTGACTTTTTAGTGACTTCTGTCATATGAACAAAAATTCCATGATTTTTTAGTGACATCTGTCATTTGAACAAAATTCCATGACTTTTTAGTGACATCTGTCATTTGAACAAAATTCCATGACTTTTTAGTGACATCTATCGTTTGAACAAAATTCCAAGACTTTTTTTTTACATCTGTCATTTGAACAAAATTCCATGACTTTTCCAGACCTGGAAAGTAAAAATAAAATTCTCTGACATTTCCAGGCTCTGGAACTGTGTTGACGTCACAATACATACAAGTACATTTCACCATTTTCTTGAATCTACACGAAACCAAACCATCACACTTAAAAGTAGCCATGAATGTAACGATGCCAATATAGGATAAAATTTTAAATGCATCCCTCATCTCCCCAGACCTACCTTGATGTTTAACAGGGGAATGTAAGCCCTCATGTCTGTTGTTTTCATCTTGGTTTTGTTTCACATACAGCTCTTCACCAGCCATGATTGGCTTGCTAGATTTGTAAAACATCTGAGGAGAGATACAGTACATGTCACATGAATCTGAACTTTACAGATTTGAAAAAAAAAAAACTTCAAAAAAGGCTCCAGATGCTTAATTGTCTTAGAAGTATAATTTTTGTTAATGTAATGATGAAACTTTGTGAAAATAATGGAAGACTCCCAAGGGCAGGCATAGCCATTATATGTTATTTGGATCAGTGCAATTAAACAGTTTACAACCCCTCCCCTCCCCAATCATCCTGCATTTTTTTTTAATCTATCATTTTAATAGTGTATCACTGAAGGGTGCATCCACGCAAATGCCATTCAAAAATACACCTCTCTAAAAGTTCTCCTCATCCCCCCCCCCCCTCCAAAACTGAAAAGCCTACTTTGGGGGATACATTTCTTTAATACATAAGTGAATCATCTTTGGGCAAGAGGAAAATACTCCAGATAAATACGGATGAGTTCCACTGGTACAACTGCAATCACAAAATATTTCTGTAAAAACTCTTCACAGGGTACAGTTATGGACCTATACAGTGTCAAATACTATGCATCTGTATGGTGGATACAATGGTGCACTCATGAGGCTGGAGCCCCGAGAGGGTTGTCTGCCCAAATTTTCCATTTCATTAAATAATTTTTCACCAGAATCTTGGGGGTGGTGAGTTTCTGAAGACATAATAAGGCCTTGGAAGTGCCACTTTTCAGTAATCTAGGAGGTATTTTAAGGTAACATTTTCTTTTTTGAATGCCAACCAATGATGGTGCTTCACTTGAATGGTGCCACCAAGTTTGCAAAACCAAGCTCCCACCACCAACCTCCTCCCCCCCCCCCCCATCTCCAACAAAAATTTCTGGGTGTGCCACCGACTGCATACGCCCTTAATCATTTGTCCCATGCAACATTTTCTGCAAAACACATTTTATTTTATTTTGCAACAAAAGGAAAATTGAGTGCATCTTCAGTGTACATACGACAAGATCATTGCTGGTAGAGAAAAAAAAAAGGAATTTTGGAGTTTTGTTTCAAAATAACCACAACCATGGTTATCTCTACCAAGTACATACAGTACTTAATAGTCCTACATTTACAGACTAGTGGACTTTGTAACCATAAAAGCAATAATGGTAACATATGGTGAGTCCATCACATTATTATACCCGTAAAAGGTTTCAAGGAGCTATCTTTTTTAGAATATGATGCAGCCATTAGTATGAGAACAAGATTTATACCAAACCTCTCATGTATTACAATGTATATATTCTAGAGGGAATGGGTATGCAAGGTTTCATAGGCCATCTGCTAGTTTTATAGTTTTATTTAGAAACAAGTTAAACAGAAAAGTGGTGTACTGCATTATGCCGACTTTTGCAGCTGGTGAAATGTGGGTTTATAATTTCTGAATTTTTTTTTTTTTTTATGTTGGACTAAGTACCTTGAGTTCAATGGATGCTATTTTCATTTAAAAATTGTAATGTCCTTAGAATAAACAGACATCGCCTATCTCTAGTCAAATAGTATCACAAGGGGGCAGATAAGTACAGATGAGATTGTGAATTGTCTGCGAAGTTCAACAAATAAAAGTCAAATTAAAAACAAAAAGGAAAAGACAAAAAGAGTGTGTGTGTGTGTGTGTGGGGGGGGGGGGGCAATCATGGCATCCTCTATTTTAATAACCTACATTTCCTTACAACTTTTTGCATTATGAAAAAAAGAAGATCTAATCAGAATAGCACTGGCTAACCCAATCAGGTGGCTGCTGTTATGTATACCCATTAAAAGGGTTTGTAAGTTATACTGTAATACCCGAGAAAATATTTTGGGGCTTTACCTGATTCTCCTATCTCTCCCCCCCCCCCTCTCCTCCCCTCCTTCCAAGATGGTGCAAAGGAAAGTCTAGCTAAAGTGGTTCTACAAGGAAGCACTGTTTGCCTATGTATTAAACTGTGAACAAAATACAAATAATTCAAAAAGGCATTTCATTAAAATTGGACTGATTTGTTTTAATCCAATAAATCAACTGTTTGTTCAGCACTGCTAATGGGGTCATCCCATAAATTTAAAAGATCAATTAAACTGACCAGAAAATTTAATTTCACATGTTATTGATACCACCCATTACCCCAAAACACAGTCACAGTGAAAAAAGTGATGTTTCAATTATACCCATGTACTGAGCTTCCTTTTGGGAGGAAGATGGTAGGGGGTGCTCAAGAGTTTTAGGGGGAGAGGGGTGATAACAAGCATTGTCAACATCAGGCTTTTGTTGAATGGATACAAGAAAAAAACTGGAACAGTGAAAGAATTGAACTGTTGACTAAACTGGTTATGCACTGTTGATAATTAAGAAAAAAAGTATGCAATTGTTACTAAAAGTTACAATAGCAGCACTATTCAGGTTTATATAACTACCTGGTCATCACAGTCCACAACCACCATGTTCCAATGCTCTGGAGTGTCCACTACTTGGACAAATGTTGTCCAGGATCGTGACAACTTGGTTTGGTTACAATGGACCCAGGCAGACACCTTTTCGTTGAAATCAAGAGTCTGAAAGAAAAAATAAGAAGGAGTGCTCAGAGACTTCTATACACATATTAAATAAATCTTTCACCTTGTTAATAGTCAAATAGTGTGTCCCTTTTGGGATGTAACTCCATTTGGGATTAGTTTCAGGTTTTCGCTTACAGTGGCAGACAGCCTGCAGGACTTTTAAGCTAAAGTCAGTGTGAAACTTTCAAATGTGGCATAATCATAATGGAATTAAAACATGAGCACAACCACTATATTGTATCAAACTTAACTAACACAAACAGAAAGAAAAAAAAAAGAAGAAAAAAAAAGAAATAAAAAACTAATAACACATATGTTTAATGATTACAACAAAAATTAGAATGCTGCATTTGCCTTTTCTAGGAAAATAAGGATTTTTCCCTCATTTCCTATTTATAAAGAATGGAGAGGAGGAATTAATGATACAAGATTTTTCTGTGTGGTGAAAAACAAAAATGTGCCAAATTTGTAAAGTTTATTTCCAAACACCTTTTGCAAATCACTGATATTTTGGCAGTAACACTGTTGCTTAAGATTATGATAAAGTTTAATACCATACTGACCACTAACATAGAAAATCTGGAGGGATTTTACTTGTCTGCTGCTATGTATGCTGCACCTCACTATCATGGAAATATAACATACACAATATCTAGCCATGTACACAGATCGTTGTTTACAGCTGAGCTACACAGCCTCCTCCCCCTTCTCCCTACCCCTCCCCTAAATGGTCACACGCGAAGGCAATTAAGCCATTACAATTTATGCAAGCAAGTCCAAATTTTTCAGAATTTGAGACAAAATGTAAACATATGCAAACACAAGTCATGTGTTCTGGCTTGAAAACAAAAGGTTAAGGTTTTGACAGGCTCAACCTGTCTTCCCCAGGAACAAACTAGTGTTGTACTGATGTTACACCAGTAGCCAGTACCACCAATACTGATACTCTAATCCTCCATATCAGACGATGTCCATATCTGAGAAATGAATGTACTGTTCTCTAGACCATAAGCTACTGGGTGCTACTGCAGTGTGTCATTTTCGTGAGGTAAAAAGTTGGGAACAGCCAACATACTAAAATAATGTAAGAATTTATGAATTATTGGACAAGAAATATCAGTTAGGTAGTATTCATGGTAATTTTACCAATACCATTAAAATGGGGATATTGGCCGATACACATGGGCGTCAATCTTTACTCGAATGTGGGGGGGACATGGCCACTTCTGTCAAAAATTTACTGTGTAAAAATCTTAAGTCAATGGGCGTTTTTCCAAAATGTGGGGGGGACGTGTCCCCCTGTCCCCCCCAGGATTGACGCCCATGCTGATACAGATAATCAGTCCAACACTACCACAAAAAGTAAGAGTATGCCAAGGTTTGCAAGTAGAATACAGACCCCCTTTGGACTTTTTTGCTATCTACAAGAACATTTGGGTGAAGTACTGTCTTGCTGGCTGAATTGAGAAAAAAATTGCCTTTAGAGCTGCCATAGCCTTGCATAAAATTTTATATTTTAAGAGTGGAAGTGGGACTCTTTCACATCTATTGCACCTGTTTCAGGAATAAATGATGACTGATTGCAATGGATTGGCTCAAAATATATTAATTGACCAATTAAATGGCATTTATTACTTGAGCATGCAACACATGGTGGTAATTAAAATATCAAAATAATATCTGTTCGGAAAAAAAAGCAAATAAAGCCACAGCCATGATTTATGCTCAAGATTGTTATTACTCGCACGTCTCATATCTTATCATTTCTATCTCTTTCAAAGCTGCAACTTAAGAGTATACTTTAGCTGTTCCAACACGAAGTCTGCTTTGGATAATAAATTACTTTAATTCTCTCTTTAAAATTACATTTAAGCACCGTGACCAACTCAAGAATTTTATTAATATATTTGCTTTGGCAGTGTTCCGTGTAGCCTTATTTTCTTTGAAGCTGTCGTAGATGATGAAGCTATTTAAACTTAAGTAACTGTACACCGTAGCTTTTCAACTCAAAGAAGGGAATCTCCCTTTTTTTGCGACCATCTGCTATCAAGCAAATTAAAATGACACTCAGTGGAGTAAGATGAACTGAAAATAAAAAAAAAAAAAAAATAGGCCAGTGTGGGTACAAGAGACAGCTTTTACTTCTCAAACACAAGATGCAAGAAAACTTACTACCAGTTCCCATTAATAACTGCCTTGAAATCATTACGATACTAACAGCTGGACAAAAAGGGCCTTTTATTTGGTTTTGAAGTTTAAGTAAACAAAAAGAATACACCCATTAGAGTATGTCAACAAGTAGTAGGGGATGGCAACATGGTTTGTCGTGCAGCTGAATGCTACTCTGAATAAACAAAAGAGCCATAAAGACCGTCTTCAAGACCGATTGCTGGTTACAACCGCAAATAAACCTCTTTAGTACGACAATGCTCTTGTAGGACAGTGAGTTATCTCTCTTGCACATCTCGAGTTTTTATTAATTTCGACTGAGTCAACATCCCCTCTTGTTAAAGGCTTTTAGGAGTGTATTTCAGAAGATGGTACGTCCATATATCAAACACGAGGCACTGGATTTTACAGCAATTCACCAACAAAAGCAAGAAGACAGGAAGTATGAGAACACTATTAAAACCATTTACCTTCTGACCTTATTTCCAGGCAGCTTAACTGAATCACCATTCTAAAGGCCACTGAATAAATTTACTGTTGGAGAATTGTCCCAATTTGTCTTTTTGTTCTCTGTCACTTTTTTTCTTTCTTAAGGGAGTCTATCAATCACACAAGAATCAAAATAACAACTTTTTTGTAAAATTTTTAAATTCTTTCTTGTCCCGGTCTTCTTATATATCCAGCTTGTCAGTGTGGAGTACAATAGGACGAGATGGATCGAGTGTTAAAGATCGTTCTTTAGTTAAGAGTCTGCCATCTACCCATTTACTTTCAGAGACTATACCGTTAGTGATCCTTCTTGCTACAATGACATTTAAAGAAATATGAACTTTCATATCACAGAGTATTACATTCATAACAGACGGAACTGACAAACTTTGTACAGGCATAGGTTTTCATACTTAGTACCCTGACGTGGGATCACACTTCCGAGAATTGGCTAAGAAAAATACTTTGTCCCAAACCAATTTCGATACTGCTCTACATCTTGGGGAGTCAGTAAATGCTGCCAGTTCTGAATTTTTTTTGGTGAACAGCACCTGACTGAGGCTACAAGCCCTGAGAAATGGTCCAAAAATTATGGGCTGCAGATATTTTTTTACAGGGGAGTGGGAAAGAGCATGAAAGGATGCTGCAGACTAGGGAAAAATACATGAGGTGAAGGCTTACTGAATGGCTGATGTTCAGGACTGGGAACTGCCTTTAAATTGTTTGTACCCCATATTCCAAGCTACCTGTTGTGTGTGTATAGTATATTGTAAATGTATTGTAGCTTTAAAGTTTCATGTATATTATAGCCACATTTCCTTGTGCTAAAATTTCCACGTATCACCATCTTTCTTCCCTTTATGGACTAGACTTCCTGGACTGTTGGCAGTCAATGGCATAACTAGCCTAGTGGGGAATGGTGGCTGAGGGGAACAATGAACCAAAGCGGGCCCAACCAATAGGCTTAATGATTCTCAGCCTTTAAACACTAGAAAGGGCCCACTTGATCTTGGAGCTACTGCAAGCTAGAAGCTACTTCCTCCTCTCCCTGTCCCTTCCCCTCCCCATCCCCCACCCCATCCCCCACCCCTTGCTATGGTTACACCACTGTTGACAGTATCATTCTGCCTTGCTCTCCCTTCATAGGGAGTGGGAGTACGTCTCCTATTTTCTTGGATGCATGGAGTCATCTATATTGTCTTCCTGTTTCCAATGCCATACACAAGCTGATAAAAATTATAACATATACTTGCTGCTCCTTATGGTTGCGTTTATAGGATGTAGTCTTTCATAATTACATTGGAAGGTAACCTACAGACTGCACTGAAAAAAAGCTACACTTCAGTCTTCGGGTTTCAATGTAACAGATTCATCTGCATATGGCAACAACCACAGGTCCCCCCACCCCCACCCTCCGTATGCCATGAATCTTATCTGATCTTTTTCACAAAAGTAACCGTATGTGTTCATTCACTTCCCTTAACCAACAAAACTAAGAGCTTTTTCAATTAAAGTACGTAAAAAACGTCATCTCTTTCTCATTTTACAGGCAATACAAGGTCTCTCAAAGCATTTCTAAACAAAATTACAACTTCAACTGGAGTGAACATAAAATTTCATATTTTCACCATTTTCCCATATTTTTTTGTAACCTCATCTTATATGCTTGAAAAAGGAACTTCCCCTTACAATTAAGAATGAGACTACCAACAGCTCCTCTGCTTTTTAAATTCACTCTTAATTTAATGATAATATTTTTCTCTATTGTTGAAAAGTTATTAGAAGTTTACAGACTTTTACAACTCATATAGTATGCAACATGAATACCAATGGAAAACAAACTTAAATGAGAACATATTGGAACATAGCGCTCCCGGCTCTCTGAACTCATCCTTAACTGTGTAGCGCAAGTGCCATTTTTTGGCACATATTTGGTTACCAAAAATCGTTCGTTCACCCTATCATTCTAGTTCACACGGAATTTGAATGTTTAATTTGTGTTCTTTCTACCAATAGTAAGTTTTTTCTAGAAGTGTTTTAGGAACACTATGCGAAATTCGAATAAATAAGTGAATTTTCACGATTTTTCAACGGGGCTAGTCGTCAAAATGCTGTTTTGGGTGTATTTTTACTCGTTTAAACTGCCGTAACTTTTTATTGCATTCAATTCTAGTTCGAACGGAATCTTAAAGTATACATATTCACGAGCATGGGTACCAAATTTTGGCTCATTCGGACAATAGGAACCCTCCGCGAAATTACAAAACAAAAAATAAATCCACTTTTGGATGCAATCTTTTCTTTTGTTGTCCTTTGTTCGAAATAGCTACGAAAGGTCAGTGACGTCACCGGCTTCTGTTCAACACACACGCTGTTCGTTCAGAACAATGCACAGGGAATAACTCTCTCACAGAGCTCCCGTTGAAGTGCCGTGAAGTGTGAAACCGCAAAGCAGGCTGTGCTGCACAGCGAATTTCGTGATAAAGCAGGAAGCGTTTTGCCCGAAATAGTTCCGATATGTTGCTGATTGACTATGTAAAATCCCAACTTTCTCCTAAGAGTTCCATTCACTGTTTTAAGACTACAGTTTATATGTTCAAAAGATACTGCCATCAGTGGTGGCCCCAAGTGGGGCCATGGGATTCCCCCCGCCATCAGGGAAGGGTTCCCCCCACCCCAGATAGATTTCCAATTTCCATTACAGGGAGCTGTAATAGGTACAATTAAAAATTTCGTCCCAACATCCAGCTGAAAGGACTTTAGAAAAAGTATTACTTCTGTTTGCCTTGGTTGTTTTCACAGTCCTCATTTTCTTCGCAGGCCACCCATTTTTCATATAGACCGACCGCAAGGTCAAGTGGTTCGAGCATCTGACTTGCAGCAGGAAGGTCTGGGGTTTGACTCCTGGCCGAGTCATACTGAAGACTTTAAAAATGGAACCTACTGCCATCGTGCTTGGTGCTCAGCATACCTCAGCATAAGCAATGGAGTAGGGAAAACAAGCCAGTGAGCCACAGCTGGAAATAGGCCGTGGACGGCCTGACTTAAACCAATTGGTTAGAAACTGAGCCATAAAACCTCATCTAACCCATTTTTCATAGGTCCTATGCACAGTGCCTATATATGCCTATTTTGTTATCTGAGCCTGATACCAATGGCCTGTAAAGATCAGTCTGTGGTTTTCTAGATTAGGACCTTCCTCAATGCCACAACCCATTCACATGATGTAACATACAAGTTGAATATGCTATCAAATGTTCACCATGGAAAGTTCACCTCAAGTGAATATTTTCAGGGGCTAAGAAAGTTAAGCTCCAGCTCAGCCCATGATTTGGAAACAGAGCTCTTTCTTATCCTTTGACCAAATATTACTGGAAAAATTGATTTGCAAATAGCCTAATGCAGATTTTTGAGATCGTAACATCTTCAACCCAGTTCGCAAACAGATATCTCATCAAACCTGATATGTTGGTCATGACTTTAAAATTAATGTTTAAGGACTAACATTTCCAGAATTTGTTAGTTTTTAAAGAATTGAAAGAAGCAAAAAGAATGGTTAATTCATGATCAAAATATTTTTCCAGTTGCCATGATGACCTTCCATTAGTTTTCATCCATTTTAACGTTACACAAACAGCATCAATTGTTCATTCCTACCATGACCCAGTTCATCCTTACTTTATGTCACAAAAACATTTGTATTCTGAAATTACTGGAATTCCAGGGATGGTAGATATTTAACTATCTCCATTTATCTTTTAGGCCTTCACGCTTGCGACAAACAGCGTCAGAACAATAGCCCAAGCCCCCTCAACCGTGACTCTGATCGGTTTCAAATATTTCATCCTTCATACCTGAGTCTGACTTGTAAAGTGGTTATTCTATTCAGGGAGGGGAACTGTTTGTTTAGCCCATCAAAAGGAAATACTAAATCAACAGATCTATTAGCATGAACAAAAGCTATTGAAAAACAGTGTCAAAGTCATATAGTAAACACATTTCCTATTAAATCAGAGAAACAAAATTGAAGAATGCACACATAAAAGGTGTTATCAATATGGTTATTCTACAGAAATATTTTTGACCTCGATATTCAGGAGACCAACAAATCCTGTCTGATACTTTCAACTGACTCACCTTTTTTCCTGTGATTTTGCATATGCTTTTAAAAACAATATAATTAAAATAAATGATTGTGAAAGAAATATAAGTAAAAATGCTTGTAAACAGCTTTCATAATTGATAATAGATTAATCACCAATTAGTTATGAAGTCTTTGCATGTATCCTCACCCCCAAAAAAAGTCCCCTTCCAAAATTCCAACAAGTTGGCTAAACCTGAAAGAATTGTCACAAGGGAGGCACAGTTATCAATCACTGCTTCCTGATTTACAATACTATGTAATGCATAAAAACTAGAAACACAACCAGTTCATAACATTTGAAATATATTACTCTATCTGTACAGTAAGGCTACGTCTTCCACCATCGAGCACACTGGTATTTCTTTGTAAACTGAGTACAAATCAGTGGCATCAAAAAGATGAACGGAGACATTGATACAGTAATATACAAATTTCCAGAACACTATTTAAATTTACTGAATACTTTTTAGATTTCCTGAATACTATTTAACATACGAAAGAAGCAAAGTGACTTATTTTTGATCAGTGTTTGAAATGCTGTCATCGTTTGACAGGCTATGTAGCCCTGCCCCTGCCCCCACCCCCATGAGCAGAATATTTGCTATTTTAAGACAAAATATATCTACTATTTTTATGGTAAACTTGAAACAACTATAAGACATTTCCTGTCAAAGTTGAGAGGTATCAAAATTAAGTTGATGACCTGTTGAAAATATTGCCTGCTCTCAAGGACAGGAATCTTTATGTAAGTGAATAAAAAATATTATCTTCTCGGGAAAGTGTTTGTTCATCACATACCATTGTCATATAAAAGTCATAAAAAACAAACATCTCAGGATGACAATTGGCTGCTTTGTTTATCATCCTATTTATAGGTTATAAAAAGTCAGACTCAAGTGGTGAGATGTTGAGAATTCATTCTCTTTCTGTCTTTTGTATCTGAATCACCACAACAATAAACAAATAAACTGAAGAGATTAATGATGGTTGAGAGAAAAATTCAATCCAGTAAACAACCATGCGAGTGGTTTGCTATTCAAACAAGTTGCATACTGAGTTAAATATTAACAAAGACACTTGAAGTGTACTCATGAATATTTATAGCCTATTTCATGGTCCAATGAAGCTCAGTATGTAAACAATCCATATCCATCTGATGGCATCATGGTATTTTTAAAACACTTCTTTGCCACTCATTTATATCTGTTGTACATGGACCATGTCAAAAGATCATTTTTCTTTAGACTAAGAATAGGTTCTGATACATTCCTAAGGGAAATGTTTAATGACAAATTTGAGGAATAATACTTTTTGTAAGAAAGAGGATTTCATTCCCAAAATGTATAAATGTATAAAAAGGGAAGAACTTGAACCATTTTTAAAATAAAAATATTTTACATTTTGAATGATAAAATCAGGCCTATAAACAGGGGGGCCACACAAATATTCTGTTCCCTTGTAAACAAACATTCTGGCCCTTGAAACTTGACAAGCAGGCAAGAGCCTAGGTTGAAATAGCCAACAAACTTATTTTTAACCTCTTAAAGGATATAATAATCACTAACCCCAACCATATTTTGGTAAATTGACTAAATCTTACAAATTTCTACTTATTTCCCTATTAATTATACTTCACAATGTTAAAAATCATAAATATTACACATTAAAATCAATTATTATCATGAATTTAATATTCAGTGACAAACATTTTGTTTAGCCTACAAGACTGAAAATTAATCTTATTTGATTCGAATTTACTCAACCAAAGTTAGGATTTGTCCCAAACTCCAATCTTTTAGCTTGATTTCCAGTCTAAGTATTTAGGATACTGACTTGCACAATTGATGAAAGATTAGATTATGAATTTGTCAGCCTTCTAAAATAAATTATAACCTAACAGTCTAACATGACAGAAGATTCATAGCTTAGAAAGGCATTCAGGATATGACCATCATTTTGTGCTATCCAGCTGAACCTTTTTATCACAAATTGCAATATCCATTCAAATTAATTAAAAAATGAGATCAAAGCAATTTATGGCATCTGAGCCCAGAATAACAGTCTTTATAAAATAGGAATATTGTAAATGCAGCTTAAAAATCATTGTATCATTATACTACCATTCAACTGCTGCTGCTGTAAAAGGTCAAAGTACATGAATTCTCTGAGAAATTGAAATGAAAATTAATCATCCCATTCCATGGCCAGGTTTTAAATTTAACAATGTTTGCTGGTAGCTATAAAATGGTAGCAATTAAGACTTCTTCTTGTTAAAATAAAACTGCAAAAGCAATTAAATATTTTCCACTAAAACATTTACATAAAAGGAGCTTGACCTACACACAGGAAATAGGGGAAACTCTTCTGAACTCAGTAACAAATTCAATATCATATTTGGCAACAGCGAAAATAACTGGGCTAAATAACAGCAATTTCGAGCCCCCGACAGAGAAAAAAAAATGTCTAAGAAAAAGGTTACTTATGACTTCAAACATTGGCAAATTGTTGCAAAACAATCTGTGTGAGGTATTTTAACTTCAAAAACTGGTAAAGCCATTGAGATTGTTTACATAATGCAATTTACAATAATAATATATTCAGAATAAATATAACAAGGGTGAAAAAAATTAAACAGCAATTCTGTCTGATAAGTTAGGTTTTTGTGAGTTTAATATCTGTAGGTATGTACACACAGGATATTCCAACTACATGATTATTCTTCTTTGATAGACAATCTATTGTAAATGGTATTAAAGGTAGAGGGCTAATTATTAAAACTGGAAAAGCTAATTAACTCTGTGGAAACCCTTACACAGCCCATATCAGGTTTGTGGCTTCGTGTATGTAAAATATTTAGTTGCAACTGTGGAATTACTTTAAAGTATTTTTTTCTTTCTTTTGTTTTCAACAAGGTTGATGTTCCTTGCTTTACAAGAAAAGGACACCATCTCTATTGCCTTTTGTTCACACAGGACAGTGAATAGGTGATGGTAGCCTTGAAAATTGATAGTATATGCTTGAAATTAAAATGCATGATCAAACAGCTTTATTGTTTTTTAAATAACTATCACGGTACTACTGTTATCAGTGTCTAATGAGAATTAATACCTCAAACAATATAAAATCCTAATGCATGTAAATGAAGTATGACTTAATAAAACTTAATAAAAAACAAATGTTTGATTAAGTCAACTTCGTGACCACACAAGTGGACTTTTAAGGACAGTAGCACAATATGAACTTACATGCCCCAATGGGAATTCCCTGAAAATTACAACCCCTTTACCTTATGACAAAAGAACATGTACAGTTAACCTCATTAAAGTAAACATCTTTCTTGACAACAATGCAGGATTACTTTACATTTATACATCAATTAATCTGATAATATTTTGAAGAAAAAGTCATCAAAAAATTATTTCACATGTTGAACAAAACTGTCTTCATACTCAAAGATATATAAGGAAGTCACCAACTTTTGGAATGAACTCATCAAATTAAACTTTCCCACACAGCAGCTGTTTGAAATGAAGGTGCCAAACATTAAGGAGTAAATTATTATACCTGTGTACTTCGGTTTTGTTTATCATTTGTTACGGGTAGGGAAAATGCCAAGTGGTAATATAGTTAAAGACAGTGACAGTTTCCCAGCCCTGATTTCCAAAACCGTTTCTACAAAAACGTGTAGCAGAGATACACCAATACACAGGTACGTGTTGGTACCTACATATATACCTGTATCCTGGTAGTAAAGATGAAACTGTGTACAAATATAACAGCACTATAGCCTGGAATCAGAAAGTTTACATCAGATACATGTAAAAAAGTATTCACTGTGCATTGACTGCATTCCCTTTCAGATCCAAAAAAGAAAACAAAGGATGACACAGTATTGTCTGATTTAACATTGACATAAAATGAACAAACAAAGAATGAACAATAAAAGAAAGTTTGAATATAAACCTAGTGTTAATTGCTAATAACTGGTGTCCTTTCCTAGTAAGATCAGATTAAATTAAATCCTTATCTTACTAACTGAAAATTAATAATAATTGTGTAAAAAATCAAATTCATAACTCTTAACTGTAAAGACAAAGTTACATAACGATATTAGGAATTTTAAGAAAGCAAGAATAGCCTTTCCACTCCCCACCCCCTACCCCCCTCCAATTTATTCCTTCCCCCCTACCCCCCCTCCAATTTATTTCCTAGCTTTCCCAGTGTCTACATGATAACTTTGTAATTCCTATTAAGCAAGACAGATATTCCTAGGCCTAGCCTGTTAAAAATTTTAGTTTAATGAACAGGACACTTGGATTTGCACTGGAAAATTGTTTAGAAATGATCTCATTGCTACTTTATTTTATGAATAAGTATCTATAAAATCTAAAATAATGCTTTCCATTTACGTATGCGAAGTAAAATGTGCAGGGTGAGAAAGAAGAGTTCCAATACAAAGAGCAACAGAAGCAGATTATTCATATTCTGGAGCAATATCATCCTTAAGATAGAAAACATATGAATAAACAATTTCAAATTTTCATGTACACCACAACCAATAACTCTTTTTTTTTCCAAATTACTGAAAAGAAAAATGGTCTCAATTCTTTTTCAAATGTTTTCTTTAACAATTAAAACCAAAAAAAGGGATCCCCCAAAGAAAAAAAAGACAAAAATAGTCATGAGTGATGATTCCATGGAACAATACATAATGTACACAATAACATTGAACAATATTTTTGCTCTAACCACCAAATTCCTAAACAAAAGTCCTTTCCACAACAAAAATGAGAAATTATTCACAAATCAAAAAATTTCAAACTTACTACTGGTATGATGTAATTCAGGCCTCCCCAACTCCAAGAAGAAATCTGTAATTTCCTTCTCTCACCTAACTTGAATGCATACAAGCACAAAAACTAAACAGCCTCTTCTTCTGTGGTCCTCACACTAACTGTCTGTCTAACTCCGTGACTACTGACTCACTGGCTAAACCCGTCACCTCAAGCAAGCAACTCTGCAACTGGCTGCCAACTTTTTAGCTTGTGACCTCCCACTGCTTGCTGTATGTGTGACAGTATGGTCACAACTGCTAAACCACACATGCACACACAGTTCACAAAACACTGTCAACTGCAACACACTGGCTGATTCCAGTGTGCAGTTCCAGCCAGTCAGTCAATTATAAACTTTTCACAGCTTTAGGATTTAATACTAAATCGTTCACCACAAGGATTTCATAGATTATATCCCAGATGGCAGTTCCAATTTTTTCTTCTTGCTTTTCTAAACAAAAAATAAATAGTGAATCCTTATACTTCATTTTATAAGAAGATTCAAGACTCTCTGAATCCTGTTTGTTCACATATGGAAAAGAAAAAATTGATTTTATATCAAGGATTTAACTAATTAACTGTGAAAGGTGTTTCTTTGTTTGTGGCCTTCGGCACACAAGACTTCTTCACAACTGCCCTGTTCTCATTCTATTCTTTGGCGATAAAACTTGACATAACAGGGGGAGGGAGTCCAATCTTTTGTGACCATTAATTGACAATCTAGATAGGACAGAATGCTAATCCCTTTCAACAAAGAATTCTTACACCCATCTAAGGGGCGGGATGTGTCCAATTAAAGCCAGAATTCAAGTACAATACTCTACTGGGTTTTCTTTCCCCCTCTTTTCTTTTTTTTTAGGTCTGAGTCTTTGTCCTTGTGAGTGGATTAGAGGTGGTAAGTTTACATCTGGGAGATTACATCTCAATAGATTGCTATTGAGGAGTTGTGACCTTAGATTCAGGCCACCGGTAGGTTTGTTTCGGCTAGCATCTGCCTAGCTGTAGTTTGGAAGTCATACTGGGCAATGGATGGAAAGAAAAGCAAAGAAAAAAAAGCAAAAAGGGAAAAACGAGAGGGAAGAAAAAGAAAAAACATAAAGAAAAGAAATAAAAAGAAGAAGGAAGGGAGGTTATTTAGCACCTTGGTGTTTTCCAGATAAAGGTAACAATAAATGAAAGGCTCCTATTGTCACTTCAAGTGCCCATTCAGTATCTATTTTTCAATACTCTGAATTCTGATGAATGGGTTAAGTACAGAGTGACCTTGCCGGTGGATTCTTTAAACCACTAAGTGCAAAAACGAATTGAAAATATCTATTGAAAGAAAAACAGCGATTGTCAAAAGGGGTGTCAAGTATGCCACAGATGAGCCTCTACTGAAGGTATAGCAGTGTGACCGTACAGGTAAAGGCAGACTTGACAGGATTTAATTGTCACAAGAAAGAGGATTAAGAAATGGAGGTGGAAAAGTTCACATCCGGGTCGTATAAGGTGATTTCTTTGACGTTAAAAAGTATCAATTTAAAGTCAACAAAGTCAATGCACTTAATGGACTCAACTTACAGAACAATTATCATCTCACATTTACAGGTTTTAATCTT
Organism: Holothuria leucospilota; assembly: GCA_029531755.1. Classification (NCBI taxonomy): domain Eukaryota; kingdom Metazoa; phylum Echinodermata; class Holothuroidea; order Aspidochirotida; family Holothuriidae; genus Holothuria; species Holothuria leucospilota. The sequence goes on from CM055981.1 coordinate 4,529,032, forward strand.
TTAATGAAAGTCCTGAATAAAAAGGAGGGATTAAAAGCAGATTAAAAAGATGAAGTAATAATATTCACAAGTTAAGGAGATTGTTGTTTTCATCACAAGATTAATAGCCTTCTCCCTGATGCCAGTTGATTTCAATCACAACCTACATTTTCACACAAACTCATACAAATGATATCTTTCTTTACAGTAAAACCCCATTAATCCGAACACATCGGGACCGAAGGTAGTTCAGATAATGAAAAAATCCGGATAAACAGGGTTCCAAGTTTTTGCCTCATGTTTGTTGCCCTGACTGGGTCCATATATAAGAAAGTGTCAACAAATTTCCAAAAAAAACTGTGAAAAGGCTAGCAAAATTGCAGCCAAAATCCCCCAAAATATTTGGTTACTACTTTTTGTGACCGATGACAGAATTTCAAAACCAAATAGGCTATGTACGATTTTTCTTCCAAATTTTACAAAGAGATAACTGACTGTTTACTATGCCCACATGTTGGCTGTTTTAGCCATCGTGACATCTTCCCATGACTTTTGCAAGAAAAATTAGTGCATTTCTGCAAAACTTTATGTTGAATTGAGCATTGTAAAGCACTGAAAACTGAGTGGGTACTACCGTAATTGTGTTGAATATTATTGTTGTTAAATCTGACGGCTAGTTCGGATAAACAGGGTTCGGCTAAGTAGTTTTACTGTACTTCCTTCTTTTTCTTTTTTGGCAAAATTTAATGTTCACATCCCTCCCTCCCTCCCTCCCTCCCCTTCCCCCAAACAAATGCAAGAACAAAACCTGGATGAAATGTTACCAATAAATATATTGTAACTGCATGCTGTTCACTGCATCATCCTTCCCCAGTCTTCTTCTCCATCCCCTTCCCTTCATTTCCCTTCATACGAGAAACTTTCTTGTCGCAAGGATGAAAAATTTAATATGAAGTTTCAAAGGAGATTTATTTTTCACATTTTTGTATTCAAAAAACTGCCAAAGTTCATTTCCTTTTTTTCTCATATCATAGTTGCTTTTCCTTACGGTGAATTACTTTTCTTTTCTTTGAAGTCCTTTGCAAATCTTATTAAACCATTTTGAAAAGTTCAGTCTTTTTTTTAAAGAAAACATTCTTTGGTCACGTTCTCTTTCCACGATGGGTGCAAAATTAAAAAGGAACGGAAGGAAGGGCGAGCCTAAAATGAAGAAGGTATCATCCTGTGCGTAATAATTGGGTCATACGTAAAGCAGACTGCCTCAGGCAATCACTGACATTGTCATCGTTGCCAGATATCACCCGCATCTCTTCTTCCGAACAAATACACCTCCCCTTCAATAGACGATGTATCGAAAAAATTGTCTACAAGGAAAAAGAATCCTGAAGAATGTGCAATAAACATCCAAAAAGTAAAGTGAACTTTTTCTTCAAATACAACCCTACCCTTCACTTCTTTCTTGACATAACAACTTCCTGTGAAGTAGTTGTCTGTGCACTCACAATGAACTGTTTGTTCATCGGTCAATTGTATTGAAGGGCTCACAACAAGTCGATTCCACACAGATAAAAACAGCCTACTTGAGGATCGCATTGTGTCCACAAAAAATATTTCACACCAGTGATGAATATTGCTTTATGAATGCGGAGATAAGAGTGAGTGATCTTTAATTACATTCAAATTACAAAGAAAAAGTTGGACAATTGACTAGCCTGGGGCAACAATTATCTGCTCTAAGGGTAAGGGAAGCTGCTTCAAAACCTTTTCCATTCCGGTTGCTTTTGATCGGAAATAGGCCCAGTGGAGTGTAATAGCCAATAAGATAGGCAGTATTTGAATGGTGAGGAAGAACCACAATCGATAGCACACAGTCAAACTCAAGTGTAATTGGGATGGGACAATATTTGGATGGGATAAATTAAACAGAACAATTTACCAAATTGTCAGGTTTCATATTTTCCTAACTCAACTTTCTCTTTGTCGGGCCATTTTTGTTTTGCAGTCAGCTTTCAAGGTTTCCCTGAGTTTACTTTTCATAAAGTTTTTGGCACTTGAGGAAATTACCGAAAAAAGGAGTTCAACCACCGGAGCTAATTGCTTTACCAATTGTTTCAAAGAGAGTTGCTTCAGGTTGGTGTGACTAAGATGAGGCTGATGAGATTTGAAGTTTCCATGGAAACTAGTTTTCTGTATTCGCTGACTGTTTACCCTGAATTTTATTGAGTGGTTATAAATTGAAGTGAAGGAGAACTGTTTAAAAAGTACGAGAGAATACAAAGCGGTGCAAAGTAGGTTAAACTGTTAAGCTCTGGTATAAGTAGAACTGAGTTCAAATGATACATAAAAATTAAAGCATTGTATTGAAATACCTAAATTTGGTACAGATAATGGAATAATTTTGTTCAATAATGGAAAACAATCTCCACAACTTTGTTTTGCGCAAAAAAATGTTCAAAAAGTGAAAAACCCATGTCCTAACTATTTGTTGCAAATATTTCACTTGAACTTACGATAAACTTTTTCAAATAAATTTACACATCATGGTGAAAAAAAATTAATCCAAGGCAAGTTGATAATTGATGATTTTTGAAGGAAAAGCTGAATTTTTTTACCATTAGCACTAATCACACAGCCAACATTATTTGCAGTAAATCTGTTAAGTCCACCAGTAATAAACCATAAGCTCCAATGGTCCAAACATTATCCAAATGATGCACCAGTTTTTCCAAGCCTCTATTTGCAGTCAGTCCTAAAGTTTAAAGAAAAACAAGGCTACACTCCACCGTCATCCCGATGTGTGAATTATACACAGTTCTCTTATTGTCCTGTCCATGTCCTCTGGGCTTGGGAACATTGTATTGAACCCATCAAAAGATGTGAAACTGTTTTGGCAAAAAAACTGCTGGCTGAAAAGCCAAACATCTTACATAGAGCATCATTTTGAAAGTTCCATTGATTTCCATGGCACTCGATAAGAGGATTAGCGGTTTTCCCGTGAACAATAAGGGTCATACCAAAATTGGCCGCTTGGGGCATATGACATTCAGGGGCGGTATTCAGTTACAATGCGGTGATAAAACATAGTTACATCTTCCGGTAAAAACATCTTCAAATTGAAGGTTCTCATCCTGTACACTATTGAAAACGAAAATATGGAGAGTCGAGACAAATGGTTAAGGGTATGATCATGTAGGTATTCATGGCCAATCCCAACTACCTCAGCCTTTGTGGTGGCGGATATTTTTACATCCAAATGGTATACAGATTCGGTATAATTACTTCAGGGTCACTAGACTTTATTAAGAAACTCTGAAAGAGCATTACGGGATTTATAACTCTTCAAAGTAAGGCAGGAATGACCACGGGGCGTGTTTGTTAGAAGTTTTGAATCGTTTGCCGCAAGATTTAAACACATTGTATTAAAGGATGCTCAGCTCAACAAGGTAAACTTGATAGCTTTGTTTGTGAGAGGAGTCCAAGTACACCAGAATCGTCAAATCGATATTTTTTTGAAGATGCCGCTGGAACCCTTCCATGTGCTTGCTGACTTGTTCAGACAACTTTGGCCAGTCAAAAAGCAAAAAAATAATTTTGGGTAAAGATTCCAACAAATGATAGCCACCATTCATCCCAGCTATATTGTTCACATGAATTTTGTAATGAGGTGTAGTCACATTATCGGTCCATTTTACAATAGGAAAAGTCCTATTGTATGGCTAACAATGAACGAAAGCATGCTCTCAACTGTGGTTAAGAATATTACCATTATCAGGGTTCCTGCACCTTAAGCAAAATAAAATTCCATGACTTTTCCATGACTATTTCATGACCTTAACATGACCACTTCATGACAAAATTGCAAAAAACACCTATCATCTAGCTAATGACGCGACGAACGTGATAAAAAGTGTAAATTTTTAACTTGTAAAAAATAGCAGTCTGCTCTAAATTTCATGACTTTTCCATGACTTCTGCCATTTTTACAAAATTCCATGACTTTTCCAGGCCTGGAAAGTGAAAATCAAATTCCATGACTTTTCCAGGCCGCGGGAACCCTGCATTATTATCATTTTATGGTACAATATAGAGTATACCAGTGTTGCCCCTCATGTAGCAGGAAGGGGCAGATCCAGGATTTCACAAAAGGGGGACTCCATGAGGGCAAAGTATGCACCTATGGGAGTCAAATGTATGAAGCCTCGATGGGGTGGGGTGTTTAGGGAAAAACTTGAAATTAAGACACTTAAATGATATATATTTCCTGGCATCTGGCAATAAAAAATAAGCATGCACACTGTACAGCAGCTATGGGACCATCTCAAAAAAAGTGTCCAAAATGGGGGAGGGGGTGGGAGCTGGGAATGCCCCCCTCTGGAACGACATCTGGCAGGCCTAACAACTTTTTAAAAACCCCTGTCATCCCCATCCCTCTACAGAGAACTCCTCTAAACAAATCTGTTCATCTCAAAAATTGCTTTTTTTTAATTATCATATGTAAAATTTTACACCTTAGGCTCATTCCTCAGATTTTGCATGACTAAAAACATTCTAGACTTTGTCAAAGTGTACTGCTTTCAAAGTGCACATACTAGAACAATCCTCAGGTGGCATGAGGTACTCTCTCCAAAACTTGCTGAAGATCCCGTCCTACAAATTTCTATCACAATATCAACTTTGTGTAACTAATCTAAAGAGATATAATCCAAATATAGTTACATACCCAGGAAGAATGAGATATGGACAAGTGTGTGACTGATAGACGGAACTATTCTACTCCCAGAGGAGAGCCAATCTTACATCTTCTTGATATGTTCTATCATCATGAGACTACTGCATCTTATGCTGTGATCTTGACCTTTGACCCTGGCAAACTTGGGGGGAGGCTGCTGTCATTGAGATGTTACTCCAGTAATGACAGTAATTGGTGTTTTAAGGAAAGGATGTATCAAGACTTGTCTTTGTAGCACTGGGTAGAGATAACATCCTTAAACTGTCAAGATGGGAATTAAAATACTTTTGAGTCTTGGCAGTTGGACAGAGATGAGACAGACTTCTCCTTACAAAAGTCACCAGTAAACAACCCAAGTCCATTTTAATTGGGTAATAAAATCTAAGGATGAAATCTAGGGGATACTGGCATATGTGGTAGGATTTATCAGACAATTCTTTCAAAGTTGGTAACTTTTCAGTGTCAGCATCAGTTTTCACAGTCTCTCATCATACCATTATGACATGTTTCAACAAAATGTTCAAATATTTCAGAGCTGACAAAGCAAATCATGTTTCAAATTTCAGTTTCACCATTTATCAAACTCCTACCTTTGATGGCTAAATCAAGATAAACTTCTTCGTGTTTCATATAAACTTCTTCGTGGTTAAATAAAATGAAATAAGGAAGTCAAATAAAAAACCATTGTGTCAAGGAAGTAATGTTGCACTGTCCAATCGCAAAAAAAGGATGAAGGTTTACAATTTAATGATTTGTGCCTATGTCACAAAATCTCAAGAAAGTAAAAGTGACTCAATTTATGAATATCTTATAAGACATGTTTGGTTTGTTATTATTTAACTCTACAATCGTAAAAAGTCATTCTTAGAAAATTGAAACTTCCATAATATAGTGGTGTCTTGTGTTTCTGTAAATTTTACAAGGCAGTATATATTCTGAGAAGTTCATCAATAGTTGGTTTTACTGTAAAAGAAAAGCAAACTTTCTGATGAACTGCTTTAAAGTTTGTAAGTTGCAGACCAAAGATGCATGTTGACCAGCAGTTTCACAACATCTAAAAATTATAAAAACTTTTACTGTCAAGTAAAGTGACCTAAAAAATAAGTTTTCAAAAGACAACAGTTGCATGTTGAACATGCAAAAACGCAGACTTGTGACCAAGTAGCTCATTTTGTGGCAAGTCAACTACAGCTGTTTTAGTGAAGTCAAGTCCTTGATTCGAGTCTTGTGTTATTTCAGTGGGGGGAAACTCTAGAATTTGTCAAGTCAGGTAGTTTAAGAGGATTCTGACTTGAGATGCAACTTGACTACAATTCTCAAAAAAAATGTTCTGACTTATAGCATTTTAATTTTATTATTTAGATGTGGGACTAAACGTAAGACATGTGATGTAAGAAGGGGAGTGTTCTGTAACAAACGTTGTGGTGATAGTTTCACCCAACTCACTTCAACAGACATGCTTACCCCCCTTTCCATCCCCTTCACCAGTGTTTGCTATTGACTCGGTACCAATTCTTTATTCCACAGTGTTGTAGATGATACCAATGCTGTTAAAAAATTGACACTACTACAATAACTTTTAGAATACAACATTATAGAAGGCAAAATCTTCCTCCCTGTCTCCCCTTAAAAATGAAAACCTGCTGCTGATATTTCAAAGTTTGCTATATCTAGGGCAAAAATCATAGTCTTAAATAAGAGCAACTTTGCCCCATCACTTTTGACATGTATGAAATACAAACACTCTCATAAAATCATCTTGTGACAATTGCCAGACACTGGAACAGTCTCAGTGTTAAATGATTTTAGCAGTCAATTAAACTCCTGGTCCCTTATGAAATGAAATGTGCAGTAGAACCACCAGACATCCCCAGAGCCACATTACCTACACCCTAAAGAGGCGCCATTCCAATGAATCTTCTTCTACAAAAAGTAAAATCTTTACATTTTTAGCTCAGGAAAGAAAACAGTATGGATTGATTTGTTTTCTAAGAGGACAAAGGGCAAACACGACGGACACATCCATCCCATCATCCTAGAAATTATCTAAAATAATTGTCACTTCTTTTAACCGTCTTCAATACAGGAAGACTTGTACCATGTCAATATCTTGTTCAGTGACCCTTTCACTAGCATTAACAAGTAACTTTTGACTTCCAAATGGTAGTATGGCATTTTTATGTAAAACCTGTTTAATCTTTGGTTTGGTTAAATGTTTTATGTTTTTCTTCCCAGACTTTGATTTTCTCTTTAAGTTCTGTTTACAGGGAGATGACAACAACTGAAACAATTTTAATTTTTATGTACAACAAAATTTGACAGATACAGCTTGATCTGAAATAATTGGCCCATTGTCTTGATAACATGACAACTGATTACCACAAAATAGACCATGCATGGCTCTATTGAAACTCCAGAATAGACCCTTTTCCAAATAGCAATTACAAAGGACTGTGGGATAGTGTTTTGGTCTGCATCATTCCTGTCCACTATAAAATGCCACTGACAAAAATAATGCACACAAAAACTCTATCCCACAATCCTTTGTAACTGCTATTTGGAAAAAGGTCTGTGAGAAAACCTTTACTTTGACCCAAGAGAATGAGCTTTTCTTATGATGGCTAGCTACTGTTGACAGAGCTCATAGTACATTTTGTTTTAAGTGCTTCTGAATTTTCAAGTTGCAAGTAAAAAAAAGGTTGCAAGTAAAAACACAGAAATTGCTGCATCCCAGTGTTTTTGCAAATTGCACAAAAGAACATACCCAATGTCAACTTCCCACCTGGTTTAGATACTGCACACATACTGAATATGAGCTTGAATCACCGAGGGGAAGTGGAATATTATGAGAACACAATTTCAAAATAATTTTCTGTCCTGTTTGAAGCTTTATGCAAATTATCTCCCCCACCCCACCCCCTCGTTCCCATGATTGGCCAATGGACAGGGCACAGGGGAATCCATAGGTGCAGAGTAAAGGAGACAAGCTACCTCCAATCTCATCACTGAAGGATTTGAAGAATGTTATCACCCAGCTCATCTCCATTTCATCAGAATTAAGCTTTAATACTTCACAAATCAAATTCCTTGTGTCTTCTACAATGTCAAGGTGATGAGGGACATGTTTGACATTTCCTGTTGCTAACTGTCAGATAACCTTACTTAAAGTCCCCTCCATGGAACCTTTTCTTGGCCAAAGAATACCCTCAAAGGGCCTTTTAAAAGCTCATTCTTGCAACTTTGTAAACTTGTTTTCTGTCAAATTTGGGGTAAGTTATGTTTTCTTTGATTTGAACAAAAAGAAAAAGATATAAAATTTAATCATTTGACTGATATGTGATAAACTCAAGTTTCTTTGCAACAGAGTTCACAAGGACATCTCTGTAATCGATAGGCTGTCCTAAAATGTTCTCTTTTCACAGAAATAGCCTATGGACATTTTATGAGGATATCAAACATTTGGAAATTTTAAAAGAACATAGAGGAATCTGGACCCTTTAAAGGGTAAATGTATTATGGCCCAAATCTGAATTAGAGTACTAGTATCCTAATTCATGTATGGTTAGTTTCAATCATGTCACAATACTTTTATTATTGAATGAATTGTAAAAATCAATCAAGATATCACATGAAGTTTGTGGTTTACCTTTAATATACAATATTTATGTTCTGCGGAAACCTGCAAGATACTTGTAAGGGGAAATAAGAGAAGATTTAAAAAAAAAAAAGACAAAAAAGGCTGCTGTTTTGAAACAAAGGTAATGAATGTCTACACATGCACTTTAATTGTATGACTGATATTATTGCAAACTGCTGTTTCTTTGCAATAGAGTTCACGAGGACATCTTCCAGTAACTTCTAGGCTGACCTAAAATAATCCCTCTTTCAAAGAAATGTGGAAATTTTACATGAAATGTAGGCTTTTTTTTTTTTTTTTTTTACAAAATGTGGACATTTTCATATCAATACAAGGAAATTCACAATTCAATCTCAACAAATGAATGGGGACCACTTTAAGTGGGGTAAATGACCAGACTTTTTTCTTAGTCCTTGACAATCTATTTTCTGACTGGGGAATAATGGTCTATTCTGGAAAGGGGTGGGGGGCTTCTGGCTCTGGGTCTAAGGTTGCAAATTGATTTGACAATTTGATAGCATTTTGTAGACTTTTACTGTTAGTGGAGGCAATATTAATAAGGCTCTCTGCTACAGTCTGACAGTACATTGATGGTGCCTAAGTAGAAAATAATGGCCAGTGAGAAATTTGCAGGTATCTAGTTCTGCAGGAAAAGCCAGTCATTTCATCCTCTGACAAAAATCCCAAATCAGATAGGGGGCAAATAACTAGTTACTAGGTACCTCAGTGATTTTCATCCAATTTCCAAAAGAAACAAAGGGCACATGAGAGACTATGAAAGCACATTGAGGGCATCACAGGGAGAATTTTCCCCAGGGTTTCTGTTTCCCTCCCACCCCCTTCTCCCATCAAATGCTGGTGCATCAACAACATATTGAGCTAGGCTAGTCAAGTGACTGTAAAATGTCACTGTCAAAAGATAGCACCATTCTGTGCCCGAGTAAGGTTACCTAAATTTTTCCCAAGGTCTCGGGTTACTTTTGTTTCCTGGGTAATTTCCACCCTCGACATTTATCTCTCGGACAACTTCCACCACAATAAAATATGGAATTGACCGGGGCGGGGGGAGGGGGGATTATCCCGGATGGGAACGATCCGGGTCAGGAATTGTCTGGGGTGAACCATCCTGGGGCACCTGGGCAAAGGTCTAGTTGGAGTCTGTGGTGAGTTGTCCTATCATAATACTCCAATATGACTCATATAACTCCTAACATCCTTGACCCCAAACCCTCCCAAAATTTTTGCTAACCTTGTCCTATAACCCCCTCCCCTTCCTCCACAGATTGCCTAGGCTGGTATAACTACTGTGGAAGCATGAAAGCAATGTGTAAATTGGAATGTTATATTTTCTACAGTATTATTCTCATGCAGACTAATTTGTGCAAGTACTATATAGCTTATTTAATAGACAAAAAGTGAGAAGTTGTAAGCTGGATTTCTGAAGTTTATTAGGCTAGTTCAGGTAATTGAGGCTTGCTTCTAATTCTAATGATGAATTATTTCTTTATAGGCCTATTAGCATTTCATTGTGATTCCTCAAAACTACTTGTGACTATAAACACAATTCATTCACTGAAAGAATTTCAACGAGTATGCTTTCAGATGACTTGAGAGTTAGTCAAGCTTTCGTCAAAAGTGGCTCTGACTTTTCAGGACTATCACAGTCCTGAAGTAGTCAAAGCCACTTCTGATGAAACTTTGGCTAACTCTCAAGTCATCTGACAGCATACTTGTTTAAATTCTTCTTTTTTTATGGAATCCCACTGTGACTGTGAAAGCCCTTCTACTTCTTATCAATTCATTTAAAATCACATCCCTAAAACTTTCTATTGAACTAATTTTGCACCAAAAGTTACAGTGAATGTAATACTACAATACCACCATTGTCACACAGGTCTACATTAGATTTTTAGAGTGTTTTCCCCAACCACCCCCTAGAGGAGAAGTTAAAAAAGAAACATTACTTCATTTTGATGGCTTTGAAAAAAGGCCATGATGAAAACTGAAGCATTTATAAACCCCTCAAAAATGACAACTTGAATTCACAAGTACCTATACAACCAACCCACTACTGAATGCTCTCAAAACTTTGGCATAAATTTTAGACCACTTAAACTTGAAACAGCTACATCTTGACTCTAAACATTCTATGGTGAGGGTTTAGCAAAGTCGAAAAGTTTATCCCACTCTACACTTAATCACTAAAATATATCATGCATTGAACAATTATTTATCAACCAATGTTTCCTATCTGTCTGCACTGCATGAAACACGTTTCGGTTTTAAATCTGATGAGTAGCTATAGCAATCTTCAAGGGCCTGCAGTCCATTCTATTCGCTAGCTTTCTCTTCTCCCCTCTGTTCTGAATAATAAGCCCTCCAAAAAACAAATCACTTTGTATCTGTTCGTGTCTGTACCTAAAGAATCAAGAAAGTGCATCTGTTTTGTTCTCTTCGTTTAATAGGCCCTTCTTGCATCTCTGCTAGAAATAATTTCATTTTCATTGTCAACATCCTTCTTAGAATGGCATTGGATGTCTCCCAGCTTTATTTTGAAACAATCTCCTAATTTCCCTTACAAGTTTTAATCTTCACTATGCTTACATACATGTACCAGGGAGATATTCATGCAGCCATCAACTAGCCATCGCGCAGGGGGAGGCATGGCATTGCTTCTGCACCAATATTAGGTGAAAAGAAAGTGCATATATTTAACTGCTGCGCAAAAGGTTGGACATCCACATAAGATATTACGTAGAAGCAAAAACATTTTCATGCAAATTGAATGAACCATACAAAGAATTAATGAAAGGAGATGGGGTGAGGGGAGGGGAATGGGGAAGGGGTGGGCAGGGGTGGGTGGCTAATTCAAATTGGAGTGACTGCATGAACTGTCCTTTAAATTCCATGTCAGAATGAACAGTGTCAGCCATTATTATATAGCCATCTCTACCGACTGCACACAATCAATGCAATACAATGTTACAGGGAAACAGAGAGAGAATCGCTGAGTACAGATGATAATACAACCCTCTCGTAAATGGTCAAAGCCCTCGCAACAGAAACATTTTGCAAACAGAAACAACCGTTTTATGGGGCTATCAACTCATACAGATTGTTGCAAAAGTGACTTCAGAAAGAAATAACAGAGAACAAAATGACGAGTTGCTCGTATCTCGAGATCGACAAGAACCTCGAACAAAGGGAAAAACAAGTAAAATGTAGTTTCCTTACCCGACGCTTGCATTTTAAACACAACAGGCACTTACCTTAAATTGCCTAGGAGCAGTCGTCTTTCACTTTTAAGAGCACTAGAGAGTTGATTTTCTTATCAAAATTAATCAGAAGTGTAAGGAATAAGGATGGTATTTTGGATGCCTTTGAAGATATCTTCAACAATAAACACTCGATGTAAGCAATCTTCTCGCCTACAATGTGTCATAAAACCTGAAGCACACTGAGGGTAATAAAATTCACTCTTTCGTTATCTGAACATTCCAACTCTCAAAGGGAATCTGGCTGCTTTTACTTTCATCTACAAGAGCATCCAGTCTGAACCCTTTAAACATAATTGTTTAGTTTAAATGCCTGTGAAGATGTTTTTTTCTCTCCCTCTCTCTACTTGCTCTCTTAAGGTGGCACCCTAACTTTGAGGGAAAAAGCTGGGATTTACATAAATATCTATATAGTTTTTGTTATTAAATTATACTTCTAAAAGAGTATTTACCATGAAATAGTAATTTGTTAAAAGTACATACCTGAAAGTAGTTAACTCACAAACTCTTATTCAGGCCACCAAAAGCTCCCCTCTCCTCCAAAAATACAACTAGTCTCACAGGTTTAACTCAAATCACAACAATTAAACATCACTAATTACTTTTTTCAGACACAAAGCAATTAAAAGCCTGACTAAAGCTTAGTTAGGGCATGCATGGCCATCAACCGTCCTTTTTCCAAGCAGGCTTAGAATTATTGCTGAAGTCACCATGAGTTGTTTCTTCCTTTCTACCCTGCAGTAAATTTTTCAAGTTTTGTTGTCAAACTTTGTGATACACTGAGATGATAGCCTAGAGAACTTTAAACCACTCCCCTTTATCTCACCCCTCCACCATACCTTCCAATTTTCTGACACCTCGATAACAAATCAGATTGCAGCATTTGTAATCGCAAGTGTGTTAGAACCAATCAGCTTTCCCAAGGGATTGTCACAGATGACTTGTACCACATGGTGAGAAAAGAGAAGTTAGCGTCTCTCTTAATCCTCTGAGCACCACCTCAAGACCTTGAGTCTCAATTTTGAGAATCCATCGCATCTAATTTGTGATCCTGCTGCTCATAACATTAGGCCTGATTAGGCAGTACACCTTGTGCAAATGAGCCGCATAGACTGAACATTAGGCTACAGAGCAGTTCAATGTTAAGTGGCCAACCACAAAGTTGATATTCAATTAATAACCCACCAGGAGGGGTTGGGAGGCTGATGGGGAGGACATATAAAGCTAAATGTTACTATCTCCGACTGAGAGAGAGAGCACATATGGGGTTCACATGCACCTTTGTTTAATGTTGGTAGTTCGAAAAGAACAAATTGATTGACACCAATCTGTGGAATAACAGACAAAAGACATGAGGACTGTCCTCTATTCAAAAAGAATAAACTTACTGAATTGAAGAAAGTCACTGGTGTACACTGCAGACAAGTGTAACAATGGACCGACTTTTGAAAGATTCTTTGTAGTTCCAGATGTTTCACAATGATCAGTTGAAATGTAACATGCAGCGATAACTGACATACAGACGCTGCCTGACATTCTAAGAAAGGGAGGTGGGGTGAGGGTGGGGGGTAGACGGGGGAAGTTCAAGCCATTTTTAGAGTACTGGAACTTTGACAATCCTTGTTGGTCTCAGTGGGACAGATCTGTGTGAAAAAAGGGAGGAAGAATAGAGGGCCCTTGAAACAAAAGTTACTACGTGAAATACTGAACACCAATCGTAGCATTTCCAAAACATTGGACTGGGGATACACACCCCTATTCCCCTGGGATTTCTGCCTATGGCTGGTTTCATTTTAGGGAGTATCCAGGGAATGCATGGCATATGCATGACAATGAAAGTTTAGTGGTAATATGCTTTTCTCATCCTGTCTTTAAAAAATGACACCTGGTAGGCAAATGCAGTGAAATTGTTACGAGAAGACATGGGGTAAACTCCCCCCATCCCCCCCCCTAAAAAAAACTAAGAGTTTCTATCCACAAAGTGATACTTTACTAATCTTCAAAGTGTTTTGCAAGTTTTGGTCTTACTCAATCATAAATTCTAGCAAAGTGGCACTACAGAGGATAAAACACAACAATGGCATACAGTGCCCCCTCCTCTCCTCAACCTTCCCCTCCCCCAACCATCCCCAACCCATAATTTCTTGGCATCCATTTCAGTCTGATTTGTTAACTACTGCAGCTTGCCAAACAGATGGTAGACACTGTTTTTCGTATTGAAAAGTCACCTGCCCTTACATCTGCCAACTTTGCCAGTTACTTAGTCAACTTTTCACACTTTACTTAACAAACAACTGCCAAAAGCAGCATGCACAATCCGTGATAATTACAATTTAATCAAATAGTTGAGACTCCTCAATTGTAAAGAAGATTCTTTAAACGAACTTTATGGAATGTGTCACCTCAAAAGACGTGCCAGGAGCTCGTGTCTGTTATTCGAAGGGTTGTTTTCATCGGTTTATAACTCGTGCGGTAAATGCTATCTGTCTACCCGTGACCCATGACAACGCGTAAACATGTGGGGTATTGAATAAGTCCTTCTACGCCTCAGCGATTTCAGTGCAACCACCCTCAATGATCTATTCAAATGAAAACCAGCAGCAATTTTCTATCTGAAAAGGATGGCAGAGCAATTTCCTTTTTTTCATTCTTTATATTCTGAAAACGTAATGAGCCACAATGCCACTGCTGAGTTCCAAATAATGGGCACATCAAAACGTGCCGATGACTGCTCCCAGGGGCCAAAAAAACAAAGTTGAACCCTGTAAGAAAATGTTAAGCTTTGATCAACATTACCCTGAAATTCAAGTTTGTTACTTTGCAAAAATGATCTCCATATAAAATGGTGACTCTTCATATAAAAGGATGACAATTTCACAGGCATGGAAATCACAAGGAATCAAGTAATACTTAGCTGAAAAGAGTGGAACAAACTGATCGTTCTACTCAGAACCTGTCCCTCCCTCATGAGAGTATATGAAACCACAGTGCTGGCTTGATTATGGTTAGTCAATATCAGTACTGGCCAAAGTTCCTCATATTTATCTTACATCATGTACTAGTAATATTGACTGAGTAGTTGGATATAGTAAACCAGTATTATAAGGACTTCTCACATAGGTTATATACATCTTACCAGATGTTGCATCCTTTATCTATGTTAATGAAACATCTGAGATGCTACCAGCATTTACCCCAAAAATCTGAAAATTTTGTAAAGGTGTCAAACTGACAGATAGACAATCACAGTATTAAAACTAGTATACAAAGTCTGTCCAGTACTTAACGATTCTCCATGCAGTGCCATCTGCATAAGGTACTGCGGTACTTGGTACGACAAGTACATATGCTACTATCAGTGGTTTATACACGTTGGATTAACTCTCGAATCATGCAACAGAGCAGACTTTTTTCGTAATTTGACCAAAAATTTGGGAAAAGTGTTTTTTGATGTCAAAAAAATCTGAATTTTTGATGGGCATTCGAAAAAATCTGATTTCAGACTAAAATCTGAAAAGTGGCATCTCTGAAACATATTGACACTTAGTGGTAGTGCACAATACCACTACTTTTAATATTTTCTTTTTGCTTTTTGCATTATAATGTAAGATACAAGAGTCTCTTATTTGATGTAGAATGAGCAATCAGAATGGGGGTTTCAGCATCACAAACCATTTTCCCCCTCCCATTGGCTATCAAGATACTGACTGTCACTTGCCAACTCCTGCATACACCCTCCCCATCCCAACATCTCCAAACCCTTCCTATGATTAATGCTTCACAAACAAGGTTACGTGAATACCAGCACACAAAACTTCAAAGGCCAACATCTCATTTTCAAAGAAATTTTTCCCTGTCATATTTACTACAAATGCTAGTACCAGCTAACACGAACAAGGACACTAATTAACTTAATATAGATATATTCTGATGCTTTTGTTACAAAACCATGAGTTCACAACAGGAGACCTGCCATCACCTTCCCTTCAAGGAAGGACGAATCAGCTCCTCACTGTAACCTACTGGTCCATTATCTTTGTCACAAATTGCCTCACTGCCTCTTAACCTTCACCTGATGTGAGAGCATATTATTGACAAATATTGAGCCCTACGGTTGGTAAACACCATCAATAATTAAAACAAAGGATTGCCAATTAAACTGCTAAATTAAATTTAGCCATATTGATAAGGAGCTCCCCTTCCTTTGTCAAGATTGTCACATGGTGTGAACACATGACCCCAATTAAACCCCTATCATGCAACATTGAGGATAACATATATCATGATTCTCAGCAGAGACTCCTTGGAAAAAAAAAAAAAAACTTGCATGTACAAAACATTGCGTTGGCCTTCAGGTAAATGACGGCCCTGCTGGAGTCGACGGCCCTTAAGACAAAAGCAATCTACACAGGTGGCAGGACTTTGGGTAAAATATGAAAACAACGTTGGGAAGAAGAGAAATCTTGTAGCTCTGGGGCTGTTCACACCTTGGAATAGTGAAAAAACGGGTATGACGACAATTCCTGTAGGGTAACAATCACCCACGGTTACCGTAGCTTTCACACAGGAATGACTGGTGGAGTCTAAGTAATTGGGATACCCCCCACCTGGGCCTAAAATTGGTTGTGAATAGGGCACGAGGTGGACTTGGATAACTTGCATCAAAATTTAATTACTTGTAATCAAGAAGTCATACTTGTACCTCAAGGGCAGAGACTCCCCGATAGGCGACTAAAACAAAACGGTAACTATTTCAGCTAGGTTTGCAGAGTGGTTCCTTTCTATCTCTTCTGGAATGTCACTTACTACACTGTGATTAGACTCTCAAAAGAAAGGACTGGCAGAAGACACCACAATGAGATTCCGACACGTTGGGCAGGGTGAGTAGTAAACTCTGCCAACTTAGTAATACATACATACAACTTTGAACACGAGCATTATTTGGCTTTTAAAAAGAGTGACATGGATAGGTAGCAAAGGATTAAAGGATTAAACAGATTGACGGAACAGAAAGTATTAAAATATTTTTATACAAACCCTACCCCTCCAAACCTGAAGGGATGTTTACCAGGACTGGAAAAATTACTGTTTTCCAGGATGTAAGTCAGATTTAGCACAATTATTTACACATTCATGCATACAAATGCCCAAATTTTCCCTCCAAACCCCCAAAACTCTCCACAAATAACATGTTAATAGGAAATAATTGGTGGGTCAAAATCAAGATACCAAACTTCTCGGCAAGGAGCTTCCCAGATTCCTAACTATTTTTTTCCACACATGCTGGCTATAGACCTGGGTGGCATATAATTTTAGGGTTCTTTCACCTTACAAAAACAAGAAAATTAAATGAATTCACCTTGAATGATCTCATCATACATGAAAAATCCAGATCAAGTGCATCAAAACACACACAAAATCCAGCAAAAGCACATTGAGTGCATTTCAAAATCTTTCCAAAATTCCACAACTTTAATTTAATTTTTTTCTGGCATGGAAACCAAAAATAATGTTCCACAACATTTTCAGGGTGCAGGAATCCTGTCTTGACAGCAAAGTTCACACCCAAGGAAAGAGAAAAACATGGAGAGGCATGGGTTAACTCTCTTACATCCCCATCACTGTCCCCCATGCAGCCCCACCACCACAACCCCCACCCACAGACAACACCTTCTGATGTGCTGCATTCCTTTTGAAATCTTTTAAAACATATCTCTTACTGATATTTTCTTATAATCCTGCCAATGTGTTTGAAGTAAAACTCAATACAAATTATCTGTCAGACAGTACACTACACCAATTGTAAAACAAAGTTAGCCTTAATTAGCCATCAGTCCATTTGATGTTTTAAAAGTGCTCAGTAAATTGACACACATGTAAAAGAATATTACTTAAAAAATTTTTGCCTTTACAAAACCTGTCTTAAAATATCTTATACCCTTTCCCCAAGAATTATTTCCTCCCTTTTATGTTTTCCACATTATTCTTAAGACTGTGGTGCAACTTATCTAACTGGGCTAAGGAAGCTGATCAAACGGGTGTCATCTTATTCCAAATGAAACCTCTCAACTCCAAAAGTCTTCATTTATGATTCGCACAGTTTTCCATCACTTTTTCCATGTATCATACTATCACATTCCTACAGATAGCTGTAACTTTAACACATCCTCTCATTAAAGCTTGTGTCCCAAATTAAACCAGCAACCATAAAACACCACACATTCTGGTAGCAACTAATTGACTGCCAATTCAAATCATCCAGTCCTACAAGTGCAGGCCCTGGGTCTTGTACCCGAGCAGCTGGCTGTGACCTTATGAGGACAGTCAGAGATGGTACACCCAAAGGTGCTGTAAAGTTTCTCCAAGAGGAAACAATTGGCCATAGGGGAGTCTTTACAAGGGCAAGATAGGAAGTAGCTTTCAAACTCAAAACAAATGGATTCATCTTTTTGTATCAGTCAACAAATTAGTCTGCTGTGAATATTTTTCTCTTGTCTCTGTTGTTTGGGATTATTTTTTTAGCTGTCATTTTGTGTGGCTTTGTCTCCTTAGAGAAGAGTGCACTGTATGAATAAAAATATTAAAATACCTCTATCATCTATGATTTATGGATGGTACTATACCCTGATAAAAATTAGTGACAGACCTGCCCAATCATCCTTATTGACCATCATCAATTTAGTTGGTTGGGGACTAAGTGGGTCCTGGTTTATATCTGTGACACCAAAAACAGTCTGTTACCGGGGCAGACTTTACTGAGCCTTTGTCTTCAAGAATGAAAGTATCTAGCATGGGGCTGGCTGCAACAGGGCTTGCATTTAATCATTTTTTCAGCCAAACAGGTATAATGTAAATTTGGATAAAGATTCAAACATTAAAAAGTAGCATTTTCGGCCTCAGAAAGGTGGGTATTTTGGCCATGGAAGGTCCTTGTTGTAATGTTGCAGGTATAGCGCCTCTTGAATTTGGTCAAATCTTCTTTTAAGTATGGAGTCTGGTAGTAAAGTGAAAACTTAATCTGACAGACCAGATCTCACATGACTATGCCAGCCTGTCTAGCTAGTTGCACAGGGGTGGGGCTGTTGCTTGGAGGGGGAAGGGAGAGGTACTTGCATGTATCTAACATCATTAACATCAAGGTGTGTATATCAAAAACTATGGTGCAGCTTTGCATTGCCCCCAAAATACACCCCAACCCCATACCTATGAACAAAGAATGGCTTTGAGCATTAACACTACCATTCTGGAATAGAAGAACCAGGGAGTTGCTATTTGACACAACTCCCAGGGAGAACTTACTGTTCAATACTGTATATTTGAGAGGGGGGGGGTGGGTGAGCTAGATGACTTGCCCTCTCTCCTCAACTGTAACTGAAAAGTGGAGACTGTAGCAAATTTTTCATTTATTGAGTGTTTCATGACTGCATTCTTTGTTACCATTTTTGGATGGCTCAGATGATTAACAGAATAAATAGTAGCCTGGTGACCATCTTTTGATCTGTTTGGAAGTTAAGGTCCTTGTGGTTCTTGACATACAAAGGACAAAATTTAAGCCAATTTGGGAGGCTTGTATTTACATAATACCTTGGGGCTAAAAATTAACAATACACAAAAGTATCAAACTAGGTTTCTTATGGAAAACTTGAAGCAAAAGTGTGAAATAATGGTTTCTGTATTTAGTCATGTCATCTTAATTTAATATCTCCAGTGAAAATTCTTTAAAGTTGGATATTCTTAATTCAATAAAACCATGATATGTGTTGCAAGGATACAGAAGTACTATTGCATAAAAAACCATTAACAAGTGAAAAGTCATGAGGGTCATTTTAATTCCTACTTTGGTAATTAAAAGTGTAAAAAAGTAGATGTTTCTATTTACTAATTTTTGTGTCTATATTTAACAAGTAGGGGTATATACTTCATCTTCTTGGCCTAATGCCGACAAATTCTTTCCACCTAACTCCATATCCCCTTCCCAGAGTGAGATGAAGGGCTATTATATCTCACATCTCAATAAGATGAATCCCCTCCCTCCTCCCCTCCCTCCTCCTCCCCCTTCCTCACACCCTCCAGTGCACTTTGCCCCTCCAAAAAGATAGTCATCACAAATGATCCTATACTGCAGCTTGAAGCAAAGCTATAGGTCTTTATCTCTCTGTCTTGTACTACTTCTATTTTTTACAAGTCTCCCAAGCCTGGTACAGATAATTCTATCATTTATGAATTAATTCCCCAAGCATCCATTAATTCATCCTCCCAGTCAAATCCCCCTTTTGTTCTTTGTAATATCAGCTTACAAAGATTGGCAATGTCAGATCAATTTGCCATTGCCAGAAACACTTTTCTTTTAATGACCCTTACTAATTTCTTTTCCTAAGCTTCCCTTGGCACTTTCTAGTCATAATTCTCTCATCTAACCCCAAATGAACTTCCTTGTCCCTCACCACAGCTTCTTCTACCAGATAAAGTCCCCACACTTTCCCCCAGAGACAGCTGAGAAATTTGTAAACATGTCTTCTGTCTGTAGACCTGCCTTTCTTAATGACATCACAAGAGACACCAACTTCATCAGTTACAGAAGCTGTTACCTGCCATTTTCATTTTCAAAACATAGTTGTCATCGACTAGCATTATAATTGAAAAGCAGTCTTGTATGACTGCAATTAAATTTCCAGTAGATGCATCAAAATCACTCACTTCCTTGATACATTTTTTTATCCCCCCCCCCCTCCATTTTTCTTTTTTTGCAAAAAGTAAAATAAAACAAAACTTTTAAAAGCATTTTAGTGTAATGCAGAAACATTATACCTCCAGAGGACATCATTTGTCACCAGTCTTAGGAACTAATCTTCCATGAAGCTCTTTCCAAAGTTGAACCTTGAGAGTTTTATCTCTTTGATGAGAGATAAATGTACCAATAGATGTCCTGTGATGATACAAGCCTGTCAAAAAAGGTTTCATTTTTGGTTCCAAAGTAATTTTTGAAAAAAAAATTACAAAGCATCATAACTTCTTTCTTTTCTTTGGGGGAAAAATAGCAACTACCACCAAGGCAGTTATTTGTGATTATTTTGATTTTAACTGGGTTCAGTAATAAAATTTTGTATCAAAATGGGACTTCAGCCATGACAAAAATTTAACTTGTAAACAGGTAATTTACCAAAACATTTGTTGCTATGGAAACAGTATAATGGTGCGACAGTTTAGCTGGTTCCAGTTTGTGAATAACACTGTCACTGATAAATGAAAAGACCCAACAAAATAACACCAATAATATGTGGGTCACTTGACTTGAAATACACAACCTATATTACCCCTGCCCTAGTATTCAAAATCAGGGTAATTTTAACTACCAGTGAATGAATGAGGAATAGGGCTGGAGGGCCACAGGGCCCCCTGCCCACCTTCAATCAATTTAACAAGCACTATTTCTTTCAAATAGGCCCTCCCTACCCCACCACTTCATCTCATCCCATCTCCCCCCCCCTCCCTCCTTCCATCCTCATCCCAAACCTTTGTTGGCAAACCTCAGAGTAGCAAATTAAATCAGCTCATATGAACAAGCTAGACCACGGGTCCTGATTCAAAGGGATAGTGCAGGTCTGATTATTCCTCCATTGACATACACACTAAATATGGTCCGATTCATGGCCTACCGGTACCTTGTAAAAGTTTTACCAGGTACAAGCTACCCCTCATATGAAAGTGCCCAAAAGGACTTTTACAATGTAGTCATTTGAGTATAATAGTTATTACAATTTTGAGCCCAGAAAGCATTTATAATACATGCAGAGGCAGTTTCTGCTTTAACACACCACTCCAAATTCTTCTTAGCACGGCAACAGATATAATGTAAAAAAGAGCACAAATACATTCAATTTTCCTCAAAGCGAGCATAGTAGGCCTAATGGTTATGGCGTTGGACTTGTGATTCAAGGATTTCAGGTTCGACTCCCACCTGGGTCATTGCATTATGTCCTTTGGCAAGACGATAATTTACCTCAATGCCCCTCTCCACCCAGGCATTAAATGGTATTGTCAAATTGTCACCAGGGCGGCAAAGTTTAGAGTTGCTGCTGCACTGGAGGGATTGTCTCTGGGATGATTTATTGTTGGGGAGGGGTAATATTGTGCTGTGTCTTTGATTAGGATTGGCTAGATATTGACGCAGTAAAAATGCAAATATTACTTTGATTACTATTTTGCATAATAATTACTTCAGATGATTTGTTTCAGATTATTTCCCTTGAAAGTCAATCTTTCATGATTTTTTCAGAAATAAATATTGCACATTAAAGATAAACCAAAGAGTTATTCTGCACAAATGTAACAATCAAAAAAACATTGTCACGTGATTCCAAAAAGCGATTCATGAATTAGGATACCAGAGTACACCAATTCAAGTTAGGGCAACTCAAGCATTTACACAGTAGTGGTACCAGTAGTATTTGTTAGTTAGTTGGATGAGGTTTAACGTCCCAGTTTCCAACCAATTGGTTCAAGTCCAGACGACCACGGCCTTTTTTCCAGTTGTGGCTCACTGGCTTGTTTGCCCTACTCCACAGTAGTATTACTTAAGTGGTAAACATAGGTGGTAACTTAACTGGTAAACAGGTGGATATTAGTGTATGTCACCAATTCTAATTGGGGTAACCCTTTCAATAGCCAAGTAGAAGATAGATCATTCATAGGCATCGGAACCTGTTCTTGCTCGGGGAAGGGAGTGGAATAATGTTTTCGACTGCCGTCTCTGGGATGGGGTGTAAGGGAGGGGACACTTCCCCCTCCCCTTGGGAAATTTTTGAATAGGCCTGTCTGAAAGTCCTTAGATGCAAATTTGGTGCATTATTGGGCAAAGTTTAACGAGGAAAATTACTGCAAATTTTTGACATTTTTCACAGTGGGAACAAATATGGGGTTTTTGTCCTTGAATGGAGGGGTGGGCAAAAGCATACTTCTGCCATGAACAGCATTTTTGTCTGGGGGTCTTTAGCCCTCCCAGTCCCCTGCCCCCTATGCCTATGTGATTGATATCTAATTACCTGGAATTAAACACTGTAATGAAAACTTAATATATGAGCCACTTGACTATAATATTCAACAGACCTCCCATTTATTTTCATTGTAAAGTACCTTCACTTAACTGTCATTTACCTGGTCAGACGAGGTAGGTCAATCTTGTGGGAACCCTCAATAATCTTTTAGATGAGTCACAATTTCATTTATTTATGACAAGTTAATCTCAGAGTTGATCCCACTACACAGGGCAAAAGGATTGTAAAGGTGTCGATGGGAGAATTCCCTCTTGAACCAGGTGTTTTTCCATCACTAGAGGTAAAGAACTGACAGGTAGTTTTAATGACTGCTTTTTCAACAAGATGGGAAGGTTTTCTGTAGATCTTTATTCCCTCTTCGGTCCTTGACTCTTGAGGGGCATTTCTGAACCTTTTTTTTAAACATTTCACATAAAATTATCACACCACAATAGCACACTCTAATTAAGCCTATTACACCTATTGCTCTCTCTCTCTACCAAGCAAAGGAAAATTTACCGCTTAAGTTTAATTAATATGTAGTGTTTGAATAAATACAAAGCAATGGGGATATTTACTTTTTTTTTTTTGCAACTCAGCAGTAGATGATTGGTGCATAACTGTTCCAGGAATGAAAATGAGTTTATAAATTTATTCAAATTTAAAAAATTGTACCTCTATCCATTCCAATGGAAAAAGAGACCCTCTCTGTAAGACAACCAGTGGTTGACAGACCTGCAACCCAATTTCCAAAATGAATATTTTATTGCAACATAGATCTTAAAGTGAAATGACTTCACAACCCAGTTTTTCTTTCTTTGTGGTATAATATTCACCAGGGCTGTAGCTGCTCTGACCACAGAGCTTTGGCCACATAAGGAGGCTGCCAACGCTTGATGAAATTAATGTTCTACCAACTAGCATGAAAAATAAGGAACATAATGGAACATAATTCCCAAAGTGACTTACTCAGTTTCCTTTGCACAGCAGCTTCATGCCCCATTAACTGCTTAACCTTGAAACACGCAGCTCTATGTGAAGAGCTGTGGAAGCTATGTGGACTCGCCCATATTATCAAGGGGATAAAATCATAATGAAAACAGATTTGGTCATTCTACAGGTACTATAGCTTGATTGACTGTATTATGTACTTTCTAATGCTGATATAAAGTAAAAATTTACACATTTATCATTATTTCAATGATAATTTTACATCTTTCATTCGGCCAATGTCATTCTTACATTCGCAAAACGGCCACTTAGCCTCCCTGTGTGGTGAATGGTTCTACCATGAATGGGCAGTTTTGGAGCCAGAATCTAGCGACAATTTGTAATCTGTCCTTTCTCTTTCACTTGTTGCTGACTGTGAAAACCTTTAAACCTTTTAAATCTATGATATATTAGCCTCAAATACAAGTTTACTGGCATTAGTTCTTCTTATGGGTGCAGAAAAAGCAGAAATTCATCTCCGATTCAAGAACGTGCTTTTTGGTCTCCATTCAAACCTGAACAACTGAGCTACGCGGAGGCAGAGAGAATAATAAGACGAGAATAATAAGACGTTCTAGCACTTCAAATGGTGTAGTTTATTTTCAACTAAAATCCGCTGGGAGTTCCTCTCAACCATTCATAAAAAAACTTATACCGGCGGAAAGACGAAAAGTTACTCTGAAAGATCCACTTTGCCCCAAGTCGATACGACATTCAGAAGCAAAGACATCACTGTGTTTTTGAATGGGAAGGCTGCAGTTTAGCAGTTGGGTAAAAAATTGCCATTGAACAGGACTCGTTTTTGGACTTTTTATGGACATTTCCACCAAATCTTACGAATTTGCGATGAAACTTAGACACTATGATAGCTTATAAATTTATCTTTCATGGTGTGCATGCCCCGTGGTTCCATATTGAGTATGGGCTGAGAAATTGGTAATTTATTAAGCTGTAAAGCAAATTCACACATAATTAAGACATTCACGGAAGCGGTCAGATAGTAAATAAGCTCTATGTTCCAATATGACGTGTCAATGAAAAAATTACTTAAATGGTAATTGCCCTGAATTTATTTCTATGCACAAAGTATTTATTTTAAGCACACTAATTGATGGATGTTGACTAACCAAGAGGATCTTGTGTCCGACAATTCTAGCCTAGACCCATGTTTGTTTTAAACCTAGACGTTGTTTTGGCCTGCTTATCTTTTGTAACATGTGTGCTTTCATATTCTATCACTTGGAATATAGTATACATCTAGAGATATAATGCAAAAGGCCTTGATCTTAATTGACCATTTCATATGTGAATGGCAGATGAATGAGACTGGCATGAGGGGGAGGGGCGGGAAGGGTAGAAGGAAGGGGGAGAGGAAGGTGGAGGAGAAAGGCGGAGGAAGGAGGGGTAAGGACTGCCGCCACCCAAAAAGACAATATACTATTTAAGCAAAGTTATGCTATGGGAGGGGGGGCAAATGGTTTTGCATTATAATTTCAATTGTTGGTGTTTAACCCCACCAGTCCCACCCACATGCTTATGTGTGAGTTTGTCAGGGCATACAAGTTTAAGTATACCACACACAGTACATAAAACTATACATTCTTCATCAACTGACTTACTGGTGTCTGATAATAACATGCAACTGATAAAAAAAAGTTTCGAAACTTAAAATTTGAAGGCATATAGTATGGTTAAAATGTGATGAACAAACCACCAAAAGTGTGGTCACATGATACAGCATGTACACACCCCTTTAAGTCAACTTAAAAGCATCAAAGTGTCTCAAAAAACCCAACGGGGTATAAGTTATAGGGTGCATCATCATCACGGAGCAACCAAATGTTCACCTTACCTGAGTCATTCTCCTACCAAGCAATCACCTTTCTTTTACAGAAAGGTATTTATCTGTTTTACTTGGCGAGGATCACAAGCCCTTTGCCGATGTTATCTTTTGTAAAAGTATCTTCTTGAACTTACCCCCTTAGTTTTCACATCTGCCCAAGTTTAATGGCAAACAAATGATTCCCAGTCAATGTCAGAGATTCACTTATTTGTTCAACCAAATTTATGACTAAGGAAACAAAACAAAGAGTAGGTCATTAACCGAAAGTTAAGTCTCCCCCAAAACATAAATGCAAAATATCTCTAGCAGGGACCACCTACAAGACAAAAATCATTTCAGGTTTGAGGGGGAGCTCCCAATGTAAGTACCTTTTGTTCAGTTTCATGTAAACGGGTCTAACCCTGTAATTATAACCCTCCTCCCCCAATGCCCAGATGGGATCCACTCAAAACTTCCGATTGATCATACTTTGTGACCCTTCTCTGTAGCACTTAATCCCACAGTCTTGCTTGTTTTCAGAAAGGTCATAAAAGTGCTAAAAACTATCCACTTTTTATCTTAAGGTTAATGCTTTTGATAATGGCTTAACTTGATATACGATAGTTCAGTCGAAACACATGTTTTGGTCTATCAAGTGACATACATTGGGGTAGGTTGCCATCATCAAAAAAAAAAATCCGAGGTTTCACCTTAATGATATTGAACTCATCGCTCTCTGAGTCAGAGACAAGAGACTTGAAGTAGCAACAATAATGATGAAGACACTAGGGTGTTGATGTTATTAAGGTGCACATCCTTTGGGGAGAGAGAAGTAGGAATAATACTGGGCTACCACCTGTTGGGCATGTCATACTGTTCTCCCACCCAGACACATGATGTGACCAGGGAAGAAGAGTGATTTTCTTACCAATTTGGGGCAGGAATTGAAAGGTATTATTTCCAAATTGGAGCTAACAACTGGTTGGGATCATTGCACAAGAGGCCATTGAACATTCCATGTTGCAGGACTGTAACAGCTGACGTACCAGCGTAATTAGGTCTCGATTGAGAAGATTGGGAAAAATTAGACAAAAGCACGACGAAATTTAAAACTGACGATGAGAACAAAGCGATTAAGACTGGGAACTTTTGACGTGAAAATCTGACAGTTGGTTGAAAAAGAGGTTTATGGTCTCCAACTCCTGCTATTACTGAGAAAAACATTGAAAAATTTAACATCAGTCAAGGTAAACAGATCTTGCTTGGCCGCATTGTACGCCACAAAGTAAATGGACTGATAAATATGAAACTTGAATCCAAAATACCACCAGTTACAACCTCTGTACCCTCACCCCAGATATAAAACAACTGAATACAGGCCTATAACATCAAACAAAATAAACCCTATGTTGAACCACTCATGAATTCTATTTACTTTTTGAAGCCAAAATATGCTTAGATTTTCTGGTATCTATGAATTGAATGTAATTGCCTTTAAGGTGCTTCTCAAAAGTAAATTACACTCAACTCATGGTAATGAATTTACTGTATGCTTCTGTCTATTTTTTTCTTTTTTTTTTTGCATTTGCTCAGGGAGTGTAGCTACCAAGTTTATTTTCAAAAGTCTGCTAAATGTTACAAATCTTCTCTTATTTCAATAACAATTATCTTTAACTTGTGTTCTGTATAAAACATTGAATATTGAAGGTTAACTAAGGAGTTATTCTGGATGAATTTAACAAATATGTAACAAAAATATTGTCACATGATTGATAGGAGCCATTCCTGCATTAAGATGGTGGGGTGCATTAAATCAAATTGGGGAGGGGGAAAAACTGGGGAGTTATTCTCCATGAATTTAACAAATAAGTAACAAAATTACTGCCACATGATTTGTATGAGCCATTCCTGAACTAAGATGATGGGGTACACTAGTTCAATTTTTGGGGGGGGGGTGCATTTTCCCTTTAAAATTAAGCATACAAAAGTTTCTTTAAACACTTCCTTTTACCATGTTGTTCAGCTAATACAACAATGTATATGTGTGAATGTACTTTAAAAATCAATCATGATACATTGTGAAGAACCACCTCCCCCCCCCCCTCCAAATGAAATGAAAC
This sequence comes from Holothuria leucospilota, assembly GCA_029531755.1. Classification (NCBI taxonomy): domain Eukaryota; kingdom Metazoa; phylum Echinodermata; class Holothuroidea; order Aspidochirotida; family Holothuriidae; genus Holothuria; species Holothuria leucospilota. The sequence continues at coordinate 4,556,617 of CM055981.1, forward strand.
TACCTCAAACCCTTCCTCACCCCAATCCCCATTTCAGTGCCCCTGCAAAGTATATATTGCCAGGATTGGTACAATGAAGTCCTTCCAATAAAACAGGGGTCTAATGAATAAAATAGAAATGGAAAGACAATACTTCTTCCAAACATTTGCTGTAAGACTTAAAGGGAAGGGGCACTTGCCCTAAATTTATTTGGAAACATCACCTAAATCTTACAAAGTTCCTTCGTTCCTTAAAGGGAAAATGCAGTCACCCCAAGCAGAGTGAGTATATGCCCGAGCACTCTAGTTCATGAATGGCCTATTTTGATCATGTGACAATATTTTTGCTGGTAAATTGTGAAATTCAAGGATAATTTCTCCTTGCTTTACCTATTGTTTATACTAGTTATGTTCAAAATGTATTCAGAGTTCCTGGTAATGCAATAAGAGGAGATTTGCAAGAGTTTGCTAATTTTTTTAAGACAATTTTGGGGTGACTTGCCTATTGCCTTCAACAAGTATCTTTCATGATTATCCAAATGGAAATAGGCATGAATTTTTTAGTTAGTTAGTTAGATAACATTTAACGACACACCAACACGAATGTGTTATATAGTGTCAACTAGATAAGTATGGTTCAAGTTCGGTTTCAAATATTGTTCAAATACAGTGCAAATCCTCCCCTTTAGTCCCTCTTATGACAGGCGGGGAATACCGTGGGCATATTCTACAAATCCAGCCCACAGCGGGCTATTTCACATGAAAGGTAAACTAAGTAGTCATTCTGCATGGAACTGAACAATTCAGTAAAAAATATCATCACATGACTTAAACCGAGCCAGTCATGAATAAGATTTATACCAGGATGACTAATTTCAAATTGTGTAGCAGCATCTTCCCTTTAAACTTGACAAAGTAACTTTGCAATCTAATTCTGGACTGACAATACTGAGCCCCCAGCAGATACAATTAAGTACCATGGTACCTGTGTACAGGCATGAGGGAAAACATTTGCCACAGTGAACGGGATGGATGGTGTCCTTCTTGAAAATTTTCCCTGATTGGCAAACAACCATGACCTGTATTTTGCTCTGAAAACTTGAGTTTCAGTGGTTGAAAATCAACACATTTTGCCCTGAAATTAACATTTCATTGGCCCTATGGACTACCATTTCCTAACACCCCCCCCCCCCCATATCTTGTATATGCCTATACATTCAGAAAAAAGTATGCAACAAAATTATCATGTTGAAAATGCCCCAGGGCATCAACTGACCATAAAGGGTGAATAGGATTGGTAGGTGAAGGGAACTGACATAGGTGAACCTAATTCTCCAATTATTCACAACCTCACTGTCTTTGGAAATTAACTTCCTTTGTTCATAAGACTTTTATCACCTTAGAAAATGATCTCATTAGACATTAAGTCCTGATTACTTGATCAACTTGAGACAGCCGACACCTCTGTCCCTCTTAAGGCCTTTGTTCTTTGATAGTAATTAAAGCCCACTTAATCTGCCCTGGGCAACTAGCAATTTATCTTGCACAACTCCAAACTAAACAGTCTTTAGCCTTCAATACAATAGCAATTTAAACAGATTACTCTTGACACTTCACAAGGACCATGTCCACTAATGGGCCTTTATATGACATTAATCACCACTGACCAAGTCAAACTTCAAACAGCCTCACTTTTGGCTTAATTTCTTCCTTTCCCAACAAAGCCTGTGTTACCCCCTTTTCACACACACCTTGCCACCTACTGACATGGGGGTGACAAAAATCTATAAACTTCAATTTATACTGATTGATTTTTCTAGTGCCTCTCTTTGAAAACTTGAGAGGATGTGAATCTATTATCTTTTCACAAGCGATGGACTCCATTATCTTCCCCTCAATGGATTATGGTTCAACTTGTCCTCAGATAAGGCCATACCTGGCATTGTCCCATTGCAATGTACACAGTGGCCTAGGGGTACTGGTCTGAGACACAAAGGCACTGACAAAGGATGGTAATCCCCAATCACAAAGAAAGACCCTCTCTCCCCACCACAATGCCATTTTTTGCAGTACATTAAACAAGGTAAAATAACCGTCTTTAGAAAGATTGCAGTGTAGTCCTGGCCTCCTCATTCTACCCACAAGCAGGTGCTAACTATGCGGGAATTCCGTCTTGCACAAAAAGGGGATGACAGGGCCTAAAAGGAGGCAATACAGAATGAAGGATATATCGAGATCTCCTGAATGTTTTTCTTTGTAAAGGGAGAACTCCATTTCAAAAACTATTCAGAAGCAGTTGAACACAGTACTTTGACTTGACGATGATAATGGAATTTGGCTGTTATTCCAACTAAATGGATTTGACTAGTTAGCTGTATATCAGCCGAAGAGAAAACATCTTTTTACTTCCGCTGTCATTTCATCTCTTCATATCGACAAAAGTGTCTGTATTAAAGGAAAACATTTGTAGGCATTATGAGAAGAAAATAAAAAAGGGATTAAAAAATTGATGGAATCTTCTCTAAAATTTGCTTTTGTGAAAATCACAGGATCGTATTAAACTGTTGTGTATACTGTACCTACTGACCTTGAGTACTTGCAAACCTTGTGGAAGTGGCAGGTCTCATGCACACTGAAAACCTAAACTAGTCAGGATGGTGTCTCTCCCGACTAATTTGACTGACTAGCGAAAAATTAGTCGGTGGATTAGTCAGTGATCACAAACTGGTCAGTGGATTAGTCCATGTGACACCGACTAATCAACTGACTAGTTTGTGATTATCCACCGACTAAATTTATGCTAGTCAGTCAAATTAGTCGGGAGAGACACCATCCTGACTAGTTTAGGTTTTCAGTGCAAAGTAAGATCCAATAAACACTCAGTACAGTTACATGTATATCTGCTTTTAGGTTTGAAGGGTACAATAGCCATTGAAGAGGGCACCTGGAGTGCCTGCTTGGCAGACGTGTACTCCTGCACCTACACTTGCTGCACTCGTAATACCAACTTCTGTGAACTTTTGCAGGAATTCTTTGTCAAACTGTGTAAAAATTGTACACTATTAACAAGTCATGTATACAAACTATTCATATACCATCACAACAAACAAAAAATCATAAATATTCAATGAAAAATAGAATAAAGCAAGTCTAATTACCATGCTGTTCAGACCACCAAAGTCAATGGGGTTTTAGTGCGTGATTTCTTCTGCTTAATAAGCTCACACAATGAAGAAGTCCCATTGACTTTATACTGAGTAAAAGTGAGTAGGTCGTAGAACAATATTACAGCTTCATCGTGCATATGAATATTCATATATCAAAACCAATCAACAGTTGAGAGGTAACATCAAATTGGGCTCATGGATGATAGCCAAATTGGAAGATTACTGCCATTGTTTGTAGGTGTCAGAGTATGTACTTCAAAAGAGTACATAATACTTGACACCTGCTATGAAGGTAAGCACCACGGCAGAAACTCCAAATAGGAAAGGGTCACCAATATCTTTTTTTTATTTTCAATTTTGCAAGAAGGAAGTGATACATTCTGACAGGTTACAAACCCACATGTATGACAAAGCTGTTCCTAGAAAGTTTTTCCATTATAAATTTTCAAGTCTACATGTGTGATTTGGCATCAAAAATTTTTGGTTTCTGAATATTCTTGTTATGCAATGGTTTTTTTTTAATTGAGAAGGGCACCTATAGCCAATATAAGAAAGCAAGCAGTTTTGGTCCTTTGTCTTTGTATTAAACCATATAGCCACTGGAAGGGCGCAACTATTAGCTACTTGTGTTGTCAGTGATTTACAGCTGTTAATATTGAGTATCTATGGATGAGGGGGGGGGGGGGGGGAACAGGAACACTGAAGATAGAATTTTTTAATTATTGCATCACACCCATAATATAAACAAAGTATTATTGATGACTAATTGTCTCCCCCTCTTATTTATTGAAGGGGCTTGGTCCCTACCATCTGTTGATCCCACTTAGATGTAGCCAACCACAAAATAGCACAGTTTATTGCAATAAATGATTACAACTTGGTCAGTTTCCCAAGGTCTTGTTCTCCTCCTTCCCCACCGTTCCTCCCTCCCTCCCTCCTTCCCCCCTCCCTTTATACTCTTCCAGCCTGTCCCCCTTGGCATACCACAATTTCTTTTAAGTTAGTTTTATTTTTCCCTCGAAAACCACCTAAAAATTTTGACAATATGACAGGTTGCACAATCCCTGCTATTGATAAGGACTGGCATGTTCTATTTGCCTGTGATAAACACCTTTTGGTGAAGACTGGTCATCGTTCAATGCACCTTCTCAATAGAATCTCACTGTCAACGTTCAAAATAAGATAGCCCTAACAATTTGTCATCAAAGGATGGAATTTGTTGTCGATTTCGGGCACACTTCCTTTAGGTTTTGTTCTCTTTTATTACACACTGACTGCTATTCTGCTTGTCTAGCTGCTTTTTTCCTCTGAATTAAAAAAAAAAAAATTAAATTGGATTTTCATTCTGTGGAGATGTCCTACCAATTGGATGAGTATTGGAAGGGCTTGGTAAATAAGATTGTGAAATAGGCTCCTTGCCATTTTGTTGACATCCTCAAATTCAGCCAAGTTATTCTAGCATGGGTTACAGTGTAATAAGGCCAAACAGCTTGTCACATCTGTTTGTCCAGATTGAATATCAAATATGATTACTACTGCCATTTGTATTTGGACCTGTCAGTCAATCAGCTGATGTAATTAGTCCATGGAATCCTTCAGACAGGTGCCAGTCTACGACCCAGTGTAATCTGTTGTTTCAATTGAACTGAACCCAGCTGCAAGGTACTACACTTCTTAACGTTTTATGGTAAAAGAAAAAAACTGATTATTTTCAATGAGGTTCTTGCATCTTGAAAACACAAATTTTCGTGACTTTTCCATGACCTCTCACATTCAAATGAAGGAAAATCCATGATCTTGTTTTATCAAAAAAAAAAAAAATTCATGATCTAGTTTATCAAAAAGAAAACCCAAAACGAATCCAAGACAGATATATATATGGTATAGGGCCTATACACTGAACAATTAAAGGCACAATCTTACAAAATTGCAAGACGTTTGCATTACTGCCATCATTTTCACAAAATTCTATGACTTTTCTAGAATGGAACCTAGGAGTAGTTTCAATTATCTTAATCTGATAAAATTTTTTTAGTTTAGCTGGGGCTTGTTTCAGTGGCGGGGCTAGGAAATTCGGTCAGAGGGGGCGAGAATGGCCTGTAGGGGCGCCACTTTGATGACCCCCCTGACTATATGGACGCTCCCCACCACTGGTTTGTTTCCAGAAGAGTTACAATCATTCTAGGTTTACATAGTGCTACAGGCAGATATATCCGCATGATGAGCATATGTTAAGGTTTTTCTCCCCTGCCAGACTACAGACCAATAATACAGTATTCCTCAGGAATGACCCATCTTGATCACCCTTTTATTACTATGCACCCTCATGGAAGATTCACCTGAAACCATGCCATTCTAACAGAAGACTCATTTCTGGGAATTTTGGTACCAAACATGCTTAAAGAATTAGTTGCTTTAAAAAATTATGGGATAAATGTGAAAATGGCTGAAAATTTTGTAACATTATTGAACACAACCAAATGGCTTAAGAAATGAAAATGCATTTCTTAATGGTGATGACCGGGACTTTGGAAAGGATTTTACAAGAGAATATTCTGCTTTGGATATAGACAACAGGTAAGAGCTAGAGTTCAATATAAGAGATACATACTAATTACCCAGACCCATTAAAGTAAGTCTGAAAGAGCCATAACGAAGGAAGAGTTAAGGGATTTTATGATAAATAGACAAAATGGACTAGATATTCTACATAAAATACTTCAGCAAGTTAAGATATTCAAGTTATGCCCCACTTAACAGAGACTTTAGTTGGTGGCTTCATTTCCTCTTAGAAGCTAAAATTTGCATATCTTTATTTACATAGTTTGTTTCATTTGTGTTTCACTTAATAGCCCAATTTGCATCTCATTTGAAAGAGCAATTTAAGCTCTTTGACTTCTTATGTGCAACACTTTTTCAAGAAAAAGCATTTGTTACACTGATTGACATTGCAAGCAGACATCTGAAATGAGCGATATTTCGAGGCTTTAAATTCAGGCATAGTGAGATACACCGTAAAAAAAATTCAGTGCTATAAGGGTTTAGATCAAGTATAAACCCTTTATGAAACACGGTCTGAATATTTGAGTCAGTAATAGGGGTCAACTGTAAACTGAAGTTTAATTAAATGCAATGTGAACTGTAGTATACTCTATGTATACTGTAATTAACCATATTGCATGACACCATGAAAGAACACAAAGGCGAACATAAAAGCAGTAATCTCTTGCAGGGCTGCATCCTGGAATATGAGAAGGGGGGAGGGGGTTGTAAGCATCTGTAGTGCTGATTGTACCTTTTTCATGGGCTTGGAGATGTAAAATTCTGGTTACAAAATTAATTGCTTTGGTGAAAATAGGGGTGGGGGGTATGTCCCTTTCTTACATGCCTGGATCCGGCCTTGTCTCAGTAATGAATTATTAGAAGCATTTTGACAAATTTTCAATTAATGGTTTTAACAGTTAACAATAATGCATATGAAAACAAGTTCATGCTACCTGGATCCTAATAAGTTTACTGCATGCACTACATTAAGGACACTGTGTCAGTATTCTTTAGCAACACTGTCCTAGATGTCAGATTACTCCCACAGAGGACATCAATACAGTTAGTAAAAGACATCAAAGACTACAATCCTGGACAAAATTATTGGGACACTTCAGGACCTTCCCCTCCACCCCTCGTTCAATGTTGAGAAGAAACGAAAAGCGCGCTCTTTTCTTCAGCGCTCAAGTTTAATTCACCTTCAAAACCAACATTGAGGTGGGGCGCGGGGATTTGTCCCAGATAATTTTGTCCAGGATTGTCTGACCTCCTGTACACAGGTATAGGAGAAGTCCAATGTTGAATATAGGAGAAATTTAGCAACGGAAAGCGACAAATCTGGTAGCTGGTTAAGTTTACTGGTATTGGGAAAAAAAGTGATGTGAGGTCTTTTGGATTGTTTCATGAGAAAATTGCTGAATTTCTTCTTAAGGAGGAATAACTTGAATGCAAATAATACAGTACAAGAGGACAGTGGTTATTTATTACACAAAAGAACGATGCTGTTTAGGAGTAAAAGTAATTGGTCAGTCGGGTTCGAGAACTTCAGGGGAGAAAGGTGTACAGAGGCTATCAGTTGAATGTATTTGTGCCTCAGAACAACTGTACGGATAAATATATTTATGATCTATAGCGTAACCAGCAGACAGTTACAAGAGAAGAGGTTTCAACAATTGAGTATCAATAGACAAAGGCGACAGGTGAGCGGTTGTGTCGTGAAGTTGATGGCGCTATTTCTACTAGTCAGGCCTCCTCCCACTACAGGTCGAACGGTTTACCCCACGGTTTACCATCACTTTTTCGTCCAAATATAATCACTTGATTGCCTAAAACGGGATTTAAGGATGAATTAATACAGACAAGATCATGTAAGACCTGCCGTGAAAAGCAGGACGTAAAATTTTGACGGAAAGAACAAATTCGCAACGGTTGACCATTAAGCGAACAGAAAAATCTTGACTAACTTGTCTTTTAATGTTAAAACTGACGGTGAACCGTTTACTCCCATTGAATTACTGTGCAGTGGTCAACGGTCAACCTTTTCAGTTACTGGTCAACCGTGGCGCCATTCAGATTCTAATACATCTTACGTTTTGTCAAAACAAGAAAGATGTACAAAGAGTACTAAAGGTAGGGGGACTCACACCTTTACTTGTAAATGAATGCCGTGCAGTCAGACGTTTACCCTAGTGCATGCAGTGTACTAGCAAATTATACTGTGAGTTTGGCAGTCCGGCTTAAGTAAGAAGAATAGCCATGTTGCAACCTCAGACTTATGATAGCTAACCTTACTGTACGCTCATACTGCTAACTATTAGATACATTATAGGCTGCTCGATCTGCAGGGACATTTACGACTTATCTCAAGGTCCTATTTCGTGCGGCATTCCTTCCCGACGGACAGTAAACAGCTGCATTATTCTCCATCATATATCACTGGCTGTTGCTAATTGACTCACACTCTTCCCTTTTTCCATCCCTCATATGTCTCCACAGCATTTTATGCCCCTCCCTGCCCACGTGAAAACCAAATTTTGATAGCCACATGAGAAAGTGGTTATATTCTCGATAAATTCAGTAATTTTCTCGTTTTTGACCCTTTCGTAAACTTAAAAAACTCAAAAAACCCCGGTTTTTCCTACATTTACATTGAGATTCAATTAATATGTTCGTTAATTGTTCATAATAATTCAGTGGTACCTTCCATTCTCCCCCTCCCCCATCCGACTGCCTTGTCTTTGAACAGAGCGCTTGGAACTTTAACCATTATTATGATAAGCATACTGTTCTCTGTCGTATACCGCTGTCCCTATACCTTTGTACAGGCGTTCAGACAATCCTGGACAAAATTATTGGGACACTTCCGGACCTTCCCCTCCACCCCTCGTTCAATGTTGAGAAGAAACGAAAAGCGCGCTCTTTTCTTCAGCGCTCAACTTTAATTCACCTTCAAAACCAACATTGAGGTGGGGCGCGGGGATTTGTCCCAGATAATTTTGTCCAGGATTGTAGGTCTTTTTTTACACTATGGGTAAAGGGACATGATAAAACCTCTCTGGACAATATCTTTGCTTCCATAGTAAAAGGCATTTCTTCACAGCTCATTGATTTTTTAATGTCCAACTAGTCATGTGATCAAGTCGCTCTGAATCACATGTGCCTAATGTGACTGGGCCCATGTAGTAACATTATTCCACCTTTTTAATCTGCACACTGTATTGCACTGTAGTATGAAGGGCCTTGATAAACAGTCACAATTTCCTATAGAAAGAAAATATTGTTACTTTATAGTGGACTAAAATTTGACTATTTCTTGCAACATGCCACAGAAAAAAAAGCCACAAATCCATTTCACATTACTGGCCAACATTAAAGGCAGTAGGCAGTCACCCCAAACAGAGTGAGTGTATCCTGTCACTGTAGTTCATGATTGGCCTATTTTGATCATGTGACAATATTTTTGTTAGTAAATTGTGGAATTCAAGGAGAATTTCGCCTTGCTTTACCTATTGTTTGTAACAGTTATGTTCAAAACGTCTTCAGAGGTGCTTGTAATGCAATAAGAGGAGATTTGCAAGAGTTTGCTGATTTTTCAAAGAAAATTTTGGGGCGACTGCTTATTGCCTTTAAGGATATCACAGTGAGGCCGTACATTAAAATGGGGCCAGTATTTCCTGGACATTATGACCATTAGTGTAATCTCCTGCCTATGTATACTTCCAGTTTGGGAGCACTTGCCTGTTTGTGGCCCAGACTGAAATGTGGTGGGATGTATCTCTGTCCCAGTCCTGCCTAACTCCTGTCCCAACCAATTGGATTAAAGGTTAGCTCTAACATTTTCTCACAGATACATTATTATTACCATTTCAAGAACATACAAGTGCTAATTTATCTGAGTTTAAAGAGGCACACTGATTTGATATTGATATAATTTTGTTAGGATTTTGAAGGGAACTACCACATAACAATAAATTAGCATAATTATTCAAGTTTCACATCCAACACTTATGCAAAAACTAAAAATGTGGAATTTTTGGAGCCTTGCTTGTAACGGTCATGTGCAATTATGATTAACACTAATGTGAAATTAAGTGTCTGGTCACAAATTTTTGAAAACCGAACTGAATCGCTAATTAATCACTCATGGAAAGTTTATTTGTACGTGGGGTAATGGGGATCATCTTAGTTTGACCTCTTGTCATTAGTACGTGAAGAAAACTTGACAGGTTTGGAAAAATTTAGTGAATTTTACAAACCAACTCAAAGTGCCTCTTTAAACATTTAGGTATTTTGATTGCCCACCCAGCAGATGTGTATTACTTATATTGGCTGCACTTGTAATACCAACGTCCGTGAACTTTCGCAAGAATTCTTCGTCAAACTGCGTAAAAACTGTATGCTATTAACTATTCATATATACGATCACAACAAACAGAGTTATAAATATTCAACGAATGACTAAAGCAAGTCTTGAATATCATGCTGTTTCAAACGACAAATGTCAATGGGATTTTAGTGTGTGATTTCGCCTGCTTCAAGCTCACACAATTAAGTCCCATTGACTTACTGTGTAAAAGTGAATGTTGCAGCTGAAGCCTTTTCGTGCAATATGAATATTCATATATTGAAACCAATCAACACTTGAGAGAGTAAAATCAAACTGGGCTCATGAATATAACAAAACTGGATGATCTCTGTCATTGTTCGCAGGTGTTAGAGTATGTACGCCAAAGAGGAGTACATATTTGACACCTGCTATGAAGGTAAGTATTTTGATGACAAAATAGAAAAAATAGAGAAGAGCACAAAAAGTAGGAGAATCAGGACTGCTGGACAGTCTGCAAAAATTCACAGGCCCCTTTGCTCTCTTAAAAGTTAGGTTGGGGACAAGTAAGTGCAATCCCACAGTAATACTACGAATCACATGATCCATCTTATGGCACTACACTAGTATGCTCAACACACAAGCAGGTTCACAATCCAGGACATCATGTGTATTGGACCTTTTTGGCAAAATGTCCCTTTTTAAAGGGTTTTACCCTTAACTGCTTAAAACATTTACATAACATTCAAGTTGTGAACTAACAGTGACCTTCTCAGATCCTTAAAGTAAATCTTATGTGACTTTCTGCATCCTTTTATCAAACTCCCTATTTTTAGACTTAACCCCAGGTACCACCAGACATTTGCTCCTTGACCCTGCACCCAACCAGAAACTATTTCCTAACCTGTGACAAGTCAATTAATAGAGTTCACAAATTACAAATACTTCTAGATAGTTTGCATATTTTACTTGAAAGGTTCTTATCCACACCTACACTGACTGTGTTCTTACATGGGCCATTAGAGCATAGGCAGGAAAAACAGGGGAGCTCCTTGCCTCCCCCCCCCCACTCCACCCTACTTTTTGAAGATGGAGAACAACATCCGTACTGCTGCAAAATTTTCATGGTCTGTCATCATTGCCCCTTCCCCCCACCCCACCAACAAACATTTCACTGGAATTTTCTGTTGACATTTATGCCTATATGAGAGGGTATGCAAAACTGCCTTTGATTCTGTATAAAGAGGGCATTTGAATTGCGAAGCACTAGGAATAGTATTTGAGATGCATCAGAGGGTCCATGAAATAGAAATTTACAGTTGAAGCATCTGTGGAAAAGCATTTGAGATTTGAGAAGTCTCTCCCCAGTGAAAGTAGTCTTCAATTGCAAGCACCTTGTTTCTTACAAAGAGAAAATGTAGTCATTCTCTGATAGTAGTTGTGTAACTTCTGGAGATATCTGTTTATTTCCAACTAATGGCACTAGTTATGAGACATATAGCAAGTAGGCCCACATTATGCTCTGGCAAACTTGTGTGTGCTCTGCAGGGCCGAACAAATTGCTACCAAATGAGTTGCAAATACATTCAACATTTTCAATTTTGCAAAACTGATAAGGTGATTATATCGCAAAGCTGGTTGCTACTGAAAATGTGAACAGATAGTTGCAACTCTACACAGTATATCTATACTACGCAATGCACCATTTATTTGCTCCTGACAGATAGGCCTACCGCCCAAAGCAATATTTGTCTTGCATTATACAATGATATCAACACAGAATAAAGTAATACGTTGAATTAAACAACCCCTCACATTGCTTGGTCATAACTTTGTTCCACAACTTCAAACTGCAAACTAATGGCTACTGCAGTACTGTTCCAAAGAGAAGGGGCCTACTTTAATGAAAATGCTGGCTCCTCATTATTCTTCTTTTCTAAGAGCCATTGGACACTTTCACCTTTTTCTTCCAGTACAGCCTTTGTGCTTATACTCATGCAAATGCATTTGTGCTTGGATTGATGGCATGCTCAGATTACTGATAAAGCATACAAGAAAAACTTAGAAAGGGAGAGTGGTGGGGCTACAAGAATACTCAGAAAGGGAGAGGGGTGGGGCCACAAGAATACTCAGAAAGGGAGAGGGGTTGGGCCACAAGAATACTCAGAAAGGGAGAGGGGTGGGGCCACAAGAATACTCAGAAAGGGAGAGGGGTGGGCCACAAGAATACTCAGAAAGGGAGGGGTGGGACCACAAGAATACTCGGAAAGGGAGAGTGGTGGGGCCACAAGAATACTCAGAAAGGGAGAGGGTCAGGGGCCACAAGAATACTTAGAAAGGGAGAGGGGTGGGCCATAGAACTTTTGCCCAAAATTTGAAAAGCATGAAAAAAAAGATAACATTTGGTTCCAAAATGGCTAATTTTCTGTTTGAACTAGGAGAACGGAGATGCAGCCCCTAGCCCTTGACTAGGCCTATGTCCCCTACGCCGCCTAAGCCTATGCTCACACTGATTTTGAGGTTAAGGGGAAACTTCCACATTCACACCCCTGAAAAGAAGATCTACCCAGGGAACAGCCTTAAAGAATACCTAAAGTCTGAAATTTCAAAAATATATATTACAGAGCATGAAAACTGAATTCCAATGGTCCAATTCCCATCTTCACAGGACTTTCTTAAGCTCAGATATAAAATGTTGAAGTTTATTCACTCGATTTAAAAAGGTAGATTGCGCAATAATTTGTGATGTCATTGTTGTACTACTCAAATTACAATCTTTGTATTTCTTTGTTTTTCTGAAAGCCACCGCACCTTGTGCCAAAATGTGATCGCGTTCTTACTGCTTTGGGGTGACTTGACTATATAAGCCCTCTCTGTACAGCATGTCATGCAAGAAAACAGGAAGCGGTCAAGGTCATATAAACATTTTAATTTTAAAAGAAAACAAAGCATTTAATGTGAGTTGTACAACAAGAATGTCAAAAATCATTGTGCAATGAACTGTTTGGATTTAAGTGAATAAATTTTAACATTTAATATCTCAGCAATGGAATAAGCTATAACAACGGGAGTTGGACCAACAAGATTAATTTTGTAACCTCTAATATATATATTTTTGAATTTTTAGACTTTAGGTCCACTTTAAATTGGTTAAAATTTCACTTGCTCCAGTGATGAAGCCAGTTTATTCTATTACTTCCATAAATTTCTTAGGTTTCAAATAGTCACCTCATTCAGCTCCTTACCAAAACACATCGATGAGTTGGTCTGCCGATTTCATCTTCTTTAAATTGAGTTTTAGGTTAGCTAAGTTGTTAACCTAATATCTTCCTAAATCCTAAAGAATTGTGTCATACTGTCAATGCCTAAAGCCAGGAAATAACATTTTTCCAATGAACAGTTTCCCTGTCCTAATCCATTCTGACATGGGTACCCCCAGGTTACTAGGTTAGCCCCCTTGAGACCATAACTGTAACCCTCACCTGTAATTTCCACTTGTCTGTGTCTCAACATCTACATTTGCCCACCTCATCTTCCAACTCTTTCTCCATTATGGAACTTCTACCTCTGAGGTAATACTTCCATAATCTCACAAACATGATTTAACGATAAACAGATCAATGATGTTAGTCATGCCATCTCCCACCCCCATCTTACACCCAAGGGATTGGTAAGATACTTGTGGTAATGTTGTCCTACAAATGGTAAATTTGGCAGGTAAATTCAGTTTTTAGTTGCCTAAGGATAAACACCTGTGAGTAAAGTGAATCTTCTGTCATTTCCACCCTAATTTTCTCTTCATCTATTCATCAACACAACACGACAATTTCCATCAGGCCTGTTGCCAGGAGGGGGCTGAGGGCAGTGGGGGCTGGACTTGGTGCACAGAGGGAACCCCAAGTGGGTTGTGCCCTCCATTCCCTCATTTGGCAAACTGATTACGAAGACTCTAAGATATCATCTCTGTTGATATCCCCTCCCTGGCAGTGCCATACCACCCCTCCCCCCATCTATCTTGGAATTTCTGGCTACAAGCCTATTGCAAATGGCTATATCTTGGCCTTTTTGTCTTTACAACATATGCAGGAAGATGGTTTTATCAGCCAGGATATTCCTCATATTAATCCTTTTTTCAGAAAAATTCACCCAAAATCCCAGTGGTGTCCAACCAATATTAGGCTACTAGACCTATGTTTTCACAGAAATCTTTTATATTTTTACGATGGCTGCCTACGAGTTTCAATATTTAACACCATATGAATGAAGCAATGGTTAGTCTATTTTTGATTTTCAACATGTCATTGTTTTCTAGATTTTATACAATATCAAATATAATATGGCTGACATCAAACTAGAAAGAGACTCAGGAGGAAACTCAGAAAAGCTCCATGGAGCTTGTGGAAAGAGCCCTCCATAACAGAACTTTACAAAAAGAGACAATATTTACAAGAAAGGACAGAGAGTACAAAAACAACAAACAAACAAAGGATAAAGAAAAAAGTCAACTATGATTGCTCATCAGAAAAAGTTTGAGAGCTTTTTGGAATAAGTTTAAAGAGCGACAATGTTGAATGTCCAGTGTGAGTGAGTTACAAACAGTGGGTCCAGTGACACGAATTGTTTGTTGCGAAGATGTGAGCCTAAATGAGGGAGTAAGAAAGAGAATTCATGCTACAAATTCATAAGTGCTAAGCAATATACAATCACCTATGAATTTGTGTTCATTAAGTTCCATCATTTCTCAAATATTCACTGGTATCAGACTGGTATCGGCTAAAACTGACATATCTGACATGGGTATACTGCTTGTCTGGCACAACGCTAGCCTACAACTGCACCAGTACCCTGATTATGAAATGATGAAACAACTTTACAAAAGCCAGAGTTTATAACTGCATACATATCCAGGTTTGAGCACATAGTTTGGTGGAATCTATTTGACAGAATTCCTAGTTACAGTAGTAAGTAAGATGAGGTTTAACGGCCCAGTTTCCGACCAATTGGTTCACGTCGAGCCGGCCACAGCCTTTTTTCCAGTTGTGGCTCACTGGCTTGTTTTCCCTTACTCCACTGCTTATGCTGAGCATCACGCACAAATTTCTAGATACAGGGTACGTAAAAACAGATGGAATTCTTCCTTGCCACCAGGTGAATGCGAGATCATTATTCATGAGCATGACAGCCTCCCCTAATTATTAAACTTGTGTGTTATATCACAAGAGTGAACCAAACAATGACAAATAACATTTAAAATGCAAAGGGTTTTCCCCAAAAAACTTTGAACTTTCAAACTACTTAATGTACACATTCACAGTTGAAAGGAATCTTGTGATACATGTTCTAAAAATTCATTTCATTCATTTCATTTCATTTATTTCATCCACACAAATACAAATACAGAGATGGTACAGTAAAAGAATGAACACGATACTAGAACAAACACAGAAGTATTTATCAAAGCTAGCAACCTTTTAGAAAAAAAAAACTTAGTACTTAGGCTACAATAAACAGAGAGAGGAAAAAGAGAGAGAAGGAGAAAGAGAAAAAAGAAAGCATGACTAACCAACCAAGTTACCGTAGAAGAAACTTAGTATTTATCAAGGAGTAAATTCTTCAATTGTTCCTTGAAGGAGTGATACGATTTAAGTTGTCTTAAGCGAGTTGGAAGGCTATTCCATAATCTGGTACAATAGTTGTTCGAGAAGAAATTTTCCATGAATAGAGTGTTGCCTAGTAATAGAGAAGAGATCATTGCTTCTCGTACATGCAGACGAAGTTAAGTTACTAGTATTAACAATACTTCTAAAAACATTAGGCAAAAGGTTATTAACATACTTGAAAATAAAGCTTTGCATCTTAAAAATGTGAGTATCATCTATTTTAAGTACACTGAGGTTACAATGGAGGAGATTGGTTGAGAAACGCTATGTTTGAAAGTAATTGTTTATAAGATTCTGTTTTGTAGTTGTTGTAAAGGTCTGAGAAAAGAACTTTTAGTCATCCCATATATTTCTGTCATAAGCAACCTTTGCATAAACAAGGGAATAATAAATCTGAAGTAAAACAGAGTAAGGAACAGAATATCTAAGATGATAAAAAATACCAGTGTACTTAACAAGTTGATTACAAAGGTCATCAATGTGTGCTTTAAATGACAACTTGTCATCAACAATGAGGCCCAAGTATTTTGCACTCTCAGTTCTACTGACTTTGCTGGCGTTAATAGTAAAGGAACTGGGACATGAATGGGCATTATGCAAATTGGTTGTAACTTGATGTATTCTGCAGTAACACACAGGTTTATGGATATGTAACCAAACCAGTTGCATTTTTACTCAACAATTGATTAAGTTCTTTGATGAAAAATTTGTTGGTATTATGTGAATAGCTTTTACCATTCTCAAGATATGCAACTTCAAAGTGGTACCATTTCTGAGAATTGCTCATTAAACCATGGAAAAATTTTGATGTTCAGTGTTAAAGTCTCTGTATTTCTTTTGTTAATCCTTTATAAACTATCTGTTAACTACTTACTAGTTAGTTTTGGGTTTAGTGTGTATAATGGGGACATTTTCAATCTTGTCAATAGAGCTACTTCCAAAGTAAATCCCCTGGGGCATACCAACATTACGACTGTCCTTGGAATGTAGGTTAAACAAACACAGGATAACATAACACCTATCCCGTGAGTCCCTCTCTGTACATCACAAATTTAAATATATGTAGCTCATGTTTACTCATGATGTAAGTGTAGCAATGTTTTTTTTTTTTTAAATGGTCAATATTTGATGCATTTTGATGAAAACCGTGGACATTTTTAACGCTTTGAATATTTTTACATCAAATAGGCAGGTACCAGATTTACGTGTCGACAGACCTTTAACCACACTTTCATTTTGTAGTAAAAATGGGGCATTTGGTTACATTTTGAGTACAAGATGAGATTAACAGTAGAAACTGTAATTCTGAACAAGTACAATGTATTCAGTTATCTGATTTGGTTGCGGGATGGGACAAGGCCACTGACAGGAAAGATACCCTTTGACCCCTCTCCCAATCCCCTGGCGACACCCTTACCATCCATTTAGGTTCCTTACTGCTACATGTGGTCTTGCCCCACTTTCCAAGCCATTCAGGGGAAAATTTGCCAGCTTAAAGGCAGTAGGCAGTCGCTCCAAAATTTTCTTTGAAAAATGAGCAAACTCTTGCAAATCTCCTCTTATTGCATTACAAGCACCTCTGAAGATGTTTTAAACATTACAAACAGTATGGATTAAGAAAGGAGAAATTCTCCTTGAATTTCACAATTCACTAACAAAAATATTGTCACATGATCAAAACAGGCCAATCATGAACTAGAGTAACAGGGCACGCTCACTCTGTTTGGGGTGACTGCCTACTGCCTTTAAATGTTAGAAGTTCCTGCATATGGTGTTGGGATTGCCCACAGTTTCTTAGCATTTGCAGGGGATATCATGCAGAGAGCTCTCAAACTTTTAGCATGAAAGCCATCTGCCTGAAAAATATGGCACTGGTACTATACTGTGTTCCCTCTTTTCTTCTTGTAACTGTATCATTTCATTTATTTTCTTATAGTGTAAAAAAAAATAGTTGGCACAGACTTGGAGTACCTCAGTTGTATACCAATGTCTAATGAACTTGCCATAGTTTATTAATCACTATTTCACACAGAGGTGTAGGATTTAACTTCAAAAAAAAAACCAAGCCAGTACAAGCATGAATACACAGACAACCAACTTTGGGAGGGAAACTTCTCTTTGCAATGAACTGATATTTCAAACTGATTTTAAACAAAAAGATACGCTTGAAGTAATGATATGCAGCCATGTATATTATACCACCACAGCATCATTATAAAATACTTAAAAACTACAAACTCAAAACCAATGTCCTAGCGCTCCTATGGGCACGTGAAAGCATCCTCTGACTCACACAAGCATGCATAGGACTACAACCCTAACTTTCCTTCGCCCTTACTCCTAAACCACACGGGTGATAGCCTTAGGGCTGTGACCATTTAGCAATTAATCGCTAAATGATCACACATGTAATAAATGTTTAGTACAAAGCTACCAGCGATTAATCGCAAAAACCTTTTCTCCATACGAAATAAAATACAATCTGCAGTCATTACAGAAAATTAGATGTTCACTTTAACTCTTTTGGAAAAAGTGAAATACATAATTATGCAAATGGCACACACGTGAACATACAACATCAAAGTTGAGCTTCTATGAGGATCTGTGTTTGAGGTTAATGGAAACTATGTCCCCGGACATCACTAATGCATCTTACATGTTCATCATGTTCAAGGGCAGGTTTAAAGTCTTTATGTTGATCATAGGTACTTGGCGGGATTAATCGCTAAACAATTGCAAAATTTTGCTAAACGTTCACAACCCTAGATTGCCTTCTATAAACCTAATTCTAAAAGCTTAATCTTTTGTCCTTACTGTGACGTTTATCTTTTCCACCATTTAAATTCCTTTCTCCGTCAAAATGATGGAGAAGTCCAAGGACTTTACAAAATCGAATCACTTTGAGGTATCTAAACTTCCACCTATTCTCCCTACATAGATTAAGTGTGTTAATCATTGCGAGAAAGAGTGGCCAGCTATCTGGCACATTTAGTTTCTTAGCTTAAGTGGGATCAAAATGCTGTTGAAGATTAGTGTATAAATAACTGAACCTTTAAAATACTTTTTGGCCAAAATTCTAGCCAAATATATTTCCTTTGGGCTGTAGAAAGGAAAGGAAGAATTGTGTAACATTGATCAAAGGCACATGTTACTGCAGAGGCGTGGAGAAATTGGCATCGCCCATTTTTCAGAGGGGTTTCATTTTACAGGAAGCACATTGTGCACTTCTACAAATCTTTCACTTAAGTAGGAAAAGCTTTCATGGCTTTGATGTAGATTTTTTTAGCAAATTCTGTTTCTAAGGTTTTAAACTTATGGCTTTAGCAACCAATTGATCAAAGCGCAGCAGGTCCCTCATGGCCAGCAACCTATTCTTCGAATGGAATAGCCTACAAACAGGTTTACCGGAAATCTCCGGCAGCCTGTGTAACATTCAGTGAGGTATGAATGAGTCATCATGAAGCCCAAAACATGCATTTTTTCTGCTGAATATGGACAGAATCGTTGGAAAGGAATTGTTACGTAAATATTTGCTGTCCTCTTCCTCTCCTCAGATTAACTCTTCTCCCCGTACTTAACTCTATTTTGATGTTTAGATTTTAAACACTTAACCTCATTCAATTTAACAGACCTTCAACTCTTCCAATGCTGCAAGTAAAGAATGTAGTTCCCATACTAAGCAAAAACCCTTTTAAAATGCCCACAATATTTAACTAGTAGGCTAAGAATTACACCCACAATTTACAGAAAAATATTCCCCATTCAAAACCTTGGTCAACTTTCAGCCAAATTTCATTTTATTAGAATTGGATCTTTAATGGCACCCCCCTCCAACAGTCAAGGCTACAATAAAACTAATTGTTCCTGGACCTGAAATTAACCTCCCTATAAGTGGTTGTACCATCCCCAAATACTTCACAAAAATGCTATTGAGTAAAGTATTGAAATTGTCAAATACAATTAGCCTTAAAAAAGAAATACTGTGGAGGGAGAATTCTAAAGAGGGGGACATAAATCTTCTTTCATTATAAATCCAACGATTACAACCAATTGTGAATGGATGGGTTGTATTTATGGAGAAGAAATTACTTGTAATCAACTATTCACAAGCTAAACCTTGATCATCAAAACTTTCTGATTTTGTTGCACGAACTTGTATTTTCCCACAACACAAAATGATGTTCTATACAAGGGAAGTTTTGTGGGAAATTTGTGCTGCTCTCTTTCTTTGCACAACCTGCCACAATATGCCCCAACCCTGTTCTCCCCAGTACCCTTCTCTCTATATTTAGTGACATTCATGACCAGGGCTGTAACAAGATCTTTCTGTCTGGCAGCCATTCTGCAAGGGTCATAATCAGAC
The DNA here is from genome assembly GCA_029531755.1 of Holothuria leucospilota. NCBI lineage: Eukaryota > Metazoa > Echinodermata > Holothuroidea > Aspidochirotida > Holothuriidae > Holothuria > Holothuria leucospilota. The sequence continues at coordinate 4,576,654 of CM055981.1, forward strand.
AGGGCTACTTCAAAATTCGGTTGGAGGGGGGTGCAGCTTTTTTGATTGAACTTTTAACTGATATTGCCCAAAATAGGATACATTTTGCCCCAAAATGGAAAGTTTGCTGCCTCATTGGAAGGGGAGTGCAGCCCTCCAGCCTCCCCCTGCCTTGTACACCTGTGGGAACTGTCCGTGGGAAGTAGTATGGGTACTAATAGAGTGTATGAAATTGTTTAAGGGCATAAACTTTATGGGGTGAGATGCCCTTACCACAGGGTTTTTAAGACTAAACAAAATCAGCAATGTTGTCATCATGTTGTGAGGGCTCTTCTTCTTTTCTTTCATTCTTGGCTAAAAAGTGGGGGCATCCATCAGTCCATGATTGCCCTGGATGCCCTTGTTACCAGTGCCATGCTCTTGACAGTTAAAGTGCAATACAGTATAACCTTATTTATAAGAAGTCTGTAGTTCAATTCAGTTTGTTGCTTCTTAGTTCTTACACTAGTCCATTCACAGACTGCTGCAGACAGAGGGGGACAGGGGGTAGGGGTTGGGGTTGTGGTTGTGAGTAATTAAAACATGCTAAGACAGAAAACTGGGTAGATTGCTAAAGCCAATCAATGAAGCAGAAACTTTTATTCCACAGAGGCAGTGAAAAGAGGAAACTGAATTTAACATTGATCCCCAAATGGCTGACATAGGGGGCACGGTGTCAAAACTATTCCGAGTAGGCGCGCGAAGTGTGAATAATGCAAAATAGCGCAAATAATGCAAAACAGATATAGCAAGGGGTAGGTATGAGTCTGCGAAGTGAATCCCCAACCTATTCTTGCTACCACCCTTTCCTTCCAGAGGACACACATAAAAGGTACAAAGGTACTATGTGAAAATGTACAAACATATTAAGTTAACTCCAGCCAATATCCAGTTTCTCAGTTTTGGAGGTTGTGGGGAGTGTGTTTGTTTGGAGGGGCTGATTTTTCTTTTTCTTTGCATGCAGCCATCATAATGGGTCCCACTACTGAAGCAAAATCACATATTTGGAAAAAGGGGTTGAGGGAATGTACTGCCCAAAAATACCCCTACAAGACCAACTAAGAAACTGAAATCAGCTACTTTGAAATGAAGTCTGCAAGCAGGGCAATGTGATGAAGATGCTTTATTGCCGTTTAAACATAAACTTCATGATGTCAACTTGTCATATTTAAACTTTTCAAATCAACATCATCTTTGTTTGTTATATAATTCTAAAATATCAAATCACTCACTGTCACTAGCTCATGCATTTGTTAAATGATGAAACAATCACAGTTCCATAAAAAGATATAGTTACATCTGTGATATGCAGTACAGAATGAGATCCTTATTTTCTTCCTAAACACCAACTTTTTACTACATTTTCCCTCTGTCTTCATCCAAACATTTCTTTAACCAATCACACCATCAGAAAACTGGAATAAACAATATCAAATGGGAACTCAGAGAGTCAAAGGCCAAGACACTCCAAAAGTTCCTGTCATCACTGTGATCAAGTGCTGCCCCCTTCCTAGGATGGTCTTCTCTTTCAACATTTATCTGATCTCATGTCAGCCAGCCTATCACTCGGATGATCAAGATGAATCAATCCAGAGATGCATCTGCTTAGACTGACTTCTACCCTTAACTTTTCTCCTTTATTTGCTTGAGGAGTGTTTAAGACAGGTCTTCAGTAAAACATGACACAGGTTAATTTAAAGGTTAAGGTAAGAAGGCTTCTTATCATTCCAAATGACACTTGCATTTGCTTCCAGTTTTATGAAACACTCCTCTTCTTTGAGAAAAACTCTGACAAGTCCCAGAAAGTTTATCTAAAGTTCAAGAGGTATTCTTGATTGGAAAAGCCAATCACATTCACTTAAGGGTGGGTACAACTGTTAAAACAGTTTAAGTTTATCAAGTTGGAGTCTAAGAATAAGATTCGACTGTTAGCACCATGACCTTGTCTCCCTCTAAGTTCAAGTTTATCAGCAATGATCAACTTGATCAGTATTAAATAGTACCTTAGGGACTGAGGACTCAAACCATCAACATCTCTTCAAACTGCATATCACATAACTAAATTTTTTCTCCAGCTTACCATGATTTCGTTGAATTTTGGGATAGGACATCTACTCTCAACTCTCAGGACAACCAACAAACAATTCCAGAATAGCTGTGCCAGAATCCTGTTACAAGCTCAGAATGTCAATGTTATAGAGCCATCCACAGATTTATGACTGGGGTCCACCACATGAGGGGAAACAGAATGGAGTGGGTAATTGGTGAAAAACTACCCAATGAGACCAACTTCAAATGTTTGCTTAGAAATTATTGGAAGCCTATACCAAGGAGAGATCTTGAGGGATGCTAAGCAACCACAGGCAGTAATGGAGATTTTTGGGGAAAAGTGTGTATGTGTGGGGGGCAGGACAGGAGGGGGAAGGGAGGATGAAGGGCCCTTGAATCAAACTTTACTGTGTGAAAAAGTGAAAGTCAATGGAAGCATCTCCAAAAAGTGTGTAGGGGTTGCATATATCCCCCTATCCCCCCTATCCCCCCTAGGAGTTTTTGCACCTGTGTATACAGGTTTCTATTTCGGAAAAAAACCTTCCTTGTCAACATTACAGTCTAAGAAAACAGAACATTCTGAAAATCAGCCCAGTGTGGCCATGTAAATTTCTGAGAGTATGACCATTCCAGTATTGACTTTCTGAGCCTTAACCATAAAACATGGAAATTATTTAGGTGTGCCAAATGATGGCACTATTTTCTTTTCCTTTTTTATTTTACAATGTAACAGTTACTAATATTAGGAGTGAGAAAATCAGTTCGTTCTGGTATTTATGGGTTTACACAGATTCCTCTCATTAAAACAGTACGATTGGCAATAATGCAAAAACTTTTGTCTGTACAGACTGTTTTGTTATAGTTAACAAAACTACAGGAAATTTAGCCTTTGGCATTTCATGTATCGCAAATTTTGTTATATCCTTTATACAACAAATTACCCCCACCCCACCCCCAGGTTCTCCACTAAAGCCTATGGTGTTTTAAATAATGGTGGAAAGATGTTACAACAGATTCATCCACACTTTTTAAAAGAAATTGTACCAAAATGTGATGTGGATACCTAACAACTACCCATGGTGAAAAGTGTCTAGAGTAGGAAATGACCGGGGTAATCTCACTGCAAGAAGGGGGAACTGTAGGTGGGGACTGTCAGGGGACAACTTATCTGGTCACAACCAATACTAAAGCCATGCTTACCTGTTGTTGGTACTTCTGTGTAAATGGCCATCTGTATCTCACAATTTCTTTTGGTACTGGAAACATTGTCCCCTCTGGTATATTCACAAGACAAAACACTCCTAAATGCCTCCTATCTAGAAGACTTTGTCTTAGCTCAAACTCTGGAGGAAGGGTTACATCCTCTGGTATAGTGATTCTTTCTGTAACGTCCCTTTCGTGATCTGGGGAGACTGGATTGTTCCTTCCATTATACAAGGAGGGGACTGTATCCAAGGAAGAGGCAGGGGAAAGCCTTCCATCACTGTCGACATCTATGTCATCTTCTACCTCTGATCCCTCTCCTAAAAAAAAAAGACAATATGGTACAAGTTGATTAAGTCTTATGACAAGAGATAAATTTATGAAGTAACTATTGCCAACAATTTGAAACTTTCACTGTAAAGCATAGGTGTAAGTGTGGGTAAAATGTGGAGGGAACTTAAGCATACTTCCACCCCTCCCTCCCCACCCCCCAATTGTTCAATGATGAAAACGACTTATTTGTCCACTTGGTGAAATTTATTAAACTATTTCGAGATACAAATTTTTTCGATAAATGTACTTCTAAAAATGTAGCATCAAATTGCATCTACTCTCTAAAACTTTAGTGTGAAAAGTCACTCTTTTAGAGCGAAATTAGGGACCAATCTAAATTTGGATTGAAAGGTTTCAATCTGAAAAGAGTCAGTCTCACTCTTTTAGAGTGAATATTCAGTCCTAGATTTAGATCCGTCCCTAATTTCACTCCTTTGGATGTAGAGAGTAAGCTCTCTCAATACTGAAAACACTTTCCAAATGGAAAGGTTCTCCTAATCCCCTTAAATCCTCTTAAATGTCCAGGCCATCCTCCTCCCCCCCCCCACCCCCCCACCCCGATGAGAACAGCTTCATATGCCTACAGTATGTTATAACAGTAGGTATTGCTAAAAGCAAACACCCCAATTTGAATTGATTTACCCAAGAAACCCAATTCATGTAAGGCTGTTCTATACATGTGTTCACTAACCTCACAAATCTCTCTGATTGTTGAGCATTTTGCCTGTCATGTGTACACTATGTCACAATGGTACCTAAGGTCCTGCAGTGGGTGTGCACAGTGCATGATCTTACTGCACATGTGCTGTACCAGCGCCATAAAGCAATCGGAAATGCCCTGTCACATGAAACACCTCTATACACCAATAATGTAACCTTCTTTTGTGTTAGCTAATTGTTATATTTGTGCAGGATGAATCCTTATGTTACCTATATGCACTATAAATGTTGCAAAACATGAAAATACATTCATAAAAATTAATTGAGATAGCAAGATTAGTATCAATGATCTTCAAAGTCCTTGACTGTAAATCAATCTAAAAGATTGGGAATAGAGACCAATCCAAATTTCGGGTTGAAAAATTGAACTCTCTAAATTAAATCTGGATAGAGGACAATCCAAATTTGGATTGAAACATGTAACACCAAATAAGAAAATGTAGACTGAATACTTCAACTAAAATTGTCCATTAATCCTTAAATCGATATTTTGAGTTAGAGACTGATGTTTCAAATGAAGTTGGAATGACTACTCATTCCCTTTAAGTCTAATCAGGAAGGCTCAACTTACTTTAACAAATTTGATCAGAAGTTTGAGACCCACAATAAAGGTATGATGACATACAACCAAAGAAAAACATTTTTTGGCAACAAATCTCGTAATAAAAGATCCATATGAATTACTGTAGTATCTTTTACCATTCTCAATAAATACCACTCCAAAGTTTGAGGATTTCTGAAGTAACTCGAAACCTATACAAAAATAATGTGGACCTCAAGCAGCAGCTCCCTGGTTTACTATATATGAAGGTTGAAAAGACAAAGGATGAAATAAGAAATATCTTTTCAATCCCTCCATCTACATCATAGATTTGTATACTTAGCAAATATTTACTCCTTTTTTTCCCCATCGTATTTATTACAGAATAAGGTTACCAAATTCGTAAGTTTTACAAAGGCTATGTACAGATGTGGAAAAGAACTTAATAGGTAAAAGCAAGCCACTTATCCATTGGGCACAACAGAAACTAGAAACAAAATGATGCTTATTATCATCTTCCAAAAAGATATCACAAATGGTGGTTTCTTTCAACTCCTCATATGAAACATGTTTATTTTTTTTCATGGGTGCCTTCTCAATAAGTTGCAACCAAAATATGTATCTTCTTTTGTAACATTTATTCCTGATGGTATGAAACAGAAATCAACTTGCAAAATCGTCAATATTGAATGGAATTTGATGAGAATTATGGCTGTTTTCTACATTTTTAAAGCTTTTTACATCAAACAGCAACTGTGACTTTTAGTCACCAGACTTACGACAAGGAATGTTACTACTGTATCATAATGGTGTAATCATAATAGAAATGCTTCTAGTGGTATGAAATTCTAGGCACGGTTTGAAGTAAGCCATTGTCCACTTTCCAAATGTCTCACTAGTATGGCAGGGAATAAAAAAGTGCTATTAATCAAAGGGTGAAAACTGTCAATTCTTCATAACTATAATCTGTAACATCATTACAAATGTCAACTGAAGTGAAAGCGAATTTAGTATATTAAGTTTCTAGTTCAACAAAAAAAAACACAAATCCTACTACAAGAACAAATTTTGATAGAAAGTTAAACAGTCTCTGCATGTGAAGTATCTTTTAGGCCAAGACATACAGACTAGTGAAAAATGGCTCAGGAACTATCCAAAAGTTTGGTTTACTTAGTCCCAGTGGCAAGGGAAAAATAAATTTAGGAAAACCCCTAAGATAAAAATTATTGTGATTTTTTTAGGCTTTATGACCTTGCTATTCTTTCTGACAATAAAATGCAATTAACTTAACTATGTGTGACAGAATACCCAGGTGTTCAAGTGAACTCAGGTGAAAAAATGGGATAAAAGGTGGATAAAACTTTTCAATAAAACAGGACAGGAGTCACAGTAAGACATTTTAGATCAAATGTAGGACAAAAGTAGGCTTTCTTTCATAGCTAATCACAAACCTTGACTGTGTCATATGACTCTTTAGGATTTTTTGTTTTGTTTTTACAATTATTTTTAATATCCCAAATTTTGCATTTGAGTCAAAAATTAGGATACAGAGGGGAAAAAAGTATAAAACAAAGTAGGCTTTCAAGAAAAAGTAGGATAAGTAGGAAAAAGATTCAAAAAGTAGGAAAAAATTGGATAAGTAGGGGTTACTCAAAGACTGGAATACCATGCAAGAGTCAAATAATAGTTGCCTCCTCTGGTTGCATTGGTCTCACTTTGTTTCCGCTCCCACTCCACAAACAAGAGGTTATAATTTAAAGTTGTCTTCCATTACCCATCTCATGAGTATACTCTCCCTTTAAAACTTCAACCTGCTCAAAATACATTCATCTTGGTTAAATTGTTGCCAAATTTGTAGCAATTGACAAAGGCAATTTCATCATTTATTAGGGCCATCCCTGCAACAGAGGTCGGTTGTTCACCTATATCACAACATGACATCCTGAGGGTCACAAACTACGCACGATGGGCTCCAGTCTGCCTGCCTGAGGGATGGCAGAAAAATTATGCTCACTTAGCGTCACTGTCATGTTTAACATGATTTTTCATGATGAGGTTCACGATACATGGGGGGAGGTCAAGTGTATACAAGTCCACACATCTGGCCTTGTATGTTGCCATAGAAACAGAGCCTTAATGACCAAACAAGTACATTATCTACACTTAAATTTTGGATAATCTATTTTGTCAAAAGGTACAAAGCAAATGTGAGAAGGAAAAGTTTTCAACCATTTTAATACAATTGATCAAATTGCACAAACTTGAGGCACTGAAGTTTTAGAGGATTGTTTTTATTTTTTAATTTTATTTTATTTTTACCAGTCTCTACTTAGTGGAGAAATAACAAACCCCAAAATATAATGTTCAGAACTTCAGGCATTTAAAAATGTTAAAAAATGGTATTTATTCTCAGGTGACATTTAAAAGTCAAAAATGGCTTTGAAGAGAAAAAAAGAGCTTCCCTTAAATGAGAAGTTAATTTCTTCAGACTCTAACAGAGTAAAAATGAAGGCATTTTACCAATTTTATTATAATGAATCACATTATACCAATTAAACTTTTTTATTTCAAACATACCCTCACTTGTTCCTCTTCCCAATAAGCAATAAGCTTATTTCTTCAATTTAAACTTGAGGCAAACTTGTGAAAAGAATTAAAGAGAGATCGACCTTGCACTTGGACACAAAATGAAGCTGTCAAGATGTCAAAAAGACAAAAATAATTGGAAAAGAGACTGTTATCAAACAAACCCTTAAGACTATTATAAATATCTCAATGCAAGTAAATCAGCCATCTATTTTTATCAACCTATTTTTATTTTCAACTTAAAATTGGTGACAAAAGAAAGGATTTAATAAAAGGGAGGCAATTTTTAAAAATAAAATTGATGGTAGCAGTACACCCTTAAGTTTTCCTTGTATAATTCTACAATAATTTCCATCACAGAGGACACCTTATGCCTGCAGACCATACCACCTACAAGTTCTAACCAGACTCAGCCACAGCCTTTAGGAATATCTTCACCGGGGCTCTCCACAACAAGTTGTTGCCTTTACAAATTGACCACAATTGCCTCTGACAATTTCAGAGACCTCCGCAACTGTCGGGACTAAGATAAGTGAAAACAAATAGTGACCTCAGGGGACCCTGGGAGGGGCTCAACACCAACATTTACACAGGTGTTAACGTTGCCCTCAGAGCGGAAGTCAGGTTCAAGAGGGAAAAGTATCTATTTCAGCTTCCTATTTTATTGTAAAAAGAAGACTTTTCCAATGACTTTGATACACTTAAAAAGTTAAACTACTTAAAGACACAAAAGATGTTGTTTTTGTGACACAAATTATCCATGTCAAAACCAGCAATTAAAATTATTTTTTCTGACTGGTAAAAAAGTTGCTCTGGGAGTGTAGCCTGCATACTTCCAGTCACAGGAGGTATGGAAAATGTGAAAAAGGAAGGAGGGGGGTGGGAGGGACTTTTCCAATATCAATTATTATTATTCCAGCATCTGTAATGGCTGCACTTGTAAAACCAACATCCAATAACTTTGGCAAGGATTGTTTGACAAATTATGTACACATTGTATCCTAATAAATTCCAAATTTAGGGACATTAACCCTAACAAAGCAAAAAATCATAAATATTCGATAAAAAATGACTAAGGCAAGCTATATGATCGCCATAAATTTCCCCTGACCATGACACCAGAGCATTAGTGTATGGTTTCCCTCGCTTAAACATTTCACTCAATGAAGATGGCCACCTTCTTGACTTACTGAGTCAAAGTGTTGAGGTCATAAAACAATGGTACTGTTTAGCTCCGCCTTGCAATATTTATGTTCAAAAATCAGACCCAAGTAACTGTCAGAATGTAACTTCAAATAATGCCCATGAATACAACGTAATAACTTCTATATCTTATGCCCATTAGAATAACGTCAATCTATGTGAATTTAAAGAATTTTCTCTGATTTTCTGACTTTTCATCCGTCCACATGAAGGTACCCCCATGTTACACATATCATCATATCTCAATCTGATTACATTCATGATGGGTAGGTAAGCACATCACATTCCTGCAGGGCATTCTGGGAGAAGTGGTCCCATGACATACTCTACACATTGCATAAGAATAAGACAGTGACAGGAAAAAATGAGGCAATGCAGAGACAAGAAGTCTGAGTAACACCAGTGATATTGCAACCTAATGCAAAATCTACTCTTTTAAATAAAGTGAATGTGTATTACAATTTGGTATCTGGATAATCAAATTAAAAAAGTGGGGTGAAGATGAGTGTAGCACATAAGCGATTTCCTCAATTTAACCTTTACAACATGTGCGGACAGACTACTCACACTGAATAGAATCATAATCTTTGGAATAAATGCTAGTTTCCCTGAAAAATACATCAAATATCACCATTCCATCAGCTTGCTTATATATGTTTGTTATCAAAATGACAAGTCCAATGCTGCATGTGAATATTTCACAGCATATCAGGAGAAACTACCAATACAGCAGTAGAGTAGACCATTTTTCAAATAGCAGTTACAAAGCATTATGGGACAGACTTTTGTTAGTCATTTTTGGCCACAGTAAAATGTAATCGACAAAAACGACGCATACTGAAACCTCTACCCCTAATCCTTTTGGATGAGTAGTTATAGCACCTCTGCAGACAAGCAATTGTTCTCCAATTACTGCAAGCAGTAACTGGTGAACATTTGAATTGTAACGAGTAAAAAATGACACCCATGTGATGTCTCATACCAGAGGTGGAGGGGAGGGGGCAGTGACATGGATTTGGTAATGGAAATAGGCAAAACCATGTGCATGGCTCAGGATAAATTGTGAGCCATGAGAACAATCTCAAAGCAAATTGCTTTGAAAATAACTGTGGGACCATCATGGTTACCTTACCTCTTCCCCGGTCTCCAGCATTACCCCTTGCACGGTTTCAGTAGCCCAATAGGAGTTTGGTAAATTTGTGCAATGCTCTATACTCACTTACTTGAAGAACACTTATAAAATAAAAGTGCAATCTGAATTTTTTTTTTTTTTTTTGCAAAAACGTGAGGGAAAATTTTCAAGTTTGACCTTCGTAATCAACACTGCACACATTTGTTAAGTCCTTACACCTTTTGCAGTAAATGGATCGTCTTTAAACTTTTCGGGGGTTGAAAAGTGTGTCAACTGTATGGCTGGCCTGTTTCTATTGATGGAAGTCGCAAGTTGCCCCTCTCTGAATTAAAACATCCACCTCACACATAGAACAATTAATTCTGTAATCTTCCTCTTAACAAAAGATCTGGGTCACTGCTATTGTCTACCTAAGATCATCTAGGTCAGAGTGAACTTTTTGAAAGCCTGGCAAATTGTATAGAATGATACTTTGGCAAATAAATCTCTTTCTACTTACGAAATGACTTTCCAACCCAGTTATGTCAAAAAGACGGTTGCAAACAACAATGATATATCCCACTTGCTAAATAGTTACGGCAGGGCGTCCAGAACGAGGGATTGGCGGAAACACTTTATGACACGAATATCGTTAAAAGGCATCCCAACCCCATGTATGTTTATCTTAGCTTTCAGTTTTGGTAAGAGTCTAAAGATGGTCTTGTTCATTATGCTAGGAGCTAATTAGCCTTGCTTTAAGTGGTCATGAAAACAAACAGCAGTGAGCCTGAATGTTCAAGGTTCTGAGGGGCATCAGACATCCACTAATGATCAAAATCTCCCTGGAGTAACACCATGAACCGGACACAGTTGACACCTACCCTTGCTCCTCCCACTGCTTGGTAAAAGCCAATCCCAGTAATGGTGACAGGTGGCCTTGTCAGGTGACAACTCCTTCAAATTTCAAGTGATGAGGAACACTTCAACAGTTTCTGCACGATCTTTTCGACTCGGACACGTAATAAAATGATTACGGATGACAACTGCCCTTGCGCAAATTGGCCGTGTTGCACTTTCTTAGTGTTGCAGGGTATCATAATTGGAACAGGGAGCCGAGGGCGGGGTCCTACGGCAACCATGACCACGCAAATTGAAACAACAATAGCAAAAAGGGAATAATCGGTACCAGCTAGACGAACCTGCTGGTCTATAAAATAAGGCTTTTGTGTGAGGACAATGAAAGGTCCATTGGTTGAAATGACTTATGATGTTAATGTCCCTTTATCGAAATTTAAAATCTACTGTGAAAGGTCAGAGATGGGTAGTGTGTGGGAAGTTTGGTGTACTTTCCATCTTCACAACTGTGGGTGATGGAAGGACACTTAAGAGTAAGTAATGTCACTCCCATGGGAATCAGTTTTCCCCTAGCCTCATGGCAAGGTCTGGAAATGATTCAGGGTATAACTTGGGTCTGACATGAAAAATGTTTAGTTTTCAGGCTATGAAAACATGTCATTCACTATATATAAATAGTTATCAAAGCAAAGGATACTAGGAAAAACATTAAAAAACGACCAGTTTATGTTCCACATAGTCAGCTGGTGGGCGCCACATTCAACTGTTTAATGAGGCCAAAGTGGGTAGGGGGTGTCAACATGGAACTTTTTCTTCGGCCTGCACGAGTAAAATGGATCATTGAAGGCCCGAGGTAGAAGGGGACCATAAGAAGGATGTAGCAAAATTTTGACTCTTAAATTTTCTTAAAGACAGAAAAACTGAATAACATTGAGATACTGCCGAGTAGAGGACTATAAAAAGTTCAAGTTATAGAAAGTTTAGTAAAGTAGGGGTAGGAGGTATGCCTTTGTGAAGTTTCTCCATTGGCCTTCATTATAAAAATGAATCATGGTCAAAGGCTGGAGGGGACCATACAAATATCTGAAACAGGATATTTTCAAAGTTTGACTTGTAAATACTGAATTAGTAGAGGAAAATGGTACACTACAAGGCCAGGAATTTCAAGGTAGAGTTACTAGCTCAAGGGGTTAGAGGGTAGTAAGGATAGGGTAGTGGGAAGGAGGTATCATCAAGGAATCTTTTGGCCTGCTTCATAAAACTTGTTTCGAAGGGTACAAAGTGAAGACACAGTCTTCATACAAACATTATCTTACAAAAGTTTCAGGTAGATGCTATGGCTGAGAGGATAAAGGCAATGGCCTTTTGCCCTTCCATGAAAAGGTCAATTAGAAATTGAATTACATTTTTTATCATTTCATTTCATTTGTTTCTCCACTACAATTAAACAGTATGACAAAATTACAGTTATGCAGTTACAGAGGCAATTCATTGTAGTAGTAGCAGAAGGAACTGCAAAACCCTGCCAGGCTTAACAGCAAAGGCAGAACACCCCCTTGAAAAAAATGAAGTTAACCTTCCTGAAAAAAGTAATAATTAATGTAGGTAAGGTGATACTAAACAGGGACTTGGATAAAATTGAACATGTGAATAAAGGTAGAGGAGCAATTGCAATTGCCCACATGGGAAGAGGAATCCAGATCAGGCTAGTAGCAGCTGATACAACAAGCTACAAAAATTTGATTCTTTGGGCAAGGAACTATAATTAACATACAGGTACATACACTTCTACTAATGTTCTCATACTCCCTACAGTATTTCATTCAATTCACTTGTAATGATTACATCTGCCAATTAAGAATCGTTCCTTTTCCTTAGCACTGAGCTGCACAGTAAAATTACGTAGAGCTTTCGAAGCAAATGAACAGCAGGGCCTGTTTGCAAATGGTCAGAGCAGTTCCATGGTAAGAACTTGGGAGCCAGCATTTACTAGAAGAATCAAGAGCTCATAGACTAATTAGCCCATGGTGGAGATTCCTCAACAACCAGACTCTGGTGAATGACAAGATAAAGATATGATAACATTCATTCCACTTTTCTCTGTTTCAGATCATCATTATCAAGAAGCTACCATTTATTCCCTCCCCGCCATCCCTTCTGGGATTCCCTCCCCCACATCGATTCCAATTACCAAACAATGGTTGATGATAAGGAAAAATGATGAGAGCAAAGATAGCTGATGAAGGTATCACCACTAAAAGATACCATCACCTTTCAAATCTTCCCTGTCACTCACTCCTTTAAAAGTATAGGTTCGATTCACAAACTTGTTCTCAGTCATTCGAATCTCAGAAAATTAAGTTTGGTCTGTCCTCTAGTTTCTGTTTACGTATATGCATCTTTGTTTCTTTTGGAAGCATGAGTTTTTCACTTAGTAAAGGGGCCTTTTCTCTTCTGCACATTTCATGGTGTGTAATTAGCCATGGAGCTACTATGGATTAGCTCCATGAATTACCACACATACAGGGAAGAATGTCCAACCCTATAGTTCTATAATGAATTATCCCCAGGTATCAGTTATGCTACTAGGTGCCTCAAGACCAATCCTGTCCCTCACTACCCCCACCCCCTACCCCCACCCCTACCCCCACCCCAAAAGTTGGCTATGTATAAAACTGCAATGTGGCCTATTCCCATACCTCCTACCCCTTCCACTAGAGTAGGGAGAAAACTTGCACAATTGCAATTGGTTTATCACACGGTAATGAAACCAATGACAGTTACAACATACAACTTGAGATAAGCAACTTAAAAATTTTCAATAAATCAATGTTTCTTTCACTTTTCTTACACATGGGGTTTGTTTAACTCCACTAGAATTGATGGACAAGGGTTGAGAACAGTATTTTGTAAAAAAAATTGATAAAGCTTCCACCAAAACATATTTTGAGTATAATTTGGTACACACCTGTAAAATCTCATGGTCTGGAAAGGGTTAAAATTAGATCATTCTAAAAATGTCTTTTTTTTTACAAGTTGGATCTAATTTTGGACAAATTCACAGGGTGTTTTACCCCCAGATTTTTTTTTTTTTTTTGTTTCCATGTTGCAGACAGATTCTGGTGATGCCTCCAGCACTTCTGTCTTTACATCTTCCCAACCACGATCTCTGCTGGACTTACAGTTTTGTAAACAAACATTGCCTGGGACTATCTCCTGGGCTTTAATTAATCCCAATATAACCCTTTGTGACCTTTAGAAAGGAACATGGGTGTGACAGGAGAAGCCTGAGAAGTTGAAGAGAGAAGTTCCACACTGTTCATGCCGCCCCTCGGAGCAAGGTTACCATTACCAAAGAACATAATGAGCGATTGGCGAAGACCAGTTCCAGGCCAGGCACCACAGGAGAGGATAGAACTAGAATAGGGAAGCAAGGAGGTGACGATCGTGGATAATTATTACAACCAATATGTGAGATCTTTATCAAATATGACCCGCAGTTATCTGCAGAGCATTCAACCCTGCCATCGTCAAGTTTGTTACATTCCTCTTTTAGCCTGAGCTTGCTTGTGGTGCAAGTGGGTTGACTAAGAAGTATAGTCTGGCCCTTAAGAAGGGAAAAAGTATATCTGGGGTCTGGTACTTTTCCTTAGCACAATTTCATTCCATGGAGGAGGCTCATTTATCAAAACCAAACCAACCTAACCCTGAAGCCAGACTGGATTTATTCAAATGGGAACAAATCAGAACTGCATACCCTCATTAATGGTTGATTTGTCAAATTTTGGTAAAATCCAAAAATATGCCAAGAAATCATTTTTATTTCACCCAATGGCATTTCTCAAGAAATAGATTTGACAGGGATACCGCAAGCTGACCGTGTTCAGACCAAAGTGCGCAAGAGGATCAGCAGTACAATGCTGCAAAGGGAGATACTTTGATCCAGTTCACGTTTAGAAGAGAGTGCACGTGCATTCAAGACCAAGACCAGACAAGGACTATACCCCACAAGCACATTGAAATATCATGGAAACTTACAAAAAGCTCAGAAATCCCCACACAACATATGAATGCATTCTGTAAAGTGCTTAGCACTGAAAAGGACACAATATAAAGAAATGTGCATAGCTACTCTCTCTCTGACTTGTGCCACACAGACACAAAAACTTCAAGCCAAGGGTTATAGTCAAAGTTTCCTTTTGCAAAGCCCCAAAGAGCACTTTGTACTTAATATTAACTCTGTAATGAAGCTTTCTTTTAGGCATTGCCCACTGGCTTTCAAAGTATCATAGCTTTTTTTGTTGCATGAGGGCACAAATGAGGTGGCGCTGCACCAAGAAGTATTGCAGAGGTGTCAAATTACATTGCCCTTCCTGTCTTTGTGTAGCAGTGGCATAACCAGAAAAGCTTGAATGGGGGGGGGGGGGCTCCCAGGGTGGTTCCACCCTTTCATGGGGGGCTACAAATATGGACTCCATATATATTTTCATACATTTTTGCACTCGTGGATTTTCTAATGGGGGGAGGCTTCTGGGGGTGAGACACTTGGGAGGACGCTGCTCTTTAGTAATGAATATTTAATTGCCTTAATCCACCCAATTATCTTGTGGCTATATGTAATAAAGTTTCCATTAGATTTTTGAGGCAAATGGAAAGCTCTGCAGTCAAAGTTGTTGCAGATGTTCATTTTGCTAGCCAGGGGCATATCCAGGAATTTTCAATAGAGGGGGAGCAAGGTTTGATTGATCGCTGTTCTAGGGTGGGGTATAAGGAGAGGGGTGTACCCATCCCCACTTGAAAATTTTTGTTTTTGGAAGAGGGCTGAGATGCAAAATGGTGCTATATTTGACACATTTTGAAGGATTTTCTTTTTCTTCCTCAACTTTTTTTTCATTCACGACGTCCAAATAGGGGAGTTGCACACCTGTTGTGCCCCTGCCTGGATCTGCCACTGCCAGCTCTGAGCTAAACAAAAAATCTCATCTGATCTAAGGGGTTTCGATAAGCTGAGATCAAGGGGTAACTTTAATGCGATGTACTTTTACCCTTCAAACCACATCATCATTTGGGGGGTTTGATACTCCCCACACTGCAGATCACAATCTCCAGAATTCACCCCTGATTACACAAGGGCTCAGGCTAGTGATTTCATCTACCCCGTGGGGTTTGTTAAATTGCCTAATTTTTACACTGGCATCAGCCTGAAGGCCAATTTTCTTCATACCAATGATAAAAATAACCAGGGTTAGTACTTGGCTGATACCAGTAGTGAGAGATTTGTGTGGAAAAATAGGTAGGGGGTATAATGGGCCCTTGAGGCAAAAGTTTGTGTTAACAAGTGACAGTCAATGAGAGCAATTTCAAAATGGGGATATATCCC
The DNA here is from genome assembly GCA_029531755.1 of Holothuria leucospilota. Lineage (NCBI taxonomy): Eukaryota > Metazoa > Echinodermata > Holothuroidea > Aspidochirotida > Holothuriidae > Holothuria > Holothuria leucospilota. The sequence goes on from CM055981.1 coordinate 4,592,653, forward strand.
CCCATCCTCCTGGAGATTTCTGCCTATGGCAGATACTGCAAATGTTAACCAATGGCCAATATTTTAATTCTAAATAGATCAGCCGATACTGACACTTGAAAAATGAGCATATATATATATATATATATACATACACTAAAATGTAGTCAACTGCACACTTCCACTGCTTACTGTTTCATTAGCACAACGACAACAGGGTCAGACACATATGTAATAAATAACCAATATTACAAGTATACAGTATTTCAATTCTCAATATGGGCCGATAATGGTCCAATACCGATAAGTAAGGAATAATGAACATACTAAATCATAGGCCTTTGTTCATTGCCATGAAGTGGCACTTCATTCACACTTTGTGTACATTTTATGCCCAGCTGACCAGCCTGAGAGCAATTTGCCCAAATGTCATTATGGCCTGCAATCTGCCCTTGGTCTTAACATTGTCTATGTATGAACACAACTTCATTATTTTTCAGTATCAGACTAGTTGCAATCCAAGCTCATTTCTTCTTTAATCACATAAAAAAAATTACATTCACATTTTGAGGGGTGAGGTTAATTGTATGAGGTATTGTTCTAAACATGTGAATATTTATAAGCTCTCCTGAATATTTAATTATTGGTGGTACAACAAACAATTCAAACGAATCAAATGAGCATTACCCAAGACACATTACTAGTTTTGATTTAAAGTTGCAATCACTTCATGACTCATTTCAAAATAAAAATATAAGGAAATCTGGTACTGCACTGCAGCAAGGCTTCATCTCCAGTGACGGAAACCCCAGGGGAAAGGAAGAGAGTGGCCCTAACCATGCACTGACGAAAAGTTAACCATTCTGGAGACTTAAAAACCAGTTAAAAAATGGTGGAGCACTTAAAATTTGTCAAAAGCAAAAGAAGGAAAATAAACAAAAGGGGCTATATATTCTCACTTGCCACATTATATTATATTTTATCTCTAGTTAGGAAACTGCACACCGCACATTATTTTTCTATGACCAGGATTCCATTTCAAGGAGCCAGAGCTTCCAAAAGTAACTTGTAGTTAGGCCTAATTGCTAGTAGGAAATGCCACTTAATTTAGCAGGTTATGGTTTGACAGTCAGTGTTGTAAAATGGCGTGGCTTCGGCATTCTAAATCTCCCTTTTGCATATCCGCTACTTTATAGTCTGTTTTGTAAAGGTAAAAGATTTATTGCATGTTCTCTTTTGTATCATAAATATTTTTGAAAATGTTCTGTTGCTTTTTGGATCATAACATCAGAATTATGTGTCTAGGCTATACTGTATGTTATCCTAATGCTGAGCAAAGCAAGGCAACCCCACCCAGCAAAACTGACATTTGTTGCCAGCAGAGGCTCATTATAAAGACCTTTCCTGAAAGTTCAGTCATAAAAACACAGGAAAGAGTTTGACTCTTCAACAAGTATTTATTTTTACCATGAAATGAAAGAAATGACACAGAGACAACATAACAACGGTATTTCCTTTCACTTTATTAATAAGTACATGCTACACATGACATCACAAATTAACTATGTATGTAAAACCCCGTTTATCCATCGTTCCGTCCCTATGTGTTTGGTACTGTATTTGATAAACCACTTGCAATATAGCTCAACAAGACTACCATTTGCCACACATGCTGCTAGAATTGAATAGGACATTTTAGCCAATATTACCTGAGAAAAAGGCTTTTTCCTGGGTGAAGCTTATCTCTATAATTGCAACAGTTAATCCCTTTACAAACAAACTTGCTCTATTGACCAAAAAGTGTTTAAAGTGGTTTAAAACCCTTTAACTTTATTGATCTCAAAATACCTGAACAGGAAGTTCTCTGATAGATTCTGGATTAAGAGTGGTCAACTAGAGATGGCTATAACTTGCTATTCGTTTCTAGCGTCATGTTTGCAATGAAACAGTAGACTTGATCAAGTCTCTTCACTTTACCTTGAACTCACTGATACCTGTCAGCTTCAGAGAACAAACTGAGGTAAGATAAGTACAGGTCACAACATTGATGTTTATTAACTTAACCCAAAATCTTATATATCATGTAGGACAAGTAGCCTTATCATGGACAGACGGTTTACAAACTCCCGGTCTCCCACCACCACTGACAGCCATTTGTTCCTTCTCATCTCAGTTTAAAAAATAAAAATTTACCAAAGTTTAATGGAAAACGATGTACATGGTACATACCATAAGTATACATGACAACACAATCACCTGCAGACGGGTACAGTATTTACGAAAGATGATAAAGAGATATCTTTAATTGTGGGCAGAATGACAGGACACCATGCCAACAGGTGATTGGATCTCAAAATCTCCCATATGTGCAGAGATGATTATTCTGTCTACGTTTCACGAAGATCTTGTGATCTACATACCAGGTTTGGAATCAGATATACCTCAAGATGATGGAACTCACTAAACTTGGCCATGCATTCTCCCATTTAGAAGCACCACCAACTCCCTGTGATGTCAAAATGCAACAATTAAAATCTCAGTTCAAAACACAGTGCAGCCTACCCAAACATGAGCATTTTACCTCCCCGTGATTTTTAGATCGAAGCAGTCAAAGATGTGACAAGCCAGAAGCCGCGGACAGACAACATTTTAATTGTAGCACTAGGATCTCTTTGTCCCATGTAGGGGAGAAGGCCCGCTGTGAGCAAGTTGGGTTTGAAAAGCCTGCCAAGGGATGATGAAACCCGCACAGTGACAGTTTAGTTCGCCATCGGGCGAATCTGCTTCCTAAAGTTTGCCAATCAAGTAACCTGTTGACCACAGACTCCCAGCAGGGAGGCATCACAAACCTATAGGACTAATTTTTATCCTTGTGACCGTCACTCAGATGTGTTCACCTCTGTCAGAGTCGACTTGATTCGGTAAGTATGAACACATCATCATGGGCATCATCTCTCCTCCTCTGGTCTGCAGTGCTGTGAGGAGAGTAAAGGCGATGCCATGTTCTGGGAGTGGTTGTGGTTTAGAAAGTACGTTGTCCTATCAGTGTACCAGCACCCTGTGACATTCTGCTACAAGGTGACACATGAGGAACCATGAATGGAAAGAGAAAGATGAAGGTATAAAGTAGAGAGACAGTGCAGTAAAAAATGTAATTAAAAGAAGGGGACTGGAACCATCCCCCCACCCCCTTCTTCCCCAATCCATCCTTCCTTTGGGAAGCAACCAGTAAAAATTCAATGCCATCTGAAAAGAAGGGTTGATTCCTTTACTGATGTTTAAAATTTGTAACTTTTTTGTATTCTGCATAAAGTAAGCTATTTTACATGGGAAATTCAAACAAATCTTTCAATATCATCACCCACCATCAGTTCAAAGGCATGCAGGATTTTTTTCTCTAGGGGTGTTGAGCCTCAGGCAACCTGAGAAAAGTGCCCAAGTTTTTCTTATATTCTGCCTTAGATTAGTTTTGCCACAACTCCAGGGGCAGGGGCTATGGCTGAGCTTCATAGTACCCCCTCCCCCTAGCTTGTACACCCTATGCGACAGATGAAGATCGACTGAGGCAGTTTTGCATCACATTACAGGAAAAATTTTGAAGACTATAAAAATGAGGAACTTTCAGAAGTTTTACCCATTTTGGTACGTAAGTGAAAGTTTGCTTACGAATTATATCCACAGATTTTAATTTCTTGTCCATTCATGAGGGATTTGTTTCTTAAATGAAAGTGCCATCTTCTGTTCTTCTCTCCTTCTGCATAAATCAAGCAAACCACTACAACTTTGCAAAAAAGATGGGAAAATCTGACTGTTCTTGAGATATTCTTCCAAGGTATGAGATCATACTGCATCAATACCAAATCAATTCATTCACCTCTGTATTCTAAGAATAGAGAGCAGGTTAACCAGGGCATGGGCATCGCCTCATCTATAACAGGAAGCATGAATCATTCCCACACCAATGTTTACACTTTTTTCCCAAAACAAAATTTGGGGTGTTACAAACCAAGTAAGAAGTAGAAATGAATCCAAAGATGTGTTTGTGGTTTGCTTAATTTTTGTCACTCCTCCTGTGGTACTATTTCCAGACATTCTGATATCCCGTCTAGGTGCTCAGCTGGGGAGGATGTTAATGTATTGTGGAAGAGAGTTAGTTTTTCCTAGGGGTCTTATAAAGGGATCATTTGATGTGGTCAAAGAGAGGCTTCCATCAGACCATCGGGCGGATGTTATTGTTCATCTTGGGGGTTTGATGGGAGTGAAAGCGTTGTGAGAAGTACTCTATAGTTGGACGACAGATGAACCCAGGTGTGACACTGTGACTCCAAAAAGAACCAGGTGATGGGAAAATTAGTGGACAAACTTCAAGGATGATGCAAGGTTGGTCATACTGTAGGGCAACACAAGTTTCTTTAATGTACTTATTATGCTTAGGGCACAGAAAAAGTTCACTTTTAAAACCATGATATATTTAAAGGTATAGAACAATAGGCAATTCTAAATTAGAAAATTGGGTGACTATAATACTTTCAAGAAATCAGATTCTTACAGAAAGAAGTGCACTGCTATGTATACTTTATACATCCTAACTTTCAAATTTTCAAATCACGCACATTCAGAACTGCTGTAATGCATAATATTTTGGGGAGTAAAGCTGTAATGAGAGTTTAATAATAAAACTGAATAGTGTGATTATGACAAACATTATTTTTTGTCTGTGCCACGCTAATGCAATATAAGCACAATATATCCCTTTAAGGAAGGACACATGCAGTCACCCCAATTTGGAGAGCGTACCCCCTATCATAATTCATGGATGGCTTATACAAATCATGTGACAACATTTTTGTTACTAAATTGTTAAATTCATGCAAGTAATTCTTTGATTACTTTTATGTGCAACATTTATGTACTCAGGCTGAAGATATCAAGTAAGAAGCTTGTAATTAAGGGCAATAAGAGGAGATTGTAAGTTTTTGTCAAATTTTCAAAATAAGGTTGGGATACAACTTCAAAAGCCCTTTAAAGGGACTGTTGTGTCATTCAAAAGATATTTAAGAATCTCCACATACTTTTATCAATACATGTTTGGTGACTGAACTTTGAGTGACACAAACAACAGCTTCACTCTGATTGGTCAATGATGACTTGTGCCGATAAGTAATGTAGCTCAATTTAGATAACAGACAGCTCACACTCATGCAGGCATCACACTGTCCTGAAATTGACACACGAATTAAACATGAAAACGAACCTTCGCAAGGTCTTTCGGCAATTTTTTGGCATGCCAAACATTTTGCCACCGCTCACAAAGCTGCTCCTAGAGCCTGAGAAACTCCATGAACTCCACCAGCAGTCATACGATGGCTTAAGATGCCCTCATGAATGTCCCGATATTTTTATGATCAGAGCCGCATTTGAACATTTCCTTTATCGTTGTCTATCTGGTGTTATTTCAGGACAGTGTGATGCCTGCATTAGTAATAAGTAGATAAGGCCTGTAGGGATTTTCATTCCATACAGGTTACTGAAGTGCACTAGCTGTATAATGTGTTTTTAAAGAGGGATTTGCATCACCCCAAGTATGACTTTTACTTGGTGGTAAGCCCCGCCCATAATTGTCTTTACTGCTTCTCCTTGTGCAGACACAAATATAGTTCACTGCTCAAGGCCACATCCTGGTGAGCATAAAAGACCCATGTGTAATCAAAACATTCTCTGTGCATGCTGTGTAATATGAGCTGCTCTGCATCTTTTGAATTTTGTAACTCTGATGTCAATCAAAGAGTAGTCACCAACTGAGACTTTTGCTTACCCCCAACTAACAGTCATACTTGGGGTGATGCAAATCCGTCTTTAAAGCCCTGCTATCTTGCCTCAAACATATTTAAGAATATCATCATATCTCTAAATACAATTGGCAACTGCACATTCATTGACATTAATTAAAACAAAAGCTTCACTCTGGTTTGATCATTGATGACTTGTGCAGTCAGTTTTGTCTCCAACTGCTCACACAGTGTGTGAGGATATGGCCTTGAGCAATTCAAACTCAGTGCACCAATGCAAGGTGTTACACAAGTGTTTTTTTTCTTTTAAAATTGGGGGGAGGGGGAGGGTTAGAAGTTTAAGTTGATAGAATTTTTACTGTCTGGGGTAAGATAATTTGCCCTTTAAATCCCCAAAAAGTGTTTTCTTGTTTACTTCAGGTAAGTAGCAACTGTTTTAATTGAATAAAAGTTCATTTTCATCATTTATTCCATTCCTCTACAACTGACTTGATGAATACATGTACATATGTGGCTGCATACACTACTGTAGGTTGCATGTAGGCTCCTAGATCAATATCATCAATATAATCAAACTTTGTTTTGAATTAAGAGTGGTAATATGTCTTTTCACAAAGTGACAACCGTACACTGTAGCTACAATCTTGGACAAAACTCGTTGGGACACCCCCGCTCCCCTTCACAAAGTTGACCATTTTCACGGCATGCAGTCATTATCTCTGCGCAACTTTGGAAGGGGGAGCGGGGGCTTCATGTAAACCTGGGAACGGAGATTCAAGAATATTATGACAAAGCGTCCCAACAGTTTTGTCCAAGATTGTCTGAGAAATTCGAGGAGTTAGAACTGCTCGCGGCCCACGGTAGAAAGTGTTTCTTTGCTTTGCGTTGATTCGCAAAAGGGTTGGTGTCTTTTCTTAAGGTATAAGAGAACAGTAACAGAGAATAATCAGCATATTCTGAGTCCATATTGAAGTTCTTGTTAATATAATACTATTGAAGCTAAAAGCATTGGGAAGGCAGCTAAATAAGTTCAAAGCGTCCTCTCGTTCAGGAAGACATTTTCAATAGTCACATATTTTGGGCTCACACTGTCTGAACAGGTACCAAATAAAAAGAACATTCAGCAGAAGTACGTGTTGTATCCTGCCTATTACTTAATATTAAAGTAATTTACCAGAAATAAGTTAAAAAGTATTGAATGTATATTCATTTCACCTTTATAACGCAGTAACTTTCATTTGACTAGCTGAAACTGTACAGAAAATATGCCATACATGCTAATTTGACGAGACCTGGGGTGAAGGCTAAGTTAACCAAACGGTCTACCATTTGCTTTGAGAGCAAATTTGACAGCAAAATGTAAAGAAATTGAGTCGGCTAAAAGAAGGCATAATAGATTACGTCATCAGCTTCATGTAACATGAAAAAATATTGTCATAGGCATCAAATTCTCTTCAAAATATGTCTAAAACCAGCCCTAATTAACGATCTACCATCGTTATAATAAAAAGCTTGGCTTGCAGTTCTGCTTTTAACATTTCATGGTAGATCGTGGCGCTCTTTCAGTTAAACTCTTGCCTTCTTAACACTAGTCTGCAACAGCAGTGAGACTCTTCGATCTATCCATGAAAGAAATTGTTTTGTTTTCCGTCTTACAACTAAGAGTTGTCATCCTCCTTTTTTAATTTGCTAAAAAATGCAACGCATATGGCTGCCATAGACATCGTTACGGAACATAAACATTTCTGCCTGGCATTCCCTGCGAATACCTGAAACAGTCTATCCATTATGATCTCGCAAACCAACAATAAACCAGTATAAACAAATAAACAAAACAACACATTGAAACAATTTTAAATTATACTTTCATTTGGCTAAAATCCTCAGGCCTATAAGCCTCCGAAAAAGTGTACTGAATACAGCTGCTCGGAAAATTAACCATTTTCTATTGAATTTGTTCTCGTAAATCGCTCACTTAAAACTCAGACAATCTTGGACAAAACTCGTTGGGACATCCCCGCTCCCCTTCACAAAGTTGACCATTTTCACGGCATGCAGTCATTCTCTCTGCGCAACTTTGGAAGGGGGAGCGGGGGCTTCATGTAAACCTGGGAACGGAGATTCAAGAATATTATGACAAAGCGTCCCAACAGTTTTGTCCAAGATTGTAGGTACAGTACATATCAACTGATGACTGCAGGTTGGGTAAAGGAGTGATTGCAAAAACTCTTGCGAGGTTAACTAAGTATTATAAAGTACCTTGTAGAAAGTATTGAAAGATGGAAGAAGAGAATCTCTCTTCATCAAAAGATACTTCAATTATATATTATTGCAAATCACCCTTTAAAATTTCAGTCAAAGAGTCAGAGATTTCTTCCAAAAGAGTTAGGGAGCATTACCAAACAGTTTTATGAGGACACTCTAATAATGTAATACTGTAAAAAGAACAGATTGCACTCACACCACACTACACTCACAGTAGCATCCCTCAATTTGATACTGGTCACCCAGTTGTGATTGACATAAAGAAGACAAATTATATTACTAACAAATCTTTAGCCAAGGGGGGCCATGGGGGTGAACCTCTAGAAGAAATTCTGGCCCCTAGAAAATAAAAACTAGCTTTGCTTTAAATGCATTTTAGCATGTCTCACCCCTAAATATGTTTCCTTTAAAGCTTACACCACCTTACTCCCAAAAAACAATGACAACGTTGGTAGTACTGGTGAAAGGGCAGTAATAGACAAAAGACACATTGGTTCACCTGTACGTGTATGTATCCTAAAAGGCTGTGTGTAACGCTGAGTGGCTACAGGACATACTACAATGAAAGAAATCATGGGGAAATATGATCCTGGAAGTTTGAACCAAATTTAAAATAAGCCTGGTCAGTCAAATGAATGTTAACAATTGAGAAGCCCTCCAAAAAATGCCTAAGTATAGTCCATTGAATTGCCCCAGTAGAATCAAATGTTAAACATTCGCATACATCTGGAAACAGGAAACAAGCCACAGTACACAACAATTTGTTAAGAACAAAGTCATTAAACAGCTTATGTGTTCAGAAGTTCAATTCGTTATATTCAGATTGTCACATCCTTTGCCAGTAGGCTTTTATGAGGCTAGAATCTTTTTACTCCGTTTTATCACTTTGTATAGAAACGTGAAGAATGCCGTACTACACTGGAAGATACTCGATGTCTTCATTCTGTGATAAGAATGAGTTAAATATTGAATAGCTCTGTTTGCTAGTTTCTATGGTCAATCATATCAACAGCCTGTATTGAATTGAATTTTATGACATTTCCTTGAAAGAAAAGTTTCAACCTATTGAAAAGTACTATCTTCACTTATGCAGACAACAGAGATCTGTAAAGCAGACAAACTTGTAAATTCAAGTAGTTCCTTGTTTCAAAATAATCTGCACTTACGGTCGGTTTAAATTTAATTTACATAGAACTGTAAGCTGATGTCTATCCTATTCACATATAACTTTTAAGCAGTTTCATCATCAAAATATCTGTTGCAGGACTGGAAGTAAGGGAAGGCCACAAAGGCTGTGGCCAATCATATGTTTGGCAATGTCCTTGAAGTCCTATAAAATGGCATACTTTTCAAGGCCATGTTGGCCTTCCTGTCCTTTCTGACAAAATAGAACTAAACATAAACCAGATAACACAAAATCTTCCATTTGGCCTTTAAGTGCCATTTGAGATGCAAAAATGTGCTCTAAAAGCCAGTATGAAAATTGGCCTTGTCCCTCATGATGTCATATTATTTTTCCAGCTCCTCTGCTGGACATTGTGTAAGTGGTACTACCCACAGAAGGTAGGTTGGGGTAAAACAATGTCATTACTGCCACATTTCATAATCTTTACCATTTGAGCTGAAGAAACAAAGAAACAAAACCAGTAAGCCAAAAGGCTTAGTGATTCCTTGCCATATTGATATATTGTAACAAACATGAATCACTCACATGACAAGCATGAGATCCCTCACAGTTATCCTACTTGAGATATCATGTTAATACGGTCAAACGCTTTTGAAATCTTGCGACCCAAAATGACCTACATGCTAAATATTAACAATCCACAGGCCAAGTATATGATCCCTCATAGTTATCCTCCTTGAAATATGTTTACTAGCTCTTGACCTTTTGTGACCTTAAGTAACCTTTGACCTGCATGAAAAATAGTAGGGATCATCTACTCAATATGAACAATCCACATGTCAAGTGTGAGATCCCTCACAGATATCCTTCTTGAGATATCGTGTTTACAAGGTTTTGACCTTTTGGCCGCTGGTGACCGGGCAAAGGACCTTTGACCTGCACTGAAAATAATAGAGATGATCTACCCAATATGGGCAATACACAAGCTAAGTATGAGATCCCTAACAGATATCCTTCTTGAGATATCGTGTTTACAAGGTTTTGACCTTTTGGCCGCTGGTGACCGGGCAAAGGACCTTTGACCTGCACTGAAAATAATAGAGATGATCTACCCAATATGGGCAATACACAAGCTAAGTATGAGATCCCTCACAGTTACCCTTCTTGAGATATCATGTTAACAATGTTTTAACCTTTTGACCTCTGGTGACCCCACATGACCTTTGACCTCCGCCAAAAATAATAGGGATCATCTACTCAATATGGGCAATCCACGTGCTACCTATGAGATCCCTCACAGTTACCCTTCTGGGGATATCGTGTTTACAATGTTTTGACCTTTTGACCTCTGGTGACCCCACATGACCTTTGCCCTCCACCAAAAATAATAGGGATCATCTACTCAATATGGGAAATCTAAATGCTAAGTATGAGATCCCTCACAGTTGCCCTTCTTGAGATACAGTGTTTACAACATTTTGACTTTTTGACCTCTGGTGATCCCAAATGACCATTGACCTCCACCAAAAAAGGGGTTATCTACTCAATATGGGCAATCCACATGCTAAGTATGAGATCCCTCACACTTACCCTTCTTGACATATAGTGTTTACAAGGTTTTGACCTCTGGTGACCCCAAATGACCTTTGACCTCCACACAAAAACTAGGGATTATCTACTCAATATGGGCAATCCACACGCTAAATATGAGATCCCTCACAGTTACCCTTCTTGAGATATTATGTTTACAAGGTTTTGACCTTTTGACCACTAGTGATCCCAAATGACCTTTGACCTCCACCAAAACAATAGGGATCATCTACTCAATACAGACAGTCCACATGGTACGTATGAGATTCCTTACAGTTATCCTTCTGGAGATATCGTGTTTACAAGGTTTTGACATTTTGACCTCTGATGACACCAAATGACCTTTCACCTCCACCAAAAATAATAGGAATTATCTACTGAATATGGGTAATCCACATGCTAAGTATGAGATCCCTCACAGTTATCCTTCTTGAGATATAGTGTTTACAATGTTTTGACCTTTTGACCACTGGTGACCCCAAATGACCTTTCACCTCCACCAAAAACAATATAGGGATCATCTATTCAATATGGACAATCCACATGCTAAGTATGAGATCCCTCACAGCTACCCTTCTTGAGATAACATGTTTACAAGGCTTCGACGTTTTGACCTCTGATGACCCCAAATGACCTTTCACCTCCACCAAAAATACTAGGAGTCATCTAAACAGTATGGGCAATCCACATGCTACATATGAGATCCCTCACAGTTATCCTTCTTGAGATATAGTGTTTACAATGTTTTGACCTTTTGACCACTTGTGACCCCAAATGACCTTTGACCTCCACCAAAAACAATAGGGAACATCTACTCAATATGGGCAATGAACATGGTAAGTATGAGATCCCTCGCATTTATCCTTCTGGAGATACTGTGTTTACAAGCAATTTCCAGGATATTTACTGTTTGACCTCTTGTGACCCCAAATGACCTCCACCAAAAAGAAAAGGGATCATCTACTTAATATGGGCAACCTACCTGCCAAGTATGAGATCCCTCGGAGTTACCCATCTTGAGATATCATGTTTACAAGGTTTTGACCTTTTGACCTCCTGTGACCCCAAATGACCTTTGACCTCCATCAAAAACAATAGGGATCATCTACTCAATATGACCAGCCCACACACCAAGTATGAGCTCAGTCACAGTTACCCTTCTTGAGATATCGTGTTTACAAGCAAAGCATCACACACACACACCCCCATACGCACATTCATTGCCTTACGGGGTAGTAGGCAAGGACCCGGTAAGGAATTCACAGGATTTCCCCATTAGCCTGGCTGACCTCCAGCTAACCCAGCAGACGTACGTGTCTGGAGGGCGGGCTGCTTGCCAAGGCAGGCATGTGCAGCCGCGCGAGACTTCTCATTGCAGTGGCCGAATTTTCGGGCAGCTACGCCAGTTACGAGCCGTGCGTGAGCTAGGAAAGACGTGCGAGAGCGGAGGTCTCGCCAGGGCTGCCCATGTACCCGCTAAGGAGGTGTCTGTGAGTGCATGCACCCATGCCCATATCATGGCTTACACAGCTTTGGCTCACCCATACGCACATTCATTGCCTTACGGGGTAGTAGGCAAGGACCCGGTAAGGAATTCACGGGATATCCCCATTAGCCTGGCTGACCTCCAACTAACCCAGCAGACGTACTTGTCTGGAGGGCGGGCTGCTTGCCAAGGCAGGCACGTGCAGCCGTGCGAGACTTCTCATTGCAGTGGCCGAATTTTCAGGCAGCTACGCCAGTTACGAGCCGCGCGTGAGCTAGGAAAGACGTGCGAGAGCGGAGGTCTCGCCGGCTGCCTATGTACCCGCTAAGGAGGTGTCTGTGAGTGCATACATACATACATACATACATACATACATACATACATACATACATACATACATACATACACACATACACACACATACACACAACATCACCATCGCATAGATTCCTTCTGCCTTTGGCAAGGAATCAAAAATTCATACAGGACTATATATTATAACACAACATAGGGAGTGCAGTCTTTGGGGGTGGGGCACTTCCTGCAATCCAGACACAAAGTAAATTCAGTAGGCTTGATATTAAGAGGCAGTCTAAGGAGGTAGATTAACGAATAAGACACACACAGGGGAAATACACTGAACCATCTATTTACAACTATTAACAAAAAAAAACTTGTACACGGTACAAGATATAAATTGTCTGAAGACAACATAAAGACAAAACAAGACAACACAAAACACAACCTACCCGGTCAAAGACTAATTATCGACTGGCGAGCTACAAGGAGGATAGATCAGAGATGCAGGCCAGGCAGTTGTCTGCTGACCTCCAACCTTAAGACTCAAGGTCTCCCTAGATTATTCAAATGAACAGGGCATGAGAAGGCTATATGATATGATATGATATGATATATGATATGTTCAACTTTATTAAACCCCACAAGGGTAACTGAATGCTCGCATAAAACAGTACAAAAACACTACAATTACAAAATTTATGCATGCAGACAACATTAAGAAAATAAAAGAAGGAAATACGAGAAAGTAAAAATATAAAGTAATAGGAACTAACCTGGCAAGTAATAGCGTTGAAAGTAAGATAAGGAGATTAAGACAAATTACAAAATACATACATGTAAACAACAGTACGAAAATAAAAGAAGATAAAAGAAGGAACTAAGAGAAAGTAAAAATATAAGCAATAGGAACCAACCAGGCAATAACTAGCGTTTGAAAGTAAGATTATGAAATTTAATACATTGAGGTATGAAAGAGGAGAGGTGTCAATTAGTACTGGAGTAGGGTAATCTCATTCTACCACTTCTAGGAATAACCGCATTATGTAAAATCACACTTAGTGGATGGCCATTGTCTTGGATAATCTTTTGTAATTTCATCCCTAATCGCCGTTGATAGGACGTGGCCAGTGATGGTTGGACTTCCCCTATTAAGCGACTAGCTTGTCTAATAATAGCATCTATTGCATTTTTGTCTTCAGTGCGTGTATTCCCACCCCACGATAAAAGATTATAATGCCACACCCCACAGATAACTGACTTATAAAACATGGCAAGAATATTTTTATTTACATTGCTATGCACAGATGCCAAGAAGTTAGTTAGATGAGGTCTAACGTCCCAGTTTCCAACCAACTTCAAGTCGAGACGACCACGGCCTTTTTTCCAGTTGTGGCTCACTGGCTTGTTTTCCCTACTCCTTTGCCTATGCTGAGCACCAAGCACAAAGGCAGTAGGTTCCATTTTTAAAGTCTTTGGTAGGACCCAGCCAGGATTTGAACCCTAGATGGCTGAAAGTTGGATGCTCTAACCACTTGGCCACTGCAGATGCCAAGAAAGGCCTACAAAATGCTGCTGTAACAGCATTACAATATATTAAGGAGTCTTCATCCTACACATTATACTTTAAGTCCCACAGTTGTCAGAGTCACTGCAGGGCTTTCACATCTCTTTGAATATTACTGATGGATGTGCATCTTTAGTATTACTCCTAACAAATTTTTGAATACTTCTGGCAAGTACTGCCCCTATCAGAAGTGTTATTGATTTATCAGCTTATAGGATGCTTACATCACCATGACGCTAGAAACAAATGGCAATTAGTTTTAGCCATCTCTAGTTGACCACTCTTAATCCAGAATCTATCAGAGAACTTCCTATTCAGGTATCCTGAGATCAATAAAGTTAAAGGGGTTTGAATCCCTTTAAAGACTGTTTGGTAAATAGTGCAAGTTTGTAAAAGGGATTAACTGTTGCAATTATAGAGATAAGCTTCACCCAGGAAAAATCCTTTTTCTCAGGTAATATTGGCTAAAATGTCCTTTTCAATTCTAACAGCATGACACTTCATATTATCAAGCCTTTGGGGAAGAGGAAAGGGGGACGGGAAGGGGAAGGGGGAGGGCAAGGGAGAGGGCAAGGGAGAGGGGGAGGGAGATCGGTGGGGAAATCTTAAGAAGTATTATGGTAATACTAATTGTTTTCAGACACTTTTTTGAAGGCTGAAATTTTTGTTCGGGGCTATGCCCCTGGTATATACTTCATGTAAGCCAACCTCAAACTGAAGTGAATAGACACCTACTAATCCTATTCACTTCAGGCTATTCAGCCTATTCATTTCCCTTCAGTTGTCTATTCACCTCAGTTTGAGGTAGTCTTACATGAAGTATCTCCCATGCCCCTTGTCTCCTGCCACCCCCTTCCCTTGCTCTCTACCCTGCCTCCTTGACTATACGCCTACATGTCATGGGATGGGATGGGATGGCAAATTGCACTTTAATTCTCATCTACAAAAGCTTGCTGTATAAGGTTTAAATCTGTAGTAACTTTAATAGGTTAATAGAGAAATATGGCAGTAAATCTGTAAATCTCTAGTTATAATAAATATACTACGTACAGAATGAAAATTTGCCAACTAGCTTTCCATAGAAACGTGCTGGGTCAGAGACTGCCTTTGATTTTATTAAGGGCAAGCAAATTCTGAAATTTGCAGATTTTCTGTCAAAAACTGCCCTTTGTTTTCAACTTAATACCAAGCTTTAGAATTATAACTGTTACCACCAGTGTTAATTTAGGAGGGCGGCTTCTAAAAATTATACAGGACAACTCTGGTATTGAAAGCGAATGTTTTTCCTGAAATTAAGGATATTTTCATTATTTTGTGATTTCCATCTACCCTCTTCTTAAACTCTTACAAAATAACACCCCCCCCCAAACAAAATCCTAATTATTCATGTAACTAACCAAAACTGAACTATCTTTACAGATAGTTTTATGAGCTGGGGGCTGGAGAGGCTGCAAGCCTCACACTTCAGGAAGTCATTTCTAAGATTTTGAAAAAAAGGGAGACATCATGTGCAGGTAATATGCATTTGTTGCCAAAAAGTATTCTTGGTACATTATTAACCTTACTCTTGTGTATTCTCATGTTATGTATTGTATTGTTCCAATGTTTGGTCATGTACAAAAACCTCTTACCATTATGACCTCAGGGTTCTTTTGCAAAAAAGAGTTATTCTGTACATTTCTTTATCCAGGGCCTGTGATAACACCAGCAGCCTTCTATAAGTCTCTTAATATCTTTTGAAACTGTTCGATAATGATAAACCTTAACAATGCTACATTCACCTATCGTTTCATGCACAGCCTTTTACAGATACTGTTTTCAGAATTCTTTACCAGAAAAGCTTTAGTCCACAACTATTTCACTCATTAATCTCATCTTCTACACACTATTGTTACTATGCCTCATCTTCACAGCTGACATTAGGCTACAGTCTCAGCTACACAACTGTGGAGCTCCTTACCTGATACATTAATTAACAGGCCAAGATAAATTCTTTTCAAAGAGGTTTCATCCAGTACTACATAGCATGCTCTATCTCCATTTCATGTGCCAGGTTTAATGTAACATTACAAATTCTTGGTTGACTCATCATAATTGTTCAAGTGCATTCATTACATGTGTTTTTGTCACTACTCATTTTGTTTGTGGAAAGCTGTGAACTTTAGTGGGGGAGGGGGCATGAGTTGGTAGTTATAGTGGGGTCTGTGAGGGTAAGGTTTGGTCCTGTAATGTGAGTTAGTTTCTTTTTCAATTAGTTAATTGTTTTTTGCTGACTTATTTTCTCTTAAATTCTTTCTTCTATGCATACTTTTTGTTCTGACTTAGCTACATCAGTTACACATTGTTTATGTTGTAATAGGGAGTTAAACCCTCGACAAGCCCCTCAGGGCTTTTTAGTCTTACTTCCATCTACTTTGTTATAATACATGTAATGATAATATTGTGCCTTCGTACCTTTCAATGATGTAGAAAAACAAATGAAACGAAAAGAAGTAATTCAGGCTATCCTGAGTAAAAACAGTTCATACCCCACCCCAGAAAAAAAAATACTTGTACACCTATGCAACAAAATGTAACAAAAAAACCTTACTTTAAGATGAAAGTGAGACTTGACAGTTTTCTTTGAAAATTTACTAGCTTTTATAGGTCCTTTGTTTTCTTTCATAAGATAGGCATGTTTTATTATCGTATTCCTCATCTTTAAACACGATCTTTCTTCAATCAGAAACTTTTACAACTTTCACATTCTAATTCTAAATTATTTGTTGAAAGTATTCCAACCCAAGTGCTTCTTAAAATTCACTGAAGCCATATCAATATGTATATACACAGAATATACAAAGGCAAGAGGAGATGTTACTATACTGTACATCCCAGTCATGCAACCCACACACCCTGACACTCTTCCCTCTCTTGGCATGTAAGCCATGGGTCCACTCACAGGCACTCTGGGCCCTTGAGCCCTAGCTTGGTGGTTTTCAGGCTTTGTAGATGATTTCATTCTTACTATTAGGGCATGTAAGACAAAATTGTGACAAATCTTTTGTCAGTGAATTGTCAAACTTATGCAGAATAATGTACTTATGAATGAAAGACTCACTCCCCTGAACCCTGGGCATGGTCCAGTGGCATAGCTAAGGGGATCTTGGGGCACAAGCCCTTCCACACAAGCCTCTTGCCCCGGCAGGAGCTTTCCATTGGAAAATTCAAGACTGAAAAAGTATATAATTCCATATTTGAAGCCTCCCCACAAAATGATGGAATCCCCCCCACATCCCCCCCCCCATAAAAAAAATTTCTGGCTATGCTGCTGGCATGGTCAGTCAAAGGTGAATCAGTGCATACTTGAAGTGTATACATTGGTGCACCCCCGTCCCCCCACCCCCTTCTGTGACTCACATCTTTTGTTAACTGACACATCCTACTACAGGTCACAGAAGTGGTTTACAACTGTGCTGCAAGTCCCAGCACTCAGAGTCTTTACCAAACTTTAGTGTTGTGAACTTGCATAGAAGAGAAGCACCCTGGGAAACAGTGCTCTCTCTTTGGATTGCAATTATACACTGAAGCAATCAAATGTTCATACTTTCTCACATAAGACCATAGTGTAGTGTTTTGGTGAGGTAAAATCTGTATTTTTGACAGAGAAGGAAACCACCGAAATGTCTGTCAATATGCATACCCTACTACTATACTAAGTAGGGCTGGAAAAAGTGTTCATTTCCTGGGAATGGAATCATAGTTTCCACAATTTTCTACATTGACTGCCATGTACCAATCAGGTAAATTTCCCTCCAGGTGCTAGAATTTCCCTCCAAATACCCAAATTTTGTGGAAAAGAGCCTCCCAGCTTCCTGACTTTTTTCACCTAAAGTGTAACAGCTGACCCACAATGACTCATCTAGGGTTACAGTGACTGACATCTAACTAAAGTGACTTATATAAAAGTGACTGACATCTGACTAAAGTGACACTTCCCAAGCTTAGTCGCTTTACTGACTGACAGTATGGTACAATGACACACGTGAACCAAAACACTCATTGTCATTTGTCAGTGACCCACTTTTGACTGAACATGCCCATGGTTGGTGGGGTGAGTCATTTAATGAAAGTACATAACTCTTTGGTTTACCTGTATGCATGCAATATTTATGTCCACATTACTAGTGAGAGAAATGCCAAGTCAGCTTTGTAAAATTAACCTGACTCAAAATGAAGTTGGAGGAGCTGTTTTAATACTCCTTTTAACGTTGTAGCCAATTGAGAGCGAGAATTAAGTTCTTGAGTGGAATATTTAGGTACGGTTCCATAGCAGATGACTTATTGTAATGTTGTGCCCCTTTCATGATGCATATTTATGCAACTGTCTCAAAGTGTGGAACAGGCACAATGCTTTCAAATTAACCTCAGACTTGCATCCCATTAATTAATATTTTCACTAAAAGGCAACCATCATTTGTAATCACAAGTGGAGATATGTTTGTGAAAGTGGGGGGAGAAGAAGGGGATAGGCCCTGAGGCCCAAGTTACTTTGTGAAAAAGTGACAGTCAATGGGAGCATTTCCAAAAAGTGGGGAGGGGGTTATTCCCCCCATCTTCTCTGGGATTTCTGCCTATGTTGTAATGGGTCAAAGCATCATTACCCATCATTATTCCACCCCACCCACACTCCCACCTCTCCTTCTCCCAGCTCCACCCTTCAACATAGAACAGTTAAACTTCAGCCAATGTGACAGAACTTAAAGCAGCCAAAATTTTTCATAGTTACAAAGGATTAACATATAGGGGACACAATGTGTTAGTAAGAACTGCCATAACGTCCCTACCACACTGTTTAACATGGCATCTCACGGATACATGGTGGGTCACAGAGTCTCAAAGCTAAGAAAGATGGATGCTAAGGACAGCACCGTCCCCCTAAACGGACCTTAGCACCATCCTCCTAAAGGAATTGGTGCAAACTTATTTATCTGGGACCATAAAAAGTTCTTTTAGGACCATTATTAGCCAATCAGGTACCAAACTATTATGCAGATGCCAAAAAGTTTGAAGAGCTAGATATAATATCATTAAACCCTGATTAACCTGTCCAAAAATGCACTTTTCATTCTATTCTGATGAAATGTCTAGACAACCATTTTCCAAACTGGGGGTAACAACTCCTAAAGGAAGTTTCATTTTGGGGGGAGGGGTGGGGGAATTGCCATGAAAATATTTTTGAAACCACTTGTCTTGATAACCTCCAAATGTAATACTAAATAGTTATGATTGTAGCAACAGCCTCTCTCCAATTCCAATTTAGTTGTCAATCCTGTGTTAAGCGCCCTCAACCCAACATGGAGAAAAGTCAGGAAGGGGGGAGGGGGAAACCAGCAAGTTCCATCAGTTTTGCATTAGGCAGGCCCTGGGTGGGTCTGTGGGAACTCAGTTTATCTGAAGGTGTTTAACATTAAAAGTGTATTCCATATTCTGCTGGCTATCCCCCTGTACATCCCAATTCATCTTAACAATATTTAAAAAAGGTGACGGTGCTCGTTGAAGAGATAGTCCCCCCCCCCCCCACCATCCATTTCAAGAAAATGAGGGAGACACTCCTGTCCATGACCCATACTCAATATAAGCACATTTTTCATAATTTGACAGTACAATTGATCTGTAGAAATTTAGTTGGCCTTAATTTGGTATCAACTTTTGAAGTGAACTTCCCAGTGGAGTTTGACATGGAGCCCTGGCAAAAATATCTCTAAAATTTACATTTATTATAAGTAGCACTGTGGCCTATGTGTAAACCACTTTTAAACTTACCAAAATCTACAATGCATAACTACAATAATCCAGGATCCAAGCAAGTTCAAAGCAGACAAGTTTTTGTAATAGTCTATTACCATCAAAGTACAGTAATGCAAGAAATCGTAAAATGGAGATGTTTTTGCAGACTTCATTTTAAGGTTTTTTCAGCTCATGTAAGCTATTTAATTATTCAGGAGATTCCTCCCAAATTAGACTGGTAACACACTCATCGAAACAAAGAAGCCAACTTTTTTACAGCTTCATTTATCAAAGTTTATGGAAGCTTCTGACTTTTTGACCAATTACAACCAAAGTCAATTCCACTTGCTTTGTTCTCAAGGTTTTCTAAACTGAAAAGTCTTTAGACCAGACAGAAATGTGGAAAATATTGACATTTACAGACAAACAATTATAAATGAACCTGTCCCTTTAAGAAAACATTGGAATATTAAACTCTGTTTGCTTTATAGAATCAGTGAATAGATATATTCAAACTTCCTACTAGACCAGATTTAACACCTCTTCGCATAATCCCCTTTAGTTGTCCTCCAAAAGCGACTTTGTCAAGTGTGCTACCCTGTAGGGGGCTCCATGGGGGGTTACCCTGCTACCTATCTTATGAAAACACGCCCTTGTTCTCAAAATCACCAGTATACTTTGTGTGCTTCGTCTGCCTTCCGCATTTGAAGCCACTTTTTGCAATGATGTTAAAAAAGTACATTTGGGTGTTTTCTATTTAACTGTTGGGTTCTTCATCTGTTTACAATTTGAAAAGTTGTGGGTAGATTCGAGCAACAGATGGTGGTGATAGTAAAGATGTCCTTCGGAAAAAAAACTCAGATGTCAGCGTTACATTTAACACCACCACCACTAAACCCCTGTTAATTGTGAAGGCTTACAATCTCATCAAGTGACAGCTATGTTAGGTTTCCATCGACCTTTACCCAACAAAACTGTGGACCATTCTTTCTTTTCACACTTTTAAGTGTAGAATGCTCACTTTTAGTACTGATTTGGTGTACATAGCCTAGAAAGCTTTGCATGGTGGTATTGTTAGCATGAAATGAAGTGCCCTAAAGTAAATTATTTTCCTGTGATATCTAGTACTGAACTATGTGTACTTTCAATGTAATGTTAATTTTAATGCTAGCAACCCTACACCATAATAAACATATAGTATGAGCAGGGAGCTGCCACTCAGAGTGGCAGATCCCTGGTATGAGGGCTACTGTAACCACTAAGGGGGCAAACTGAATTGGCTTTATAACCCTACCCCAACCCCTATGTTGTGATGCATGGTCCTTTTTCGGTCCTGTTTCAATATTTTTTTTACTGAATTATTTCAGCAAGAGTCTACGATTTGCCTTTAATTTGCAATATTTCTTTACTTTCTGTTCAAACATATGAAATATTGAAAGAGAAATAAGAGAATGTTATAAAGATGATGCTATAATATCTTCTAACACTGTTTTGGGTAATTGCTTAACTATGACCTCTGCTTTTAAATGTCTCCAAAAAGTGTGGGGCATGCTGCAGAAGGTACAGAGTCCCCATTAAGTTTTAACAAAAACAGGTTGACTGTATGGGCAACTGACAACTGAAGGGATTACACACTTGATTCATGGAGGGGGCAGTCCCCATCCCTCCTCTGCCATTACCCTAGGGTGGCTGCCTACTACTCTATACCCTTGTGGTGGGGAAGTGGGCTGGGAGAGTAGTCCTTAGGGAATATTAACAGGAAAACGCAGTCCCCTCAATTTGAATTTGTGTATCCTGTCATCCTAATTCACGAATGGCTCCAATCACTGATGTGACAATGTTTTTGTTAAATTCATGCAGAATAACCCGTTGGTTTACCTTTAATATTCAATGTTTTAGACAGAAACATACTGAAAGATACTTGTGAGCAAAATAAGAGATTTGTAAGATTAAGCAGATTTTTGAAAATAAACTTTGGGTGACTGCCATCTCCCTTTAAAGATGGGTGAAGTGTTCGTGGCAGTCCATTTGCACTTGTTTCTTTTCACAGAAGTCTGTTCTTTGCAACTAAGTCCTGGAATGGCTAAGGAAACATGACATGTATACCAACATAAACACATACACTAAGTAGAGAAAATAAAATAACTAAAAGGACTGACAGAGCTGCCACCCTTACAAATAAATAAAAGTAGAAAAAACACAACATATAGATCCTCAGAATGCAACTTTAGATAACAAAGTGACCCCTAAACCTAGGCTAATCTTACCCTATCCCAATGGCCACACGCAAGCAAGGTTCATATACTAGAGCCAAGACTCTATCCAAAGAGGAATATTAGTGCACACATTAGTATCTTCCAACGTATCTCTGTATTACAAAAGTACAACGATCTGCACCTTAAGTTTCTATTATCCCTTCCCCCATGATAATTCCTACGAAAAGGGATGCAAGGGGTATCTTGATTCCTTTACCCTTCCCTAATGACTCCTAGGGATCAGGGCCTGTAAGGATTACCTCTTTTAATTAGCTAGTAGTACTTTATAAATTGATTTTATCAAACGAGATTTGGCCCATGTGAATGCAAAAGACTAATTCGAAGTCACTTACAATCATTCTGTGCGTACTAATGCCAACATCCCACATCCACATTTTAATTTACTTGAAGTATTGATGTAAAAAAATTGTTTAATGCTTTCTATAGGTTTCACACATCTTTTGCCATTTTATAGCTCCATGAATTTTTTATTTGCATACTGCTATGATCTGATGTCAACTCTCAGAGGGCATGAAACTTAAAAATGGCAATGGTATAGCTACTTTCTGCCACCATGTCAGTACTGCTTCATTATGGTACCCTTTTTATATTTGTTTTTTCCAAACTCCTTTTCTATGCCACTTAATTTTTGTTGTCATTTTCTATTAAAATTCTATAAATTTTATGATTTTCTTTCATGGTGGGAGCTCTGTGATGGTCCACTCATGTGACCACCATGGTAAATAGATGACCTCCCTCCTTCTCCCAGTGGTGCAGTCATGGTGCTGTCAGTTGCTCTTTCAAAGACAGGTGTAAATGGTAAAAATTGGGACAAAAAAGCAAAAAAATAAAATAAAAATAGGACAATGATGATAGGCACAATGATGAGGATCAGTTGAAACCTGAAAAAAACAACTTGTAAATACCAGAGGAATGTCTTGTGTTTGTTTTTTTATTTCCGAAGTGATGTTTGATGGGAATTTATGACATTTTAGTCTGCTGCCAAGTATCAACCAGGCCCATAGCCAGACAAGGTACCAAAAGGGGGCAAGACAGCAATAGAGGGGTCAAAAATTTTACGGGCTAACATCTACTGAAGTGCATTATTGTAACTATAATTTTTTAGGGATGGAAATTTCTAGGGGTTTGCCATCCCTCTGCCCTCTCCTTGGCTGAGAGCCTGGTACCAACTATTTTACTCTTCCTCCTCTCTTGAAAAAAGCAAGCCATGCCATCTGGGTCCTCCTAAGATGCTTTCTCGTTTGGCAAGAGTGATACCATCATGATATAATCAAAGAATCACTTTTCTCAATAGCACCTGCCTATACTGTTACTAGATTCAACTTAAACTGTTGGACTTGGGAAACAACCTTGACTTCAACAATACTCCACCCTAGATCAACTCAGCAAGACCCTTGTCATCTTTCTGCAATCTCTCACCAGACCACAAGGCCAGCTTCCCTAGCGTGGGATACCGAGAAGCTGCTTCATTTGCAGTAGGTTCCCATAGATTCAACATGTGTGTTACACCTTGAACCTTAAAGCAACACAGTGAGAAGTAACTGTAACCTTCCAAGGGTAGCTGACACCCTGGCTGGGGAGAGTTTCTAGGCCACGAGGGAGATGAACAGTAACACTGATTATTGATACTGACATACATGTGTAACATGCAGGTTTAATTAGCATAGTAGTGGGAAATACACCTGCTAATATTCTCAATTTCTCATCATCACCTCTCAAGTTCCCTAAGAGGTAGGTCAGGGTGAAAGCAAAAGTCAAGTGGCAAAGATGCCAGTAAGTCAAGGTTACAACTAAATTAAGCAGTTTTAGCAATCAAGATACCTTGATAAGAATTAAAACTGGTGTACGGATTTTCCCCCAAAACAAACCTTAGCCCCTAGTGTTGTATAGTGACTGAAAGTGTTGACCTCCTGCGCAGTCTTTTTTATATAATCCAGTGATTTGTGTGCAATTATCTACATAATTATGTACTGTAATTTGCCGTGCCAAACGTTCTTTAGTTTCGAGTTAGTAGTTGTGTTTAATAAAGAAGCCAGTCTTGCCGTCCTGGCCTGGTCTTCGTTGAGTAAACTAATACTTGTCTTTATCTCTGTTATTTTGGGTTTGTCTGTGTTGACCTTTACTGAGATACAAAATCTAGCTGTTGCAATGCATTGCCATTCCCCTACTGAACAGTGGTGCATACCTATTGCATAACCACTGATGAAGTGAACTGGCAGTAACAAGATGCTAATAGGCCGGAACAGCAAAACTCTTTACATAAGAAACTCTTTTTGTACAATGTTATCAGCAATGCCACCATCCCCTCTCCCCACCTACCAATTTCACTCGAAGCAGAGTGATATATCATTCCATGCGAGTGAAGTATCGCTCTATTTGGAGTGAATTTTCACTCCACCCCGAGAGAAATTCACTCCTACTAGGAGTGGTCCCAAACTACAGTCTCTTTTGGAGTGAATTTCACTCTTTTGCATTTAGAGTGTATAGTGTTCTATGCTGCCTTTTCTGTATAATATTCAAGACTTCTGTATTTCTGGAAATAAAAGTTTTAAAAGTTTGTTAATCATTTCGTCAGGTTTTCTGTGGCCACAGAAATCTTGTTAAAAAGCAACCAGTTGAGCCAACCTAAGTTTGCAACATAAATTAGCAGGCCTGCAGGCTGGGAATAATAGTCATCATGAGGGCATGGCCATTTTCATAAAATAACGGCGCAAATATGCATCTCAAAGGGCACCAAGGCCAAACAGAAGATTTTGTGTTACCTGGTATATGTTTGGGTGTATTTTGTTAAGAAGGGCACAAAGGCCAACTGGTGTTTAAAAGTATACCATTTTGAAGGACAGCTAAATCATTGCCAAAAATGGGAAGGCCATGGCCTTTGTGGCCTTCGTTAGCTTCCAGCCCTGGGCCTGAATCTTAGGGTAGGGGAGGGGGGAAGAAGGCAGGAGAGGGTGCACTAGAAATATTGTCACCTACCTAGAAAATTAACAGTTTAGTGCATCAATATATTTTAGCACGTTATACCCCCCTCCCCTTAAAAATATTTTGCCTTCCCATGTAAGCTTTCTTGTCCCCCACACCCCTTTAGTAACTCATCTGGTAGCAGACATGTAAAGGAGACTAAATAAGGCTTTTTAAGCATTGGAATCCAGACATGTTCATTGAGATGGTAGGTGTATTTCTTTAGCAAAAACTGTGTCTGTTGCTTTCACGTATTGTTACTTTTAATTTTTACTTCATTTCTTTCTTCTTTTTGCATTGCACAAAATCTATGTCACCATTTTCAAACCTAAGGGCACTACAATTATTGCTAATATTTCAATTTTAGATAAGGAAGGGGAACAAGATGAGAAAACCATCTTCATTTGCCACACAGCCCTCCTATTTGCTCCTCACTGCTACCTCAAAAGTAAATTTCCCACTAAATATAAACTTCCCCAGCAATTTTGTAAGGTGAAGCTACCCTACCCACTTGCTGCTATTGCTACCTCCCAATAATGATCACACAAGTTATGAAGGGATAGCTATAGTAGAAAGAAACGTAATTTCAAACAAGCTATGAATAAAAGCAATATTAAATATCTCTATCAGTTAGTTCCCTGGCATTCCTACCAACAATGAACAAAGTGTCACTTCATTTTGCCAGGAGAGTTTTATTACTTCATAACTGTATTTTTAAGAGTCCAACTATTGCTATCAGATTCCGATTGATTATTCCCGTTAGGATATTAGTTGACACCAGCTGGGAGGAATTACCTCGACTGTGTTATCTAGATCGGGGAAAATTACCAACTTCTTTATCAGGAATGATATCACAAAGCTACTCTGGGAGAAGCTTTCAAATTGATCAGAGGAAGGGTGCCAATTCTATCAATCTTGTTGGATCATTATCCTGTTACTTTACACCAACTTCACAAAGAGAATCCCTCCATGATTTCTTCCTTAAACATCCCCCATAATTTTGACATTTGCAGAAAAATGTAAAGAACTCGAAAGCAAAGAATTCTTTTAACTTTTTCTCATTAGGAAGGCATCGTCATCAGCCAGAACTCCCAAATTAAATCATTTTTGTTCCCAAATCCTGCTAATTAACTCACCAGGCCAAAGATGATAAAGGTTTGAGGCAGAGTAGAGTTGCTGAAAGTTCATCTCCATGGGAGATTCTCGCTGCAATTTTGTGGATAGTTTAATTTTCCCTTCCCAATCACTGAAAGCAAGTGCTACCAATGGGAGATGAAATTTTTTCCTCTAAAAAGTTAAAAAAAAATGTACCTAACAAATACATGACTCAGGCAAGTAATATTAGGGTAAATATTTTGGTGTTAATTGTTGTAATTTGCAATGACCTTTTCAAAGTTGACAAAAAACAACCTTGAACACAAACAATATCAAAATACAAGGCTAAGGCTTGTAGGAAAAGTGAAGTCAACAGGATTCTTGTCCTACTGGAAAGGAAAAATGGACCAGTATTTTCTGGCAAAAGAGGAGCAGTCCACACTTATTTTGGGATAGGTCTTTGATTGTTTTCTTCTTCTTTTCACCCATTTTTTGTCAATGGTGGATGGTTCATTTTACACAGCTGTTATTAACAAGAGGCTGTCAAACTACTGGTTAACCCCCTCCCCCTCTTCTTGTTGTTTTAGTATTTCCCCCTCCCCTTCTTTCTCACTGTTGTTTTAGTAATACCCTTCATTTGGAATACCCTTTTTTCAATTCCTGATCACATGCAAGCCTGACCTGTTTTAGTTTAAAGCTCAATCATTTTTATTTCAAAGTACCAAATTTCCTCAGAATTACCTCTAAGACTTCATGTGCCATGATTTCTTTTCACTTTTTGACACAGGCTACATTTAAGATCACAAGATGGACTGTAAAGTTTAAAAACCAAGGGATCAAAGGAGATTATAATCAAAATTTATTTATTTTTTTTTTGTAAAGTTGATGGACAATCAACCATACAATTCATCCTATTTAATGATCAAATATGTGTATCCATAATTTTTTGCAACTTTTTCAATATGCACTTGAAAGATGACGATGACAACGATGACAACAAGTCTCCTTTTGTGATAAAGGGTTCTATGCACTTCTCTGTGGGCTTTTCAATACCACCTGCAGTACCAATTATGTTGAGCTGCATGATGACTGGGATAGTTTATGAAGGGAGCCCTCTAAAAAGGTGTCCTGCCACTGTACTCTTATAAACAGTTGAGACTTAGTTCAAGTGTGAAGTGAGCATAATCAATTTTGCTTTTTAGCTTGAAAAATACATTTCTGGGGTCGTGCATTCAGTGGAGTGACTTCCTTGTCTGGGGGAGTGTTGTGTGCTCTGACAGTCTATTACACAATGTTGTTTGATAATATAACATTCAGCCATGAAGTCAGTATAATGCAGGAATGATTGGTAAAATACTTGGGGGTATGAATATTGATAAAGAAGCAGCAAAGGTGAAAATATCGTAGACAATGGTAATTTAGCAATAGATTAATGCAGGGGGGAGGCTGAGAGAGGGCAGAAATAGAGTGTGTCTTTCAGGACCTGGGTTCCTTAAAGGTCAGAAGCAGTTGCCCCAAACTTATTTTGAAACAATAGCTAAATGTCACAAATTTCTTCTTATTTTGCTTCCAAGTATCTTTCATGATATTTAAGAACATAAATATTGCATATTCAAGGTAAATCAATTAGTTGCTCCTTGTAAATTTTACAACTCGAGTGAGAAAAATAATGTCACATGATTCTCAAGAGCATTCAGGAAATAGGATAGTCTACTATACAATTCTTTATTGGGGTGACTGCATTCTCCCTTTACTGTAATTTAATATTGAGCAACTCTTCATGAATACACACAGTCAGGATGAAGTTTCATTGCCGTCCAGGCCTCTGTCTGAATTATTATAACCCCCTCCCCCAAGGCTCAGATTTAATGCTTACCTACTTACAGGCAGTAAGTGAATTTTCCTGGATGTAAATGATGTTGTCAGTGCCGGTAAGTCAGTGGGTAAATGAAACACACATGGTTTGACACATAGTATTAACCTTAAAATTATTTACAAATAATTTATATGCTGATTAAAAAATAAAAGGCAAAATGAAAGATTGTATTTTAGTGTACTTTGCTGCGATCATCTATTATCTTGAAGTGGGAGGTACAGTTAGGAGTCAACATCGTTACAATATGAAGTTATGACCTTGGGTAAGTGACACCGAAAATGAGTAGGCAAAGAAGGAGTAGTGGGTAAGTTGGTAGGTAAATAACAGAAAAAGTTTAATGTGGTGCTTGCCTTCCCTTCTCCCATGCATGTTTCATTTATTGTTCTCTTCAACTGTATGGTAAACTCTTTGTTACAAAATTCTTATGTTCATGAAAGTTATTGACTGTAAACTCCTTGGTGCCTGTAATATGCAGCATTCCAGTATTCTGAAACATTGCCCTGTGATTGGTCTAGACAAGATGCAACCATTGCTCGAATAAGATTTGTGGAGACAGCTAGAGCACAAATACGCAATTTGATCAGCCTCAGTAACTGTAATTCAGCAACACTGCCAGACACTAGCATTTAAGGAAGGGGGTGGGGTTGGAAAAAAAGGGTTAAAGTACCATTTTTCGGAGGTGAGGTTAAACGTGGTAATTATTCTGAACTAATACCCTTCATTGTGTTATCTCATTTGGGGACACATGGAGAATGATCTCTCCCAAGCTAGGGGCAAATACCCAGTGTATCCCTATAATGATCCACCTCTAGTGTAACTGGAATACATATGTTCCCATACCCCAAAAACCTCATTAAAAAGCAGTTCATTATACCTAACATGTAAAACATAATTCAACTATCCTCAATGGAAGTATGACAAGTTAATTGTGGATACAAATCTAGAACCACTTGAACTGATCTTTTCATGTTAACAAAAAAACTAAGTAATTCTTTTGCAACAGTGTTCCCTTCTTTTTGTCATCAGAGAAGGAAATTGAAATGTGGGCGGTCAGTGAGAGCTAAAACATGAACTGTGTTTGACCTTGGAGTACAATGTTACAATCACAAACTGTGGTATTGAGCTACCCAGATTTACCACTGTGATTGCATTCAAGCAATTGAAATGGTATCAAAATGATATTTCCTCTGATTTTAAAGTAACTGAGCTTTTTGGCTTCCTCTTTTAATTCTTGAAATTTGACAAAGCTGTAAAAATGACTGAATGAAAACAAAACTGGCCTGTAAAACCCACTTACTGTAAAAAAAAGGTGAATCATACAATGTTTTTTGATATTCTGACCACGAAGAAGAGGACACAGAATTGTCAACTTACTTCAGATAGCCAACACCAATTGAACTTGCTTTTTGTGGTCTTTGAAGAAAGACAGGTCTTCAATCAAAGGGGCAAAATATAGGTTAATCTTATTCACTGGTATCAGGGAGCAGTCAAAGGCTGCCCTCAATCTATTGTCTGAGCAATGATCTTTGGACAAAAGAGACACCCAAGACCCTGGTTCACCATTTACTGATCTGGCTAAACAACAAAACAATGAAAATGGGGACGATGCGGGACAGGAGGTTCTTTGAGAGTGTCAATGGGATACACCAGAAATTGTGCCGTTAATACTAGGAATTAGGTCAACTATGTGTTGGCTTACCCTATTTTTATTATTCCAAGCCATCCCTAAACTGGCAAAAATTATTTTGCTAGATGACATAAAGCCCTGGAGGAAGAGGCTCTCAAAGAAAACTGTTTTTGGAGAGAGGTAAGCCTCTTAGAAGGACCTGACTGCACTCTTTGCTGTAAGTAGGTCCATAGTTCCTCTCTTTTTCTCTCAAAACGAGCAATCCAAAATGGAAGGAAGAAAGAAACAAAGCTCATGCAACTACTGTAGAGGAGGAATGACAGCCATTCCAATTCAGACTCCTGTGACTTGATATTTCTGGCCAGGGTTGATTTGAATCAATGGTCAGCTGGCCTTTAAGTAGGTTATCAAGAATTCTGGAACTAATAACAAAATTTGCAAGAGGTTTCCTTTAAAAAATTGTCAAATAGCGATGGTGTTCTCATTGCCTAATTATCGCAATTACATATGACTGAAGATCAAGCCTGTGTAAGACTGAAAAAAAGTAAAAACATCACTGACAGTTACAGCAGGATCCTCAGCATTCCCAAGACAAAATTCCCTCACTTTTCCCAGCCTTTGTCTTTTGAAAAGTTAGGGCAAGTATAAAACAGCTTTCTTCTGTAATGGTTTGGGAGAGTTATTTTGTATTGTATGCTGTGTGGGCAAGTAAACTTTGCAAGTTGTTTTCCATACTAAAAGCAAGTGCTTTACAGCTCACCTGAATGTCACTTTAGGCAACTTAAGACAGTGGGAGCAATCACCAGCCTGAAGAGGCAAAGCCTGTTGTCTCTGGCATATTCTGAAAATTTTCCAAAATTCAACAAAAAGAATTTTCACTTTTACTTAAAAAAAAAAATCACAGTTGCCAGTAACTGAATGAGCACAACTTGAACACATGACAGGAGACATGGACATAATGCAAGAAAGAGCCCACCGTGGCAAAATCAAGTTTGTTCAAAAACCCACTCACATCACAAATTTTTGCTGATTTCATCTTTTTGTTTTCTAAATTCCCTTAGTTTTCCTGAGCATCAAAAATGCAAATTATCCATTCAACAGCCTTTATAGTAAAGAATCATGACCTCACTGGTTGGTACTAAACTTCAAAAGTATTGGAGTTGTTTTAGTCTGATACTAATTAGCAAGCACGTTACCAGTCTCCTGCTTCAGAAATTCATAGACCAACAAATTCCTTCGAGGGAATAGGGTAGGGGGAGGGGGAGGGGGAGGGGAAGGGGAGGCAGATGGGAAAAGTGGAGAGATACAATATCTTCTGTACTTTATAATTTCAGATTTATTAAGTTATGTGAGAAAACTGTGTTTGCCCTTTAAAAGTTGGTAATAATCCTTCTCATGGTAACTGTTTTAGTTTGTCACTCAAAAAACATGTAAGGGGCTAATTGAATGGACATCAGTGTTAACAAGGAATTGACATGCCATCACTAAACCATCTCAACAAAACCAACAATTACAATGATTTCCACCTTCTAGTTTCATCCCAACAAAACACTTGTCTTCAAAGTATGCAAATCCGTTTTGACTCTCCAAATAGACGCATCTTAAGTAAATCAGAGTCAGATAGAACAAATATGGAGTATTGGGACCTCCCATCCACAGATTCTCCACAAATCGTCTCACCAAACAAGAGAAGATTCAATTGAACCTCAAAGCTAACATAACTTTCCACTTCTTCTGAAGGAGTTGTCAAAGAAGAGGCTCTTATCTGACAAAGTTCTTTTGTTCTTTATCAAAACAATGGCTGCTTAAGAGGTACCTTGGTCCGTGGTATGAAAGGGTTGGGCCACCAAAACGTTTCATTTGTGGAAGAGATAAGATCCACTCTCAGGAATGGTCAAACAAAACAGTTGACCATCATACAAACAGGCCCTCCTCTTGTCTGAGAGAGTAACTTCTACATAGCTACAAACATGGAAACACATCATGGTTGCACAATATTTATAGGTGAAAGTTTATGGGGATATAATCACCACTGACAAATTGTAAAAAAAATTGTAGAAGGGTGTTGTAAAGTTTTACCACTCAAATGATGGCTTTATAGGTAAGAAAACCTTTGCAAGGCCCCTTTCTTGAACGGGCACATCAAAATGGCTTCAGTGAATATGGTCAACCTTCAAATCATGATAGCGTAAGCCTGGAGTTGATTCTGAAATGCTCAAGTAAAAATGAGAAACACTGTCAACCTATTCTTTCAATTTTAGGACCATGTGCATGAAGAAAGCTTAAAATTATCCTTTACTATACAGGTTACTGGTTATATTAAGGGATACAGTTTTTCTCTTCTTCAGTCAAGGGCAGTAATTTGGTTGAGGGGGACAGAATATCTTTGATATTTTGGCCAAAACGTAATATTTGCCAATATTTATGTGAATGTTAGACTTTGCGATGACTTAAAGGTCATAAAAAGTTTTTTTCTGGCACACTTTGTGTGCACCCTCATCAGAGTGTATATGTTCCATGATTAAAAAGACATTCATAGACACACATAATATTCCCTCTATAAAAGTTTGGAATGTAATATCTTTTTTTCAATTTTCACCTGCACTGATAATTGCTAAAATTGGTATATGTGAGACCTGGTCCCCTCCAATAATTTGGTTAGGGAGGGGAGTAGCTAGCTTATAGTAGTGTGGCAAAACCCATGATACTTGGCAAATATTTGCATGTAGGCCTATAAGGAATGATCCCTAGTATTTTAACTGAGGGGTCCAAATTTCTCCATCCTCTCAGAATTTTTTGCCAATGACGGTAGTATCTAGCTAGCTACTGCCATGAGAGGCCAATTTCTTTGTGCGCTTTGCATGCATCTATTGCCTCATACATGCCCTATGAGACACATTCTTTGCCGCACACAGGCACACATTATATTCAACTCCATATTCAGGGCCTTCAAATTAATGCACTTCATTGGATATCCCATACTACTCTGCAAGTTTTCATCAGACAATTTTCTGCACGCTTCACGTGCAGGTGTAGCTTTCTCATGTCTCTGTCAGGAACCTTCTTGTTATTCCCGGTGTTTTATTATCACTGCCCACCCACAATCTTTTGCACAATCTTCATATCAGCACAAGACTAACT
The DNA here is from genome assembly GCA_029531755.1 of Holothuria leucospilota. Classification (NCBI taxonomy): domain Eukaryota; kingdom Metazoa; phylum Echinodermata; class Holothuroidea; order Aspidochirotida; family Holothuriidae; genus Holothuria; species Holothuria leucospilota. The sequence continues at coordinate 4,625,497 of CM055981.1, forward strand.
TTAAGACAAAAAGCTAATTGAATTTCTACACTAGGGAAACATTACTTTTCCCCTTCCTTTCTAGTTCATAGCTCTTTCTTCAACAGAATTTACAAGATTGACTACAAAATGAAGAATCAAGGCCAGTTATACTGCAGTCACTTTGAGAGCTCTTATGCATGGGCTTCATCCTCAGGGTGAGCCCCTTTCTCCAAACCCTGGATTCATCACTGCTGGCTACTGTATGTAGCAGTGATAAAGCATGAACTCAAGGAAATGCAGTCCACGGACAAAAACACCAAGCACCCCCTGTTCTGGAGCAAGCCATTCATTTTCCCACTTAGCACAAAACTACATACAAAAGATCAAAAAGGGTTAAATTATTTCCAACTGTTCTATAAAAACACAAACAATCATTTTATAAAAAGTTCTGTGGGCTGTCTCCCATTGCAGGTAAAAAGCTGAAACTACCCCCAGAAGAAGGAATGACCCCCAAGGGAAACAAGATCTAAAACCAAGCTCTCAGGCCACTGACAAGCAAGCTGGAACAGTTTTTGCTACAAAAATACTTCAGCAAAGTTCAAGAAGTCTTCACAGACCCTTCCAGGTTCTAATTCAAAACTCTGTGTGTGTGTGTGTTTTAATTTTGCATTACTTTTCAGAAGTCTGCATGCTGTATTGAACCCGTTAAAAATGTTTGACTTCCAACCCCCCAAAATTGGACTTTCGTGGGGTAGGATTATACGTCACTTTCTAATGCCCAAGGCTATCTCCATCGCCAAGCCTGGATCCTGTTTCCACTCTTCTTTCCAAGAGTTACATGCTTGATTAGACAGGAAGTAAACAATGTCTCCGCAGCAGTTGGTGTATTAGAGAAGGGGAAGAGGTTTTTAGTAGTTTTAAGGAGACCAATACCTCATGGTTTAATGTCTTGAACTTGTTATAACAATTAAAACTCTCTATGGGATTTCCCTACTTGTTTAGACTCTTTGAGGTATGTTGCCACAACTTAAATCCTCCTTATGTTCTAACAAAGAAGCTGTGTCAACTTGAGCTTAATACCCTCTCTAAGTGTCTCAATTGAGCCAGCATTGTTTCCTTAATAGATGTTACATAATTAAGAGGCAGTTTCTTAATAATTAAAACAGTTTAGATAAAAAGAGGAGATTTTAGAAACTGTTTATTTACCAAGAGAAATGTGGTCTTTGTAGATTGTGGTTATTGGCTTGGTGAGACACAGCTCACTTTGAAATGATTGACAAGCTTGCATGTGGGGGAATCAAAGGGTAAGTTCTTGTGACTTCCCTATGTAATAATTTCTTGCAAAGGTTTTACAAAAGAGTCAACTTTTTAAGGGATACCCCAGAACCTGCACGCACCAAGGGCACACAGCCTTGACAGGGGTCCCAGGTACACCATGAAAGGTTTAACATTAAGCATTGTTACATGTGAATCTTAACTTTTCTGGCAATCAAGATGAATGTAATATACACAAACTTAGTAGAACAAAGTGAGGTTGTTTCAAAAAAGATGGTTATGATAAAAAAAAGGGGTAGGGCAGAGAAACTTCCTTTAATGTCAAACACATGAAAATTACAATCACTGTCTGGTAATGAAGGCAACCAAGGTACAAAATACACAGAGTAATGGGCTATGTGTGCCTGTAGTAGCCAAAAAAACACCCTAAAAGACTTTTACAAGAGCAAGAAAAATATAAAATACATGTTATGAAATTTGCTCTCCTACTCCTAAATTGCCACAAAAAACAACAAAATAGCTCCTTTGGACCCTAGTTTAGCCACCATAATCTTAGTTTTTTTTTTTTTTTTTTTGGGGGGGGAGTCTTTTTGCAAATCACTTGAAGAGAGTTCTGAAAAAGGTCATATTTGTACCCTAAATATAGCTCAGCCATATACACACCCCTGCAATACCTCTTCCCATCAACCCCTGCCCATTCCTTCCTACTGACCCTAACTCCTATTACTGATCTGACTACCCTAGAGCTAGTCTGCTTTTGTCAACAAGCACTACTTTTGTAAATACTTTGAACCCCACTCATATGAATATTACAGTACAGTATATGACACTTTAATTTTGCTTTTAAAATAGTGTCCTTAGGTGAACTTCTTTATACCAATCCATCTTTCCAGCAAGAAGATTGAAAACCTCCTTGTTTCTAGCAAGCATAGGAGCCCTTTAGACTTAGCCTTGTATACATGTACTCTTCAGACAATGATGCTATATTTTTATTATCACAGTCCTATCACCTGTCAGCGAAACCTTGTCAAACTAATTTCTATCTTTAAGATCATCCTTCCAACCCAAGCCAGCTCACCAATCATGAAGATATTGCACCCTCCCAAAACCCATCCCCAACTCTCTAACAATAACATGATGAGACAAGGCAGTTAATAGTGCCAGTTACCCTCCTAATTTTCAAGCACCTGCCTAAATCTAGACGTCACCTACTCGGCAAATCTTTGCACCCACTTATCAGACCTACTAAGCTCCTGGCAAATGCCCTATCTTGCCTCTCAGCTGTTTGCACAGAGACAATGTCAGAAGACTGTCTCGATAATCTTCCCCGTTATTTACAGAGAAAACATCTATTCCTCAAGTTTAAAGCACGAGATGGGACAAAGGCTGTGCATCTCTTCCTAAATTTGTAATGTTACTTACCACCTGCTCTTTATAGTCCTTGCCTTGTTTTAGCAGATATCTAATCATTTTTCTTTGGTCTCTTAATCTAAAAATGAAAATACAGACCAGCTCTGATCCTTAGCGATCTGAAGGCATCAAGTAAATCATTGAAGACAGCACTAGCATGCTTAGATTTATATCATTTCACAAATTTACTTACTTTGCTTAACTTTTGGAACGTGACATGGAGAAGTACAAGTCACATCAACATTAATATAGCTCAGTACACACAGTCTTTATCAAATTATAGTTCACCAAAGACTGAGGTGACAATTAAAAATGGTAGCCTTTTTGATAAATTCTTTAACAATATTGACACAGTGAAGGAGAACAACCTTAGAGTCAAACAAGACTAGAGTCTGAAAGCTGAGCTCATGAAAAATTGTATAACCCCAAATGATAATGCAGGGCCAAGTTGCCAGTGAGATTGAAAGGAACACTCAAAGCATGACCAGACAACAGCCACCCCCCTCCCCAGGATGATTTCCCAGCTGACAACTCCCCAGGACAATTTCCAGAGTAGAATTTGTCCAGGGAAAATTGTCCCAAGGACAGTTGGGGGGTTGTCTGGGTGCAAATTGTCCGGAGAGGAGTTGTCTGGAAACCCATTTAAGATCCAATAACTTCTAATAACTTTCCAGGATCCAGTTTTTATTTCAGAGAGCTGTTTTCAAATCTTTTGGGGGAAAAATCACTCCCTAATAAATCTGTGCAGCCTAGCATGCCTGTGTGAAGCTATTTTGGAGTCCAGAGGGGCTACTTGTACTGTTCTGAAAAGAAGACAATTTCATATGAATTGTCATTTTTGTTAGAGTGTGTCTGTCCTCCTCTACATCCTCCTGGGGTAAACTTGGCTGCTGAAAGGGTGATGCCCTATTGCCCACATGCATATTTATGTTGGCCATGGCATATCAAAATAACAAAAAGGATACTGAAAATCATAACAGAGTATAAATTAAAATTGGAAAGTAGCAAATTTATGCTAGAAAAGCAAAATTAATCCTTCTTAATTAAAACAAGTGCAGATGCTCCAAGGTGAAATGACTAGGTCATCCAATCCCAATAAAAATTTTGGACAACTTATCATTGTAAAGACACATATCTGCATGAATTTTTGAAGATGTATCAATTGGTTAATAACATTAAAGGGAAATAGCAGTCACCCCAATTTGATATAGTATACCCTGACACCCCAATTCCTGTGTGGCTCCTTTTAATCATTTAACAATATACTCTGTCACTGAGTTGTGAATAAACCTCTATTGCAACATTCACTTTTTGAAACATGATGAAAGATACTTGTTGGGAAAAAGAGAGGAGACTGCCAAGATTAAAGGCTCTATAGTCATCTCCCAGACATTAAAAATTCTTCATACTAAGTTTGTTTCTAGTCCCCTCCTCCAATTTAAATATAAACACCTGTCTAGTAAAGTGCCCAGACAAACTTACAGTAGCTTGAACTGAGTTAAAATGGCACAAGGCCACATCCACACAATAATACTGTGCATGAGCTTGGGAACACAACTGACTACACAAGTCATCACTGACCAACCAAAGTGAAGTTGTAGTTCCATCTAATGTCAATTAAAGTGCAGTCACCACTTGTAATTTAGAGATATGATCATATTCCTAAATATATTTGGAGTGATACTATAGCCCCTTTAAAAGTGATGTGTCAAAAATGGTTAAGGTGGCTTATTCCCTTTAACTCAATACCTCATACTCTCCACTGCAGAGGCAAAGCCAGAAAAAGATGTGTGTGTGTGGGCAGGGGGTCATTTGGGGGTCCACCATTCCATCGGGGCTTTAAATATGGAATCATCACATATTTATATACATTTCTTCACTCTTGAATTTTCAAGTGGGGGCTTAGGGAAGGGGGCAAGAGACTTGCTGGGGGGGCTCATGTCCCAAGTCCCCTCCACCCCTAGCTATGCAACTGTCCCATTAGTAAAGACCACTGTTGCATAAAAATGTTACAGCAGGTATTAATACTCTACACCTGCTGTAAAGATTAAGAAATGACCAAAACAAAGTCCCATAAATTTGAAAAATATTGCCACCATTATTTTAAAAGGGAGAAATGTGCCTTTTTAATTCTCTTTTTTTTTTGAGTGTTTTTTTTTTTTTTTTGTAGTGAAAACACTGCATGATGATAATAGGCCTATAATTGCTTTGTCTAACCTAAGCAACTATCTTAAGTAAGACAGGAAGATGTGATGAAACTCTAAAGACACATATATGTGATGATGAATCATCCACAATGTTTTTTGAAATATGAGTTGTCCTTAGGGTGACAGTAAAGTCAGGCTGAATAAGGCAGCACTCAACAAGATTCAACAATACATGTTCCCATGGGGACTATGGGGACAAAACTAACAGCAGTTTCATGTCATCTTAGATTTGCCACTGTATCCAAGGAAGTATATCAATTGGCAAGCCCTTTCAGAGATATCAAAATTAGGAAATAGGTTGAGTGGGGTGTATGGATCAGCCTAAGAGCACAAATTATGCAGACAGCTTATAAGAAATGAAAGGCTTCATGATAATGCAGAGCTACAACTGTGATATCACCAAACTGCAAGCTTGCATTTTAAGTTCTTATTATGCTCGCAGTTACAGTTATGCCTGGCAAGTACACTCTTTTGCAATCCCCAATTTATCTTTAATTCCATATTTTTGGTTTCAGGATGGCATACAGTAAATTGTAAAACAGGTCAACATTATTAGGGTAGTCAGGTTTTTAGGAATGAAAGAGGGGGAATATCAAACATTTTAACTCCTAGATTTTGGCATTTTTTAAGGTCATTTTTGGCTGCTTTTACATACATTTAATAGTAACTTTTGAATCAAAAACTTCCAAGGTGGAAATTATTCTGGAAAAAGTGGGGGAGAGCTACATCTCCAAGCTCCTATGGCATCAGCTGCCACACCTCAGTCTGTAGGGCTCTCTCCCCAATGAGACACCTTAAAAGTAACTCTTGCATCACCCCAAATATATTTTGCAATATTGGGGTATTCATTTGAATTCATTATTGATGATTACAGTTCTTTCATTGACATGTGCAGATCAATGAAATGTGAGATGTACAGAAATTAGTGTAGCCTCCTTTACATACAGTAGTGCCCTATGCAGAATACTGCACTGGGTAGTTAAACTACTTGAACACCTAGGCCTTTGGCAGGGGGGGGGGGGTCTGGGGGGTCTGGGGCAGGTGCCAAAGACATCTGTTTTGTAATAGGAGGGGCTACTGTTAGAAGCTAACTTATTTGGAATTTTAACTGTCTGAGAAGAGGGAATAAGGCCTTTAAATTTGGTTCAAGAAAGCTAAGCCAGTAATTTACTCAGATGCTTCACAGGGTAGCTATGCCTGCCCCCTCTTTTCCATGCTGAATGGACAAGAAAAATTTTGAGTAACTTTGATCAATACAGACATCATTCACTAATCACCATCTCCCGTGACAGTAAATGACATTCTAATAGTTTCACAAAGCTACTGAGAGTTTTCATCACAAAAATTAAAACATTTATATCCAATTCTTCACCTAAACTTTACATCTCAGAATGGTTTCTCTGGCAAATAATACCAAATCTATACCAATGATTACGAAGCTTTCAACAGTGAATTTTGACCAAAATTTTGTTAAAACACCTCCAAATCCTGAAAGTTTCAAATGTAAACAGGTCTCGTACCAGCCTGCCAAGAGGATGGTTTGTTCTTGTGCATTTCAGAACAGGTGTATGGCAAGCCAAATACGCAATAATTCAAAAAACTCGGTTTATTGGTCTATAAATCTGGTTTATCAGTGGACAATTATTGGTTAATCGACCAATAAGACAAGGTTTGTTTGAAAAACCAAGTTTAGCAGTAGATAAACCAGGTTTATCAAATTTCACACCTAAAAAGTCCATAAACCTGGTTTATCAATTCAGTTAACTTCGTTTATCAATTTGATAAACCTAGATTTTTGAATACATGAGCAATTGTTGTCGAAGAGCTTGGTTTATCTACTGATAAACCTGGTTTTTCAATTCAATAAACTGAGTTTACAATTTTTCTAGTGATAAACTTGGTTTACTGAACTGACAAACCTGGTTTGTCAGTTTGTTAACCCAACTTTGTAAAAAAATTTGCTTATTAGTTGATAAACCTGGTTTAAATTGACACAAATACCCAATAAGTCGATAAACCATTGTTTATCAACTAGTAAACCGGGTTTTAAATTTTTCAGCTAAAAAGTTGATACACCTGGTTTATTTTGCTCTACTCCAAGATTGTAAGGTAGCTAAACTTTTAGTCTAATTCATTTTCTGGTCTCTCAGAAAAATTTTAAATGTATGGATGCCCACAAGGTCTATCTTCATGTCAAGTTGATCACATCTCAGGATATTAGTCCCACCAATGTACTATCCGGTGCCCACTGCCCTTGGTCAACTGTCTAAATATGATGTCCACAGGAAATTACTTTATGCTGAACCTGTAAGTCAATTAAAAATCGTAGATCCTGATGTCACGCAAGATGAGTCAAAGAATAAGGGCAACTTTTTACGTGAAGGAAAATCGATTAACCTGACAAAAAGATCACCATGTTCTCTTAATTTTCATCAACTGGTTTAGAACATTACAACAGGAAGGGCTAGAACAAATTACACCATCTGCACAAATGGTAAAGATATATCACACAACAGCAGCATGAAAGTCCCGTGTGGGGGGTGTAACATTACAGAGTGGTCAACTGCCCTGTAAAAAGTAATGAAATTGGGTAAAAAAAGTGAGTGAAACTGAGAAACATAATATCTTCCCCATTCCCCACCATACCCTTTCTCACAGAAACATCAGCTAAGTCTTTGCAGGATTTTGCCTAGATTTTGTATATAACTTTTTTACTCTTTTGAGTTCCCATGCCCTGCCCCCTTGCTTCCATCTAGAGGTTTAGGCTGATATTCTAATATATACATAATAATGTGACTTTAATACCCCCATACAGCTGTCAAATCTAATTTTGATTATATCTAGGTCAGCTGTACTTTGAATACAGGAAGTCATTGAGTTAATTAAATGTGCATCATCTTAATACTTATTTATACATTGCCAGTAATGGAATGGGGAGCTCTTCCACAGGTATTGGACTTAACGATGGGCTTGAGTGTCCATAATTTTAAAAACTCCTTGGTCACTCTTACACCACTAGAGAATATAACAGGATATCCAATTATGTCTTTTTTGTAACTGCCAATTTGAGTTGAGGAAATGAAGGGAAAGTACCTGGCCTAATATTGCTGGCGAATATCATGTCAAATCGGAGGCAGGGCTCAATTTTAACAGTTGTCTAGTCACTGTGACAACCAAAATTTGTGTGGGACAACCAAAAGTGGTGTGTTGGTTGTCCACTGGACAGCCAATTTTGTACAACAAGTTAACAGGCTGCTTCTAGGGTTACTGCAAATTTCTTTTTGGACTACTAAAGTTTCTTTTGGACAACAAAAAAATTCAGACAGGTTGTTCAATGGACAACCATAAAATTCTTGTATAATTGAGGCCTGGGAGGTAATTGAAGACAGTGGAGACTCATATGCTAGTCCCCTCCCACACCTTAGCTGGGCAATGCAATCAGATGATGCCTGGGACTTGAAGGGCGTGGGAAAGGGAATGCTGAATAACTTTAAAAAAAAATAATGTCAAATGGCAAGAGAAGGAAAATGTGGATTCCATTATCACCCTATACAAGGGAGAGTATAATCAGATGGTAATGTCTGTGACTGGTAGGAGGTGGGAAGGGGGGAGAGAAGACACCTCGCTAGGGCTTGTTAATTAGGGTGTATTTTTAGGAAACATTCAGGTTCATTTGCACCAACAGGTTAGCATAGTATTTAGCCTGCATAACTGATCTCTCCCTTAATCACTGAGATAGTGAAGCCAGTAGTGAGTTCTTAAGCTACCTCTGCTATACAAGATAGAACAGTTTAAGTTTCAGAAAAATAGAGCATGTAAGATGCAGTGTACACATTAGGCAGCCAGATCATGCAAACTATTTCACTCATCTCAACAATCCCGCAAGTTTAAAACGTGAGAATTGGGAATACCTGTTGGGAAAAACTTGACTTTTATGTTGCAATTTATCGAAATCCCTCCCTCTGATCCAAAATTCCACTCAAAATATATTTTGGGGAGTTCTCCACCTCCTCTGCTCAATTCTGAGACTTAATACCACAATACTGTTAAGTTGCCCTACTAGTAACCAGTCTTCTAGCAAAGGGGGCAAGAAATGCATGCCAAATGGTACCCACCCTCACCCCAAGGAAGAACAAAAAGACCATGTGAAGGCATTTTTGTACCATTTTGCCTTCAGATTTCAGCTTGCTGTAATTCTGCAACTGGCTTGAAATTATATATATATATATATATATATATATATATATATATATATATATATATATATATTTCTCTAATTCGGCACTTAGGGGGAAAGTTGTTGTTGAAAAGTCGACCTTAAGGGGAAAAAAATTTTCGGGTGAAATATAAGTTTCGAATTAACGTTTCCACACACTTTTTCTATAGGAATACGTAAACTTACAAGGGCGCCCTCTAAGATTTACTAACTAGATGCCATTACTTCAAAGTTGTCAAATTTACGGACACCTAGCTGTTAACACGAACGGATGGCTGGCCATTGAAATAACGTTATTTTATATGTTTAGACGTTAGGGCGAATTTATTTTTTATGTATTTTATTATCTTTTTTTCGCCCTATGTACAAGCAGATATAACAATTTCCCCTTAAGGTGGGAATTAGCGTTATATATATATATATATATATATATATATATATATATATATATATATTATATATATATATATATATATTATATATATATATATATATATATATATATATATATATATATATATGTCACAAATTCCCACCTTGAGGGGAACAAAGTTGTTGAAAAGTCGACCATAGGGCGAAGAAAAAAATGGGGGGAAAAAACGGATTGGACTTACCATTTTCACACACTTTTTATATAGGAATACATAAACGTATGAAAGCGCCCTCTTTAACACGCAATCTATAAGTAATTACTCCAATGTCGACAAATTTACGGACATGTATTTGTTACCATGTACGCATGGCAGGCCATTGAAATAACGTTGATTATATCTTGAGGACGGTTGGGTGAAATATATATATATATATATATATATATATATATATATATATATATGGCCCATATGTTGAGATCGTGGGGGCAGAGGGTCGAGAGCTTCATGATAAGCCGGTTTTTGGCGGTCTGATGATCACGGTCAAAACCTCTGCACGTTAAGGCTACGGTGACAGCCAAGTCTTTAATTGAGCACAGTGATGGTGGGTTGAAATGTGTGGCGACCGGATAACCTTGAAGGTTCTGTTTGATGGACCTGAGGTGTTCAGTGATTCGGTCAGCCAGCCGACGTTTGGTCTCTCCCACATACAGGCAATTGCAACATCGTGGAATTTTCCGCAAACCTTTAGCACTTTTTACAACCTTCATCGACCTATATATATATATATATATATATATATATATATATATATATATATATATATATATATATAATATATATATATATATATATATATATATATAATATATATATATATATATATATTATATATATATATATATATATATATATATATATATATATATATATATATATATATATTTATATATATATATATATATATATATTTATATATATATATATATATATATATATTGGGGTGATGGAATCCACGTGTGCTCCATACAAAAAATACAGTAGACGTTAAGAAGGCCAACAGGCCGGTTGACATTTTGAAGCACGTATTCGATCTATTGCAAATATATAGCAAATATGTACAATATATGGTGATACGAAATTTTCGAACACACCTGTGTTCTTCATCAGCGTATAACGACAGATGACTGAGAAAAGGCTAGCAATAAGAAAGATTCACTAGCAAAGATTCACAAGCAAAAGCTAGGCAGTCAGATTAATTGGGGGTTGTGGAAGGTGTAATCACTGATTATCCCTAAATCCCTATTCAGACCCGCGATGTGTGTATTGAGAGTTAGGACCCATTTGGTTTCAGAATTACGGCGGATCTGTTGGGAAGTAAAAGAAGAGCCCAACAGTATACTTCCTCCAAATTCAGGGCACAGCTATGGGGACTAAAATGGCCCCTAGCTATGCCAATGTTTTTATGGATGCCCTAGAACAGAAATTGTTGTCTGGTTATCATCTTAAACCGGATCACTACTGCAGATATATTGATGACATATTTTTCATCTGGACCCACGGCGTGTACTCCCTTCACGATTTCAATAGGTATGTTAACAATTTCCACCATAGTATCAAATTTACGTTGGAGTATTCTGACACTTCAGTCCCATTTTTGGATGTATTAGTACGTATTACAAATAATTCCATATCCACTTCTTTATATACTAAACCCACTGACAGTCACAGTTACTTGAATTTCAACAGCTGTCACCCCACCAGCCTCAAGGAATCTATCATATACAGTCAATGCTTACGTATCAAAAGAATTTGCTCTGATCCCCTTGATTATGACAGACAAATAGGTAAACTTATAAACCATTTCCTTCGTAGTGATTATCCGCTCAAAGTCATCAAGAAAGCCACTATCAAAGCCTCCAAAGTCGACAGAAATAAGCTTTTAACATACAGCTCTAAAACACCACACCAACGAATCCCCATGGTGTTTGAATTTAATTACAAATTAACCAAACTCTCACGCCCCCTTGTCAAAGACTTCAAGTACCTACGGCTTGATCCCAGCATACGGGATTTATTTAGTGATCCTCCCCTTAGTGCGAGGCGACAACCCCCCAACCTACGATCTTTGCTCACCTCTTCTAGGCTTCCCCAACCCTAAGCCTCCCATGGCAACCGTACATGTAACAAACGACGCTGTCAGGTATGCAAACACATCATCACTGATGTTCCTTTCATTCCCCCGGGTACCACAACTAAAATAAGACCCCCTCCCCTGACATGTGACAGTTCTAATGTCGTATACCTATTGGTTTGCACACGATGTGATAGAGGTAATTATGTCGGTGAAACTGGCTCTAAATTCTGTCTAAGGTTTAATAATCATAAGCAGACTATCCGGGACAATACCCAGGGTTTTACTGTTGGACAGCATTACAACTTACCCGGTCACGACCTCAACGATCTAAAATGTATACTGTTGGGCTCTTCTTTTACTTCCCAACAGATCCGCCGTAATTCTGAAACCAAATGGGTCCTAACTCTCAATACACACATCGCGGGTCTGAATAGGGATTTAGGGATAATCAGTGATTACACCTTCCACAACCCCCAATTAATCTGACTGCCTAGCTTTTGCTTGTGAATCTTTGCTAGTGAATCTTTCTTATTGCTAGCCTTTTCTCAGTCATCTGTCGTTATACGCTGATGAAGAACACAGGTGTGTTCGAAAATTTCGTATCACCATATATTGTACATATTTGCTATATATTTGCAATAGATCGAATACGTGCTTCAAAATGTCAACCGGCCTGTGGCCTTCTTAACGTCTACTGTATATATATATATATTATATATATATATATATATATATATATATATATATATATATATATATATATATATATATATATATATATATATATATATAATATATATATATATATATATAACGCTAGATCGACCTGTTAGGCGAAACTGGTATACTGCCAATACAACTGGCGAAGAAAAAAACAATAAAATACATAAGCTTATATTTTCCCTCTTGGTAAGTCCATAGGTCCTTAGTTTTAACGGATACATGCATGTAAGTTGGTATGCAGTTAAGTAATTGCATAAACAGTACGTGGTAAATCGGACTTGCATATAGAATTACGCACTCAATAAAACAGTGTGTAAAACCTTAAGGCGAAACGATTTTTTCGCCTAAGGGTCGAGTTTTCCCAACAGTTGCGTTTTTTCATATGGTTTTTCGCCTAAATCCCAAATTACGGAAATATATATATATATATAGTAGGTAGAGTGACATAGCGACTTTTTATATGAATGAGTGAATCAACGCTGTATTGAATAGTCGCATGAAGACCTTAGGCCATTATTTCTCTAACATAGGCACTTGCCTTATACTGAAAGAGGATATTTATATGTGAATGGAAAACTTAGCCTCAAGCAGGATTCGAACCAGCGACCTCCCGCATACAAGGCAGATGCTCTGACCACTGAGCCATTGAGGCCTATGTGCTAAAGCGTGGCCAACTAAGTTTAAAGAGCAAGAGCAGTCGCCCCAAACTTATTTTGAAGCAACAGCTTAATCTCACAACTGTCTTCTTATTCCTCTTCAAAGTATCTTTCATAATATTTTAGGCCTTCAGTACTGCATATTCAAGGTAAACCAATCAGTTACTTCTAGTAAATTTCACATTTGAGGAGAAAAAAATATTGTCACATGACTCTCAAGAGCCAATCATGAAACAAGACAGTCTACTACACTACTTCAAGTTGGGGTGACTGCATTTCCCCTTTAAATACTGATGAGTCAAGCTTTCCATTGTTATGTCATAGGAATGCGTCCCATGTAATATTGAGTAGGTAGAGTGACGTAGCGACTTTTTATATGAATGAGTGAATCAACGCTGTATTGAATAGTCGCATGAAGACCTTAGGCCATTATTCCTCTAACAAAGGCACTTGCCTTATACTGAAAGAGGATATTTATATGTGAATAGAAAACTTAGCCTCAAGCAGGATTCGAACCAGCGACCTCCCGCATACAAGGCAGATGCTCTGACCACTGAGCCATTGAGGCCAATGTGACAAAGCGCGGCCAACTAATGTATATATATATACATTGGCCATTAATTTTCTTAACTTCTGATATAAATAGATTACACTATAGGTTCAGTACCATTAACTGCCAATACTCCCAATATTCTCCCGTATCAGTAAGTCAAATTTTATCATAATGCCAATACTCCACATCTGATATTTCTCAGTTTTTACACCCTTCGTACAAAATGTTTCTCTTTTTTCTTACGCCTGACAGGATATAAGTCCTAATATTTTACCCATGGTAATAAATTAATACTTTCTGGTGGAAGAGCATGGTAGCCTATGGTTCAATGTACTGTATGGTCATTTCTCAAATTACTGGTATCACCTGATACTGAGCAATGAAATATCTAATAGCTGTAATACATCAGTTATTTGTAATACATCAGTTATTTGTAATTATCAGTTATTTGTAATATATCAGTTATTTGTAATTATCAGCTATTTGTAATATATCAGTTATTTTTAATATATCAGTTATTTTTAATATATCAGTTATTTGTAATATATCAGTAAATTTGTAATATATCAGTTATTTGTAATTATCAGTTATTTGTAACATATCAGTTATTTGTAATATATTAGTTATTTGTAATATATCAGTTATTTGTTATGTAGCAGTTATTTGTAATATATCAGTAAATTTGTAATATATCAGTTACTTGTAATGTATCAGTTATTTGTAATATAACAGTTATTTGTAATATATCAGTAAATTTGTTATATATCAGTTATTTGTAATTATCAGTTATTTGTAATTATCAGTTATTTGTAATATATCAGTTATTTGTAATATATTAGTTATTTTCAATATATCAGTTATTTGTAATGTATCAGTTATTTTTAATATATCAGTTATTTTTAATATATCAGTTATCAGTAAATTTGTAATATATCAGTTATTTGTAATGTATCAGTAAATTTGTAATATATCAGTTATTTGTAATATATCAGTTATTTTTAATATATCAGTTATTTGTAATATATCCGTCAGTTATTTGTAATATTGGTACAACACTATTGACAACCCTCCGGTGTGTATCTGGGGAAGCATTGTGGTGCGCACCCCCTGGGTTAAGAAAAAGGAAAGTTACTACAGTCTCTAATAGGTCCCTACAATGTGAGCTTGTCAAAACTGAAGTCACGCCCCCTGGATCAAAAAAAACTGCATATGAGAATGACTTTAGTGGCAATGCCAAAACCCACTGCTATGATAATACCTACTTCTCATCACAATTCACTCCCACCTTCTAGGTTCAAACTGAAGTACAAAGCCAAGCCTAGCCTGAACGAAACCAAAACTACCAATTGGTTTTTGTGGCTGTCTTCTAAAGTTTTCAATGCATGGAAAAGATTGATTTAGAAATCTCTATGCCATGCACAGTACTGTACTGGCACTCCTCATCAATTTAATTCCATATCAATCTACATTTATTACAAAATCCATTGACTATGGAATACTTTGCAAATTCTTATCAAGCCCAAAGTGCTAACAGAAGTTACTGTTTTTGTTCTCATTTGGGGGGGGGGGGGAAGGTGGGTGATGTGGGGTGGCAAACTGAACTCTGTCAGCACAGGGCTTAAGTGTACAGAAATTAATTTCAACAGAAAGTTTGTGTGTAATAGAAACTGCATACTGTAAATACCAGTGGTCTCTACCTGTCCTGTAATTCGCTTTAACTGGATTTTTTTTCTTTTTCAGGCTATGCCTTAACTCTATATCTGCAATTTCAGTCACCCGTCATTGAAGATTTTTCGTTGGGAAAATTTAAAAAATGATCATCAATTATTAAATTAAGTAGAGACTTATATGTTGAACTACACAGATCAATTCAATTAAAATTTATTTGACAAATGATTATATCAGAAAATAAATAACTGTGACATACAAAGCAGACTAACAGAAAATAATATGTCACAGCTTACCAAAGACAGAAAAATTAAACAGGAATGTAGCATTATAAGACCTGATAGGCTTGAGGCTTACAGTTGATGTTCATTCAGAGATAAATTTACTCTGACAAATAAATCACAAAATTAGCAGAAAAGAACTCCAATTATAACATGTTCACTAAGTATTTAGTTTACTTCAGTTAAACTGAGACTCTGGTACAGTCACGTAGATGGTGTGTAGTCTTAACGTAATACAGAAAGCAGAGTCCAGAGAGACAAAACTGGTTTTGTAAAATTTGTTTCATTTGCTAAATACCTTAGAACTGTCCGAGATATCTCATTCGTTGGTCTTTAGCTTTTAAAATGATTAATTACTACTGGAACTAGTCACAATGCTATTCAGTTACTGAACTGATGAGTGGAGCCATATGAGGTTGTACAGTACTGGGCCAGACCCATGGGCAGAACGTATAATTGTCTTCTGAAAAACATCCTCTTCGAAACATGAATGTGAAAGCCCCCCATGTGCTTGGATACTCAGTTCAAATATTTTATCATAGGTTTGTCAAGCCCCCTCCTTACCCTTCCCATCTGAACTCAAAAAGTGTAAAATATGAGCCTGTTTGCCAGGGAAGTTAGGAAAACCCAGTTTCCTTGTTACAGGCCAGTTTTGTGTTATTACATAAAAAAGTAGCAGGAACAGCTCACATGTACTCGAAAAACTTGTTCAAACATAGAAAAACAGGGAAAAAAACTTCAACAAAACTGTCAATGAGAACCGATGGCTTCCTCCTTGCAAAGTATGTAATTAACAAGTACTTTTCCAGTTCATAAAGCAGACATAATTGATTTTAAAAGATGCAATACTATGCAGTACAGTAATGAGTGCAACCACTGGCAAGAAGCCAGGAAGCTGCAGCCCTCCTCACCCCCCCCCCCCACCCTCCACCACACTTCAGGCAAATCTTTTTGGTGGCAGATTCTTTGGGGAAATAGTGGGCCACTTTCTTGGGCACTACAGGTTTTTCTTAGAAAAAAAAACAACTTAGCCTCCAGAAAAATTATCCTGTATGCAACTTTGGGTACACAAAACTGTTTTGAACACTGAATGCTATAATAATATCACACACATTAAATAGTGAACTTCTCTGTACCATGGCCGTATGGGACTGTTTTTCTCAGAGAGGGCAGTGATTTTGCCCAACTCCAGACGTAATTTAACTGCACAATTTTCCGCCTGACTAAGACAAAATATCTGCCCAATTTAGTCAGGTTTCTAACATATGGGGGGGGGAGGGCGGCCATTCCCCCAGCACCCCCGGCCCATGTGGCCATGCTCTATACATTCATCTAACAGAAATGAAATGATAAAAGCAGAGACAGCTTGATGCTGATGTATGATTTACTTCAAATGTTGCATAAATATGCCAAATTTACACAAATGACTAACAGCAGGACTAATGACTAACAGCATATAATGTGAAACCAGAATGATAAAGTATAAGAAAAGATGGTTTGCAGAGAGAGTGGTGACTGGGGTATTAAGGGGACAGGTTGAAAACCTTGTAAACAATACCATTCTATTACAAGCATATTTTGCATAATTTCATCTACACTTTATTTACCAAGGTCTGTGCTGATTTAAAGTCCAGAAATTCTTGCTTGCTGAATTCATAGCATATGCTGTAAGCTTGTTCCATTGATCTATAAAATGGATGGAACTGTAGAAAAAGCTGAAACAGGAAAACTTATGCAAGGTAGGCCAAAAATTTGGGGTTTTCTTGGAAAATCTTGGCTCCTGGCCTTGAGAGCATAAAAGGTGAACACCATAGAGTGTGTTCCCACTTGAGTATGAGCAGAAGATCAGATGCAGATCAGACACAGAGCAGGAGACCAATTTACATGGGGGAATGATTTGATCAGATCTCAAGAGCTTGATTACCCCTCCGGGGAGGATCAGACTGCACACAGGCGATCAAAAAAAAAACAAGTGGGAACACAACGGGGGATCAAGGTGATCCGAGATCAAAGCAAACGAATGACGTACTTCTGCAGACTGTACTATTGTAGCACACAACTTGCCTGCAGTCTCATATCCAGGCGCCACACAACCTTGTATAAACAAACATTACCTGCAGACATAATTTCAATGATGCAACTTCCTATTGCTTGAACCAGAGGAGGCGATCAGATCTCGCACAGGAGTTCAAATGGGAATAATCTTGGGAGTTGGCCACAAAATTTTCCAGTTGACTGAGCTTGGGGGGATCAGGATCAGGGGACCATGTAGGAACACAGTCACAGAGACTGATGGAACTAGCACGTATCATATGCAACCTGTCTGTCATATATGATAGTGACCAAAGCTCTGATAGCAAGTCACCTTATCATCAATGTTGGGACCAGGTCTCAGAATTTTGGGTGAAAATTTGTCCTTCAAAATGTTTTGTGGAATTTTGGATGAAAGGGGGATCTCAATCAGTTGCAACCTAAAGAGTCAACTTCTCAAAACATGTTTTCCCCTAGATGCAGGATATTCCAGCAGGTGTCTTTAAAAACTTGTTAGACGGTCAAAAAGTGTGGGAATCAAATCCCTCTACCTAATGCAAACACTGCATATCCTATAGCAAATAGGGATACAGGACTGTATAGTACAAGTCCAGC
The DNA here is from genome assembly GCA_029531755.1 of Holothuria leucospilota. Classification (NCBI taxonomy): domain Eukaryota; kingdom Metazoa; phylum Echinodermata; class Holothuroidea; order Aspidochirotida; family Holothuriidae; genus Holothuria; species Holothuria leucospilota. The sequence goes on from CM055981.1 coordinate 4,643,601, forward strand.
TTTAGCCTACTATGCTATCAAGACTTAATTCCCAACCTTTACTGAAAACGTGAAGGCCATCCATTCGTAACCTAGCAAGGGGGTAGGGGAGGCTTGTTCTATGTTGCTAGATATTGGATGTAAGATTCTTTTGTTGAAAAATATATCTTCACTGAGGTAAAAGACAGGAAAAACCATTGCAGCAACTGGAGTATATACTTTTTTTCCTTTCACAATAACGTTCCCAAATGAAAGTGGAAAAATTAGCCTACGGGGGGTTGGGGGGTTGCGGGCATTGGCCCCCTGCTCACTCTACCCCAGGTCTGTCTGTGCTTCTTTTGCAATGAAACGTAAGGAAGAAAGAAGACACTTCTTTATTTCATGTTCAATAACATGTTCCAGCAAATTAAAATCCAGCTACAGTTAGTTGTATCATTTCATTGTCTAGCAAATGACTTAATCTGTCTTCCAATGAGCTCCCTATGTTGTCTCCCATGACTGTTCCTATAGTGATATGACAAACTGATATAATTTTTGTAAGCATACAGCATCTTTGACTTAACTGGTTTAATTCAATTGGCATCTTGGGACCAAATTAATTAACACTAAAATGATCCTCGATTATTATCTAATAAATGCATTAAAAATAGGACAAAATAGAACTGGGTCTCTCAGACAAATCTGGGTCTTTCCGTTTGTCTTCTACACTGTATGTCAAAAGTATGTCACGCAATAAACAGCATGCTTAATCTGTCTTGACGTCCTGTTCGAATTATGTAAATTGAACATGAAATGTTAAGCAACATCTTCTGAAACATTAAAGTGATGGAAGCACAACATTATAAGGGGAAATTTAAAATATTAGCAGGAGGGTGGGAACAAGTTTATCAAAGCAGAAAAAAGATTCTTCTAAAGGAAGACACAAATGACACACGAGACACTAAAATGGAGGATAGGCAAGACAAAGCCAACAGATGAGAGACTTAGGAGTTACGGTGGGGGTTAAGGATGGATTAATAAAAGGAAAAAGTGAGCCCTCTAGTTGAAGGTGCATGGGGCACTCCTGAAAGATATAAGTAAAACAAAGCCAAAAGGAGGGATCCTCAGGTGTAGGAGTGGAGAGAGGGGTGTATGGATGGATTAACTAAAGAAAAGATTACTCTAAAGGAAGATGCATGAAACTGGAGGCACTCCAGAGAAGGATATTAACACTGCAAATGCCAAAATAAGGGAGTCACAGGAGAGGGGATGGACATGGATTAACTGATTAAAGCAGGAGAAGTTAGCATGAGTGGGGACAAAAAGACACAGAAAACAATCTAGATGAAAAATAAAATGGGATGTGCTTTTGATCCAAACAAATTTGAAATAAACACAATATATACTGTACATGCAAAATAATAGAACTTACAAATAACTGTACCTTAGCTTAAATAAAGGCAGCTGGCCAACTGAACACACTTCCAGATTCAATCTACAAGGGCCCCCTACTGCCCTACTCCATCCTGACTGGATCCCACTCCCAGGGCTTCAATGCCCATGCCCCACCTTGTGTTCAACAGCCCTTTAATGATGCCATTTTACCAATCTGTATCTGAATGGATGGTCCTAATGTGAAGTCAACTAGGTTTTAGGGATAAACATACACATGCATGCCTACCACCCTGCACTCTGCTATCAGGACTTTACCTGTACAGTAGGTTTCCTAGCATTTCAAGAAAACAGAATTCTTTGATCTTTCCCGGATTTCTCCCTGATTTTTTTTTTTTTGGTCTATATCCAACTTTGACAATTTGACATCTTACTAGTACCACATGCCATTATGCAATCTGTTTGAACATAAAAAGAAGTATATAATAGCCTGACCATTTTCGCTTTTTGGTCAATCAAAATTCTCTTGACTTTTGTCTGCTTTCAAACTTATTTCACAAATTTTTGACATTTCTTTGACTGGAAAAATGGAAACTTACTTTCACATCTTCTTGATTTCCAATATGACTAGGAACTCTGCTGTATTGCTTGAGACCAGAAAGTTACAGCATGTCTGAAACCTATTTTACTAGATTAATTGAAGTACAAACCAGTAACTTCCCTGATCACTGAACTGAGACATCCAAAATTTACAGCCAAGTTACCCAGTCTGCTCAGTCAGATACAGCCAAGTGAGGGCATAGACCTGTCACAGACGAATGTTCTACGTCACTAGAAGGTAACTCCAGGTCAGACAGTTAATCCCTTATTAACAGAGACGTTAATCACGATATGAATGGAAAAACCACATACTTCCATGCACCCTCTTGATGCCTTGAAGATAACCGTCTTCCTACGAGCATCACTTCTTTCAAGGCTTTAATCCCTCACCAACTGTTTATAATTGACCCATAACATTAGGACATGGCAAATCCGTTCTTAACGAACCATCGGTCAAACACCCCAACCTGTATCATTCACAGTCCATTAGGAATTCTCAGACCGCGCGTCACCACAACACTCCCGTGGGCCAACATTTCCCCAACCTTATCCTCTTTTCCTGCCTCAAATTGAAAACCCTTCACACCTGGAGCTATCTCCAAACTCTTTGACTTCCTCCTTTTTTCCTCAGGGGAAAGCCCTCCTACTCGGTGAGTTAGCACTTTAATACAAGACTAACGAACAACTCCAATAAAGGAAATGCTTTAATGAACTGGCATTGTGACGTAAACAACGGGAAGACCTTCAATACTGGATATCAAATATTTTGCAAAGGATGTACATTTCATTCAATGTCTGTCCAGTGTCCAAACAATTTACTTCACAGGCTATTTTATTCAGTTCTCCAAAGTTAAATTACTACGAACAGTCCATTAGGATCCATTCCTCCTTCCGTAGCCCCCACCCTAAAAAATGTGAGACACCTTGATTATCTGCAATGCAATACTTGTTTTAAAAGTATGAAATATTGAAGATGTCAAGTAGGGAGATGAGAGGGGACTGAAACCTTCAACTGATGTTAAAAAGTTAGGATTCGGCAGTGTTTCTCAAACCAGTGGTCCATAAAGCACCTTATGGTGGGCTAGGGGTGTAGCCAGGAATTTGTCCAGGGGGGGTCTAAACCTGTAGACAGACTCTCAGTGCTTTACGCCACCACAGGTTGGCATGAAGCACAAGAAAATTTGGGCCCAGAATGCCTCCCAGATCGCTGGAAATGGCACTTTCTAGGCCTATTTACCGCATAAAAGGGGAAACACTAGCAATATTTCAAAAATAAACTTTAAAATAATACCAAAAATATGCTCAAGGGGGAGGTACTGCCCCCTTTGCCGCCCCCCCTGCTACGTGTCTGTGGTGGGCCGCAACATTGGATGGAAAATAAAAACTGGTGAAAATCTTTATGTTTATCTTTAATTTTTAATTTATAGTTCATCTCATCTGATATAATTTTATTATTACACCCCACTTTGGGTTGACACTTGTCTCCCATGGTCACGTTACAAATGCTACTTTATTTTTCAGCTAATAGAGGTTGTTCCACATGTTATTTCAACAATCAAAAGTGGGTCTTGAGTTACAAAAGTCTGAGAAATTTGGAGTAGGGTGACTACTAGGGGAATCACAGACATCCTCAAACTGAATAAGTATGACCTGATTTCCTCAGCCGTTGCTCTTTTTAATCATTTACATGGGTGTATGCGACTGCTTTTAGTTTATGGGTGGAAGTACAACTTATTTTGCTGGAAACTTGGAAGGAAATGCACAAATATTTCTACAGATTCTTCCCAAATTTTAGGCTGTCCAAAAACTTGGAAGGCACAGTATCCCACCAAGCCCAGCCCCCCACCCCCCATGCCTCAATTACGATCATGTGACATGTAACAATATTTTCGTTATTGAATTGATATAAATAACACCTTTAATATCCTAACTTTATACTGTATGTTTGGAAAAGTCAAAAAGCACCTGAAACTTGGGAGCAAGAGGAGACTTGATAGATGTTTCAGAATACATTTGAGTTGACTGCTTATTCTCTTTTTAAAGTACCCCTTCATTGTTTTGCACAGATGAAACATCAAGATATGCCCTTTATAAAATTATATTATAATCCTTTTTTCAAAACCTATTGAGCTCACAGTATTTTTAACTAATATTGCTGTTATGCTTCACACCCTTTCTGCCTTTCATTAGGGGGCATAAGGGAGCAAACTCATATTTATACCTAAATAAATGTCCTGAGCCCTGTTTCATAAAGAATTACAATCAATCTTAAGTTTGATCTGCGATACAATGGTCCTTTTGAAATTAAACTTGGGATTGATCCTAACCCTTTATGAAACAGGGCCCTGGAGATGGACAGTTTAGAGCCATTTGTATTGCCAGAATTTTTTTTTTTTTGCATTCTTTCTTTAAAAGTGAAGGCTCAAAAGAACTGGACTGAAGGGATTGTGCATTTATTTATATAACCAGGGTTTTGTGCAATGATGCTAGTAGGGGTATCGAACCCCCACCCTCCCCCATTTTCCTGGATAGTTTTTCGAAGTTTTAATTAAAAAGTAAGATTCTTTATTGCCCAACTTGGAATTTTTTTTATAAGTTCAGCAGATATCAAGACCATTTTCATACTTACTTTTAGGGCACATTAAAGCATCTCAAAGGGTACCAAGGCCAAACAGAAAATTTTGTATTATCTGGTGTATGTTTGGTTCTGTTTTGTTAGAAAGGACACAAAGGACAATGTGGCCTCAAAATGTATGCTAATTTGTAGGGCACCAAAGCCATTGCCAAAAATACGAAGGCCATGGCCTCGGAGGCCCTCGTTTTTTTTTTTTTTTCCAGTCCTGCATATTACATGTAAGCCACCTCATATGAAACAAATTTTCCACAAGGGAGGTTTCCTCTCCCCCTAAACCCCTTCCCATGGTCTTCTCCCAAGAAAAAACCCAGTGAAAACACAAAAATGTCACCCCAAATTTATGTCATGCCTCTAAACACCTATTGTAAGAAGCTGGATCTATAGGTTTCCCTTTATAAACGATACTACTTTTGTAGATTTGTCTATGTTAATCATCATACTGCACACAAAAAAGCAACAAACTCTTTGATACTGATCATTTTCTAATTTCTATAGGGGCTTGTAAATTTCATTGAACAGTCACAACGTGATGGCATAAGCTGTCCAAAGAAAGGTTGTGTGTATCTTTCTGAACCAATCACAAACTTTGGCAGCAAGCAGTATCTTGTCAATATTACTGACAAGTCTGTGAAATCATTCTTCAATTCAAAAGAAATGTTGAGCGTGCCTCCCTGCACAGTGACATTCTAGAAAAAACCATTACAGCAAGCATCAAAAAATACTGTTTTAAAGGGGTTTCACCGACGTCACATGATTGCGCGTCTCATTGGTTTGGAAGTGTAAGATCGCACATCTTTGTTGTTTTGATGGGCACACGTCCATTGTGTCACAGCAGTGGTTATGCTGTGCCCGTATGCTGTAAATACGCTTACTGTGTGTATTTTGCCCTTCGGTGCCTGGGAATCCCACTCGTGTGACGTCACATGAAATCCCTCTGTTTAAGCCACTTAATTTGTTCATAGTTCTGTAGTTAGGGAAGTTCCCCATTTTTACAGCTACTATATCATCAAAAACCCCTTTCTTTAAAGGGGAATTTTCATGATCCCAGACAGTTCCAATTCTCCCAACTATGCATCTTCTAGCTCCTCCCATAACTGTGTGAAGCTCTTCCTTGTGCAGGAATTAACCTGTTTTATTGTTTAAGGCCATGTCCTAGTGAGCATACAAGGCTATAAAATGTAATAAAAGCACTCTCTCTGTCTTGTGTGGAATGTGAGCTACTCTTCATCTTTCAAATTTTCAAACGTTGATGTCAATCAAAGAGCAGTCACCAACTGAGAATTTTGATATACACACACTAAAAATATACTTTGGGGTGATGACTGTCTGTCTTTAAATTATAAAACTAATTCATAGTTCATACATATCGCACATCAGCAGAATCAACCATTTTTAAGGTACTTTACTGTAATTCATGAAACTTTGCTCACTTCAAAGTTTATAGCCTATATGTTTTATTGAAAAATAAGGGAACAAAAAGTAGATCAGATCCCAGTACCTGGATCTAGGCTGACTCAATTACAAAAGTAGGATGACTTGAACCAGGGAGTTGCTATTTGACTTGAACATTCATTGTTACTCTCAATCTGCATGGCACATAAGTGTAGGAAGCTTTTCTCAACCTGGGGTGAGGGGTGGGGTGGGATATGAATGTTGTTTTGAACCACCATCCTGAGGAAGGGGTAGGGGTATGAATGTTGTTTTGGACCACCACCCTGGGGAGGGGCATAAGGAATGGGGGTCCCTCTCCCCTTTGGAAAAATTTTGGATATTGATGGTCCTTAGATGCAATTTGGTGCATCATACTGGGCAAATTCAATGAAAAATGACTGCATATTTTTGACATTTTTTACAGAGAGAACAAATAAAGGGTTTTGTCCTTGAATTAATGGGGGAAGCATACATCTGCCCTAGCACATTTTCCCATATTATTGCTCTTCATAGCAATTTGGGTTTATTACCAACAGCCAAAAACAAAATTCAATGGAATTGCTATTGCTATTAAATATTCAAAAAATTTCTTGAATATTTTAACTTCATCAGTACAGAAAAGCTATAAATTAAGGTTTTTAAGTGATGACAGTTTTTGCACTAGAAATGGACAGATACAAAAATGTGATGAGTTCGTCATCTTGTGGTTGTAACTTTCATCAGCAAAAACTCCAAGCATGGCTAAGTGAGTGAGTCTATAGTACTCACTTTAATAAACACAATCTATTCCAACTCAGAGATACAGATTATGCCAACATACTCCCTTCACAAGCAAACTGATTTATCAATCTAGGTTTCATCAAAATGAGGCAAAACACACCTAGTACTAAGTTTTCATTACTAGAAAGAGTGCTAAATAACAAATTTTCATTTAAAATATATTTTGTTTCAGAAATATAGAAAATGACTAATGTGCACATTCCTTCAATAAGCACCTGTCTATTGATTTATCAAATGAAAAATCACTGCTGGCAAAAATGGTCACCTTGGAAACTCCAGGTTGTACATTTGGTATTTCAAAGGAAATATCACTAACTAGAGGGAAATGTGGCTTTCTTGGCACATGAAAACATGCAAAAATGGGAATACACATCATATTCAGCCCTGAGGATATCTTCCCCCACCCCCACTCCCCTCTATGTCTAAGTGAAAAGCATCGCATTTTTGTGGGGAGATAGGGGGTATTGTCTTTAACTAACATTTAAGAAACATTCTCAACCTTGTACTTTGGGCTTGTAAAGACTTTCCAATATGGCTTACGCAACTCTAGTATATTTTTGGAGTCAGGTATGCGCGACCTTATTAGTCGTGACTCTGAAGGAGTCGCAAAATCCTTCAGTGAAGTCATAGCTGATGCAGGAACATAATATCTCTGCAGTTTTAAACTAACTAGCCTACCATTGTGTATTAATACACTAATAGTACGCTAAGTTACACTTCTACAGCCATTTCAACAACCGAATTGCCTAACTGACAGCAACTGAGAAAAGATCAAAAGGGTTAATTCTAAAGTGGCCAAAAGTCTTGCTGTTATCTGTAATTTAAGAGAATTATTGACTACCGTCAGCTCGTTGAAGATCCTTTACACCTCTTTAGTTTTTCCTTACATCAAATATTGTTTGGAAGTGTGGGTAAATACATACCAAAGCAATATATTCACTCAGTCTTTGTAATGCAGAAGAAAGCTATCAGATTGGTTTATAACCTAAATTTACTGACCACACAAACCAATTTTTCATTGACATGAAAAAAGCTGGAATATCTTGTGAAATTTAAGACAGCCCTCTTATTGTTTAAAGCTAAAAATGGTACATTACAGTACCTCCAAACATTCAAAGACTATTGCAAAGTAACTTACGTACTCGGCAAAAAGACAAATTTTTATCAAATTTCTGTCCGAACAATGTTGAAAGCTATGAGTGTTTTGGTTTGTGGTGTAAAAATTTGGAATAATCTTAATATTGACCTTAGGAACTCAAAAAGGTTTTCAAACTATAAAGTTGAAATTAGAATTCATTGATAAGTATAAACAACTGTTTTGATTTTACTATCAGTAATGTTTATAGCACTGCAACTTTCATTTCAGTTACTTTGATGGAGATACGTTGGTCTGAAAATTGATCATTATTACAATTGTTTTGGGGGAGAGATCCATATAAGTTATTTTTAACTTCTTCTCTCTCCTTTTCCATGTCGTGTTTTTGTTTTAATGATGGTAAACTGTTCTTTTTTCTCTTTTTGCTACTATTTACACTGATATTGTAGTACATGTTAGCCTATTTATGTTGTCATGTATATATGGAAATAAATGGAACAAACAAACAAAAAACAAGGACAAAAGAGCTAGATGCTTTAAATAATACTTATTAAATCCTGCAAAATAATCCAGAGATAAATTCCCAAATATCATTTGTGTGCATAATTTTCACTGTATTGGAAATTACCTAAGAGTCACACTTCCAAGGAAAGAAGAGTCGATACTTGACTTTCAGCCACAAGTCATGACTCTGATGTAGAATTTGGTAACTCACCCAAGCCTACTTTACAAATGCCAGCTTCATTTCCCTGAACTCAACTGAACCAATCCTCAGCCCAGAGTGCATGCACTTGGCTTCATTTTTAAGGGGTACCACAAATATCAAACTCGTTTAGTTTCTGATGGGTTGCCTGTTACTTGTAATACAGTCCACGATTCCTTCTAATCAAAAGACCCCCTTGTGTATCATTAATAGTCACGCCTTCTGTATGTCAATGGCTATAAAAGCGGACTGTTTAAAGGTCTGGACTCCTTTTGTCAACAGAAACTTTCAACTAGGCCAAGTTTTGACCTAAATAATCTCTTATATATGTAGAGTTACAATCAATGCTGGCAAATAGTGAAGAGTTCAAATAGTATGAGTATACTGTACAGCATATCACATAAATGCTTACGTGGAACAGACATTCACATGCACTGAAACACTGTTCAACAAATACCATACAAACAGAGCAGTCTTCTCCTCCCCCCCCCCTCCCTTCTCCCCCTTCCCGTAACTTTAGATTTGGGAGATTTACGGCCTTTACTAGTGACTGGCGTATTCTGAGTTAATATAATTTTCATGGGGTTGGAGAATATCTAGGACATTTTTAAAACAATACTGGAGTCCTAAATGCTTGACAGACTAGAGCTAGGCCACAATGACAGGCTTTACAAAATAACCCATCTTAGATCATCTCAGTTTGTTGGCAAACCTCCATATTAAAATATTCACAGGTTCTTGAAATGTTCACAAATTCTTTAAATATCCATTCTTTTAGTGACTGTATGTGTCTGAATGTTCACATAAAATTACAACTTCAATAAATTTTTATGCACAAGAAGAAAAAAAAACAAAACTGGCTGTTGACAAAGTTACATTTATATTGCAATATGGTAAGTGCAACTATATTTAGTCTGGCTGGACAAAACTGAGTGAAACTTGTGAAATTTTATAATTAAACTTAAAAATAAATATGATATGGCAATCATGTCCTTGGAAAATACTGCAAGGGAAGTTAAAGGCCATGTTCATGAAAAATGTATGGTGAAAGATAATTCTACTTCTTAGATCCTTGCAAAACTTAGTTCTACGCTCCTACTGTATTTTATTTCTAGGGACATTTCATATTATCGTCCGCTGACAATTTGTCTGTCAACTATATATTTTGATATCAATTCTTACTTATAAATGCATGCAACTAACTAGAAGCTCTATAACTGGGATACATGGAGGTCAGAACCTCAAAACTTTATTTAACATTCTTTTTTGCTAACTATGAACATTCAATGGATATCTCAAACCAATACACACAGTCTCAAATATAGCCAAACATAACTAAGAAGTCATCTTTTCATGTCTCTGTACTTTCACTTTTCTTTATTTTGTACCAAATATGCAACAAATTAAGATATTTTCAACAGTTTAAGTCATCAAAATTGAAGCCCCTTTCTTTTCACAGTTGAGAAAAAAGTTTGTTGCACCTTTTCAACTACTTACACATGTTCAGAGTTGTGTGATTTTATACACACAAACACAAGATAAACTTTGCCTTGTCTGACAAGGGAAAAAAATCTGGGCACAGACTTTCTTGTACAAGGGAAAAAAATCTGGGCACGGACTTTCTTGTTAAAGTTCACCTTAATGAGGAAAAGCAATTGACATTTGATGCATTGCATGCTCTCAGTCTCACTAAAAATGTTCTTGAATTCCGTGGAATTTTCAAGTCATGAGTGTCTGATCCACTTTCACATTATGGAAGATGTACAATTAAGCCAGCATGCAGGGCAGAAATTAACATAAATTTGTCTTACAAGGGCTCTTTTTGGGGTAGTTGGCTGAAAAGTTGTGCTGTTAAATCTGTCTTCCCTACACACAGTGGCGGCGCCAAGGGGGGGCTTGGGGGGGCTTTAGCTTCCCCAAAAAAGTGGTCAGTCCCCCCATTAGCCCCCCCAATTAGCAAATTGAAAATTTAAAACACTCATTAAAACAATTTTATTAAGTGGAATTTTTAATGGCCCTAAAAATTTGTCAGCCATCAGCGCTAGCCCTACCTTTAACCCCCTCCCCTCCGCTTGGCCCCCATTTCGACAAATCCAAGCACTACTCCCTGAGTCTGCATGTGGCTTTTCTTTTGGGCAATGAAATATACCACCAAATTTCGGCGCGCTTCGCGCGCATTCCTTACGGTCCGCTCTATATCACTAATGAAGATTAAAAGTATCAGTGAACTTTTCTGGCACAATTTGTGCCTTTCGGATTATCGCTAACGCGGAAATTATATTACTATAAGCCAGTAGCGTGTTTAAAGGGGGGCCGGCACAGGTCCCCCACCTCCGAAGTCAGTCGGGGAAAATCACCCAGTCGGGGGATTAACGGGTTCGATCGAGGAAGAGAAAAAGTTTGAAGAGACACACCAGACACACTGAGCATTCAAACCTTCACCACACACCAGCCCCCGTGGGGGGCAGAAAAATGGGTGTCATCGGGGAGAGGGACCCTCGATTTCTTTTGTTTTGGAAAAAAGGCAAAAAAAAAAAAAAGGTCCTCGAAAATTCGGATAGCACAAGTATGCCGACATGGGTCGGTCGCCAAGAATTGAAGGGCACAAAAGCAAAAAAATAAAAAAGAAAAGGTCATCAAAATAAGCGCCAGTAGGGGGAATCATCACAGGTTGTGCCCCCCCCCATCTTCGAAATGCTGCACACGCCACTGCTATGAGCCACCCCAAAAATTTGCTCAGCCTCCCCTTAGCCTCCCCAACTAAAAAGTCCTGGCGCCGCCACTGCCTACACAAACTATATGGCCAAATTTGCCCTCGTGACCCCAGTTTTGGGGGCTATTTTGCAAGTTATGGGGGCTTATCCCCCTGAGCCCTCACTTAATTCCTGCCCTGCCAGCATTTTGTGTTTTTTTTTTTTTTCTCATCATTAGAAATCATAGACGGTGCAAATTTCCATGACCAGTGTCAAACTTATCTGAGGAAGCATAATAATAATAATAATAATAATAATTTAAACTTATAATGCGCACATATCCATCCTGCAGGATGCTCAAGGCGCAAAGAAAGAAAAGTTACAGACAGTTACAGCAAATCAGGAAAAGCTAGTTTCATGAGGTGGGTCTTAAGCAGTCTTTTAAAAACTAAAATGTTGTTACAGGATTTCAGTTCAAGTGGGAGTGCATTCCAGAGGCGAGGAGCAATTACATGAAAAGATCTATCACCCCAAGAATGTTTAGCTCTCCGTCCTTGTAGAAGACACAAATTGCTTGAACGAAGATTCCTAAGTGGGGAGTAAAGATTAATTAGCTCAGAAATATAGACTGGAGCCAACCCGTTCAGTGATTTGTAAACAATGAGTAAAATTTTGTAAGTTATCCTGAATGAAACTGGAAGCCAATGAAGTTTGCAAAGTATTGGTGTTATGTGGCAAGATTTCCTCGACAATGTAACAATCCGTGCAGCAGTGTTTTGCAGGCGTTGAAGTCGATTGATCTGGGATTGTGGGAGACCAAACAAGAGTGAATTCCCGTTGCATGCCCCCACAACACCGGTCAACATGGACCACCTGTGGTTTTCTTTTCATAGGTTGTATTTTATCTGTAGTGACCAGCTCATGGAAGCACTGCTATGAATGTAACATGGAATGGTACGAAACTACCTTATCACAACGCTTTGTAGCCAGGATGCACTGGGTTGCCATTGAAATCCTACTCAGCTTTATAGTTCTCTACTGAACCACTGGCCTCCACTGTTATCTAAGAGAACTCAGTTGTGTTCTGTTTTGACTTGTTTTAGCAAACTTTTACATGTTAAGATTGATCTTCAATCGATTTGCCTCAATCCCATGTCCCAAGACCATAATTTCACAAATACCAGGAGAGAGTTCTTAAGGGCACAGGTCTACTCCTCCAAGCATGACCTCTAGTCAAAGACATATCTTGCATAATGCCAATGTTGCTACTAAAATATTTGCCAGCTTCACCACACTAGTACTTAACTGTTGCATTCAAATTGAAAACATGGTCCACAAAAACAATATGTACATGGCATGCTCCTGAAAAAGGCTACAGAAATATGGCATTGTACTCTTTTGGTTAGAGTGGCAGCTCCATGGTATATTATCCCTGCCTACCAGCACAAGGTAGCATAGACTGAAATCTATTTTCTGGGTAAGTCTTCTGGCAGCTAGATCTGTTTTCAGCTCTTTTCAGAGCAGGCCTGTCAGCAACTGTAGTGTGCAGTTTTATTGAATTTACTATAACTCCAGACTGGAAAGTATGTAGGCTAGCCTACATAATACCAAATATCTTTGGCACACAGTTATGATTGGACTACCCTGTAAACATTTTGTCTTCAGATCGACATTGGTTTTGGGTCCAAGTAGTCGGCTTGAGATCGGGCTCTGACTGGAGATAGGTCAGACATTGGGCTGACGCTGCTGTGAGGAACAACCCATTTTGGCTACAACTTAAATACGACAGGCGATGGAGGTCTGAAAAAATTGTAGTCCTTTTGCTCATTTGCTGATGTAGAAATGTCATCGAATGAAGATTAAACAGTCGGTTTTTAGTCCAAACATCGACTGATGCCGGCCGTCTTTGATCCAAAGTCGAACAGCGATGGCAAACAACGATGCATCGGACGCCAGTCTGACATAAACCCTGTCTTAAAACTGATGTTAACAAAACAGAAAAATGTTTACAGGGTAGGCTTAGGCCATAAAAGCTAGGCCTAAGTTAGGCCTATAGGCTAGGCCTGTTAGGCCTCGAGCCTAATTGCAAAAAAAAAAGAAAAATTATCACAAGGTTTTTGCACAGGCCTAACCCTGGTATTAGGCCATTACTCCGTACAGTCTTGCTAAAAAAGTTTAAGAAGTGGAACAATTTACCTGAAGGGACTGCAAATGCCATCAGTATCAACAATTTAAAAGCAAACTTTGCCTAGCCTATGTTTTGATTAGCTATAGCAACCCCCCCAGGCACATACCTGGCTGATAACTAGGCTGATGAGCTCAGTTTTACAATGAGCCCTGCCAGTGTCCGAGAAGAAAATGTCAACGCAGAATATCTTAGCTTAGCCTACACTTAAAGATGATTTTCTATTTTTAAGTAAATCAAGAGAAGCCTAACAGTTTGTTGGTCCGAGGCTAAAATAAACAGTACAACCTACACAGATTGCTTGAGAAATTATATTCCACTAAAAACAATAGCCTAGCATAGGCCTAACTCAGGCTTGAAACGAGTTCCCCCAGAAAAACAGTAACAGTAAATACATATTACTTACCTGACATCATCCTTCTTGCTTTGTTTTTCGAACGCATCTTTGCAGTTTTCCACAAAAACTGGTCCTATACTTTCACGTCTCACAGGCCAAAAATTATTATAATAAAGACGCCTAGCCTAAGAAACCCTTGAACGTTCAAGTTGTTGCTAACTAAGCTGTATACATTGAATTGGTAAAATTATGTTTGTCTATTCACAATAACGTTACTTTTTATTAAACAGGAATCAGTCTTAAATAACTTCCAGTCGAGAGGGATCTGTGTCACATTCTTTCAGTTACGAATTCCTTAAACTATTGGGATCATTTTCTCCGTCAGTCCTGAATTATTTCTCCAAATCATTGCCAACTAAACCTTGTTTGTTCTTCGGTTTAAAAAATGAAAGCGCTCGGACTTTATACAGTCATTTGAATCAGGAATAAGCCGTCTTTCACTGCTTGAAAGACTACAATTTAACAGCACAGTAAGTCTATGGTACCAATATGCGTACACCGCACACAGTATCCGAAAGTTCTTCGTACAATCGTTCGTGAGTACACGTACGTTCGTCACATGGGTTCAATCTTTGTTCACCCCCTCCATGCACATGTGGAAGAAACTAGCTTATTTACATATGACATTGCAAAAAGATGGATTTCGATTGGTTGAAAAGTTTTTAACTTTGAAGGAGGATACGCCTACAGGTAAATATTTTTCACAGTCGATTTTTGTGATGTCAAGATCCTGTGGCTGGGATTTCACCTGTTTGGTGATTAAAACAAGATTTGAGCCAGGTAATCTTCAGGTACTTTGTTATAATGTGTGATGGTCAGGTGTAATTAATTTCCGTAAAGAAGAGTCACTTAAAAGCTATTAGCAGGTAGTCGAGAATTTAAGAAGTACCGTACCTGCAAATACACCTGTCGGTGGAAAGCGACGCCTACAGGACGTCATTACGTCGACCGTGAAGCCACGCAACGCATAACTTACGTGCAATTCTAAGGGTCCGAAGGGTTGGCCATGGTCAGTTAAGCTTTGGAATCTTTGCTCCTCAAAGCAGCGTACGACTTTAATCTAAGAAGGAAATTCTTACAGACAGCTGTTCATGAAAGTACGTTGACCACGAAGTACATTTCTGTTGGTTCAAGTGGATTAAGAACAGCTTAAAACCACTGAAAAACGTACTATTTTTATTACTTACCCATAAATTGAAGAATCGTTTGAGGCCTATCTCTTTTTATGACATTTACCAGTCATATTTTACCTCAAATTACAGTTTCGGTTATATTTAAGCATAATCTTACTTTATGGATTCAATTCAATTTTTTCTTTGTTGGTCTAATTGATATCATGTCTCTAGGCAGAATAAAAACGCGGCGAAAAAGCTTAATGATGAACTAGTAACCGAGGGAAGGAAGAAACTTTAGGAGAATTGTTTTCCCCAAACTTTCATTATGCAACCCCCTTCTTCGGTGTCGGGTGTATGCTAAGTAAGCTACGCTAATAAGTCTCGCCACCTGAGGAGCCTCAAAGATTTCTACTTCACAAATGTATAAAAATATATAAGCATTGTTGTTTGTCAAGTAATCAATACCTTTCCACACAGACATAGGATCAAGAAATTTGCCATTTCAAATGGCCAATCTTTGCTGATACAGACCGCACACAGGACTGGTCGGAGTCCCAAAGCCCGAGCCTTAATAGTGGGGGCCCATCATGTCGAATCTGCAACAGGCAACTGAACCAGATCCCCTCCCCCCTCTGAACCGGATCACCTCCCCCATTAGGCACTAACAGACTAAGCCATCGCCGAAAGGTTTAGGCTAGTAGTGAGTAATCCTGGCCCAGTTCCCACCGTACAGTTCGGGTGCCGGTGCCTGCTCCTCTATGTGAGATTGAAGAGACAACGTTTCCACTCGGACACTATGGCATGTAGACCCGAAAAGCTCAACGATAATTCAGTGTGATTCTCACTGAATATATACGGATCCTAGTGTAAAAGAAGTTGATTAACCTCATGCCTGCAATGGTAAGAGTCCGGTGGGTTACGGACCCCATGCACAGTGGACTTGTTACACAGCTTGATCATGGTAGTAACATGAACGGAGCCCATGCTTGGGAAGGCCCCCTTGGGACAGGGACAATTTTGCAGTAAAAACTAAAGTTTGGTATGTACTGATCTTCTGGGTCAGATTTCGCCCCCCCCCCCCCACTTCATTTTTCGAGAACTATTAGGTGCTACTAAATACCTAGGTTTAGTTCGTAGTTTCCTATAGCTGGACAACAGACCTATATGGCATAACACATTGCGAATGATGTCATTTCCATTATTTTGTCCACTTTCACCACTTTGCATTTGCGTTGGCAAGCCGGCCAGAGGCACTGTTCATAAAGTTTGAAGATCGAAAGAGATAATATATCTTATTCTAGATATATAACGTAGCCGCAAGAGAAACTGAGAAATACTTCCTTGGCTAGGCGGGAACTAAACTTTCCTACTTGTGACAATAACTCTTTCTATTCCATGTTTTGTGGTGAACATAAGGTCATGACCCCGAGGAAACAGTACCCGAGAATTACAAATTACCGGAACAAAGAAGAGCCATATGAGATCATCTGTAGCTGTCTGAATGTATCTTCGCTAATCGTGACGCCGAAGTGTTTTCTCTTCTAAGCCTACGGAGACAATTTATCAAAAGGGCATACGCAAGTCACCCAAAACTTATTTTTTGAAATAGTGATTGGAAATAATGAATCATTCTCCTTTTTCTGCGAACATTCTCCTGGATGACCTTTTCCGTGGACCAAAGTTAGTTTGACAATGTAGAAAAATGGGGTACTTTGTAGAGGACATAATTTTGGTCTTCCCTCACTTTTGGGGGTGGGCCATCTAAGAATGGGGGCTGAACCAATCAACTCCAGAATTGTGACATTGCTACAGTAATTTTGGACGTTCTAAGATCAAAAACCTTCAAACTGGAAATTATTGGGGGCGGGTAGTTGCCCTCAGCTCTTTTTCTTTCCGACCGCTCAAGTCATTTGTCGAAGTTATTTTATTGAAACCCTGGGTCTAAAAACAATGGGGGTATAAGTGATTATTTGGAGGCGCACCAGAATGCCCCATTGTCCAATTTCACAATGATCAATGTTTGGGTAAGGGGTTTCGGAAATCCTGCATAGCCTACACATGAATGCTACCGATCTCGTCAATTCACCTTTGGGTGAATGAAAGCTGAGTGGTATCGTTCGGGGTGGTTTCCGAGTGGGTGGGGAGGTCAACTCCAAAACAAAACCATGAAATGCTCGTTTTTTTTAAATGTTCGTGTATCTTTTTATGAAAAACTTATCTTTTAATTATTACATTCTTGTATGGAAGTGGCGGTAGCCTCTGGACAATTCTCCGTCATACCCCCTCGAAGTACAGCCCTCATGGAAACTGCTCACTTTAAATGAGTTCTGACAAAATGCGTGCGTAGGGATATGAAGAAATTTTCAAAGTAAGCGAATCTATTTTATAAATAATTTGAAAATACATAAAATTTAAGGAATTTATGTCACAAATCAACATTACGTTGGAAATATAAACATTTCCAGAAAGGTCGATAAAAGTGAGTGTCTATAGAGGACTAAGCCTACTACGCGGAACTAGAATTAGTTTTGTAAGACCCCAGGAAGTTTTGGGGTATTTACAAAATTTAAGGGCATCAGAGTGAAGCATTTAATTGTCTCCTAATTGTATTGGAGGCTCAGTTTGACTATGTTGCTCATGATAGCGTAACTTACTCGAATGAACGGATTTTCTAACCTGCTAACAGACCTTATGCATTGACGTCAAGCGACGTCACGTTGGCAGCAAAACAGTGAAGCACACACTGCACGCAGAACGTGGACTTCGCACGCGCTGGTCGAAGACTACGCGCGTATCCGACCAGTGCACAAATTAGCTGTCTCCTTTTGTTGGTGTTAAGTTGCAATGATACACGTGCCCGATTGGGGGCGTTCTTTCCTTCTGTGACGTTACATGCATAAGTTTTATTAATGATCCATCGGGTTGTTGGTGGAAAGAATGGATAATAGTCTTGCATCAGTCTTTTGGAGATAACAAACCCACTCAATGATTTACAGGAGGTAGTAAGGGGCATTTACAGGAGGTACCGAAATAAGGGGCATTTACAGAAGGTAATAAAGGGCATATATTTAGGATGACTGAGCGCGTAGCTCGTCGAAAGAAATTACATGTAGAAGATACATAAAGTTACAGTGGTTTTACTCCATTTTACATTGAAAAAGTTACCCCATACACTGTAAAAAATCCGTCAAGAGTCTCTGTTCTCCTTTTCCATAAGATGATTTTTGTTGTTGTTGTTGTTTTTTCGAGGGTCTGAGAAAAAGTGCATGGGAGCCAAGCAGGGGTGTAGCTAGGATGAAATTTTTTTGGGGGGCCTAGGTATCAAATGGGTGGCCACGGCATCAATCGCCGGCCTTAATTCTTACACATATTATTAGGACATGCACAAGTTTGGGGGGGGGACTGGCAAACATCTGGGGGCCAGGCCCCCCAGCCCCCCCCCCTCGTAGCTACGCGCCTGGAGCCAGTTGCCCATTGCGTCCGTAATCCCACACTGATGGGTGTGTAAAGCGGGATATTATCATTGGAATTGGCTATTAACCCCCAGAAGCTTGTAATTGTTGGTACAAAGCAAATAGTGGCTTGGAAGAGCCCTATCCAGATAGCGAAAATGGTTCTCTATACCTCCTGGTGTATGTTAAATGATGATATCTACCCCAGAAGCCCCAGAAGGGTGCCTTTATTGGGAGAAGAATGAAATTACAAATGAGGGCGAACCATACATTCCTCCTCTCCATGCCACCTCTTATGCTACACAGAGTGGTGAAAATCTCCACCGTCGTAGTAATATGTGACTTTTGTCGGCATCAATGACATGTCTCAAGCGCCTTTGCTTTGGGAGACAGAAGGAATACCTTCAAATCTCTTGGGGTCCTGCGTAGGCCCCTAATTTCTATCCAGTGGCAACACCCCTGTAGGATCCAGGGAGAGCTCACGTTCGGAAGCATAGATACTGAAAGGAGTTGGAAATTACTTTGGAACAACAATTCCACCCACGCTGTTAATTGCACAGGGACTAATAAGGGAACAATGTGTCAAATAAATGGATTTTATGTCATTTTAACCTCATTTCACTTCACTTCACATGCACTGTAAACACAAATTAGTCAAAACGGTGTCTGAATCGACTAATCACGTTAGTCAATAACATTTGACTAATTTTTGACCAATTGACTTAGTTTCTGACAAATTTGAAGCCTCTTTGACTAACTTTTGACTAATTTTTGACTAATAATTGTTAGTCCATTATCGTGAAATTAGTCAGGTATCATCAGAAACTAGTCAAATATGGTGACTAACGTGGTTAGTCGATTCAGACACTGTTTTGACTAATTTGTGTTTACAGTGCATTGACAAAATTATCTTCTGTATATAACATCCTTCTAGCTCCCTTCGCCCTTTTTTCTGTTCCTAACAGATTTGATTTTGTGGGGGTTGCTCGAGAAAATCCAGGCTTATTAAGGATAGGGCCTATCCAAGCTCCATCCTGAAACCCTGACAGGGGCAATGAAGATGAGGGAAGGATGGCAACGGTTGGGGGGGGGGGAGTGAAGAACGCTACTGGGAGTCAGGGATATGAAATATTTCTGTGCAATATCATTCCATCCAGCAGTGCACATGCACTATTGATGAATCTCACCGTGCGGAGTTACTGTTTTCCGGAAACTCTGACTCATACAGCATAACGCTCAGTGCACACAAAAATTTTTAGGGAAGCACGAAGAAACCTGTTCGTAAGGCTGACCCCTTTCGAGTGTAACATGCATTATATCGTACCCACACCATCCTTCCTGCCCGCAGAAATGTTCAAACTTACCATACCGTAAGAGAAGCACAAGAAAACTACTGAGGATGAAATTCCCCGCCTTTACAGAAACTGTGTAGGCTACGTATGTCTAGACTTCGTTGTAACTAATAAATTATCTTCTTTAAACCAAACTTTGAAAGAAAAAGAACCAAACTCTGCTGTGGCAACTCGACGAAATTGAAACAAAGTCTTCACCGAAGAGTGGGGGAAGTCTTTCCAACTGAAAACACGCCCAGGGGAAAAGTGCGTGAGGGAAATACCCTCACGGGTATTGCAAAAATAAGTACCGTATACACAGCAAAAGCATTTCTGAAAGGAGCCGTGTTCCCAGTCCTCCCTGGATTCACCCATGTTTATGGGGGAGGGGGAGGGAGTGGGAAACCTATGTTGTCCATTTTGAACAAGTACACTAGGCCACATACCATGAAGTGTATATATTTTTGCCAGTGGCGTAGCTAGAGGGGGGCAGGGTGGGCGGTCGCCCCCCCCCAACAAAGCCTCCGAAGGCCTCTGTCGGAAATTTCTAGTCTCTGTCGGAAATAAATTAAAAACAATTCATTTGAAACACTTACAACACTTGTTATGTTTTTAAGCAGAATTAAACATCGAAATGTGAACGTGAAAATCAAAAGTCGGTCTCAAATTGCCCGGAAAGCAAAAAAAAAGGTCCCCAGATAATAGTCTGTCGGAAACTTTTTGCTTTTGCCCCCCCCCCCCACAAATATCTAGCTACGCCACTGATTTTTCTTCAAAAGGGCTGGATTAATGTCATTTCCATGTTAATTTTTGCAAATATTGTGCTTAAAATGCTTTCAATTGTTTCCAAATGAAGGGACAACCCCTCCTAATTTCACCTGTGACGTAGGAGACGACTTTCATGAGATTTTCACACACCGGAAAACTATTACAAGATATCAGTATTGGTGTACTATGGTTACTTGGGATTGTATTTCTTGATGAACCTCCCCAACGTAGACGCCCATACTTTCAAAAATCAAACTTTATTGTGGTGACCTCATGTAAACCGGAAGACGCTCATAGCGCCTAAACAGCCCTTGTCTGAAAAATTAATTGTGTAATTAGCATACGATTATACGGGTAAGTCAATATCAATAGGCCTATGGATTTCAAGTGGCGGCCCGAGGAGGACGTGCATTGCACTATAAGACGCTTCGAATTGAGTACCCCGCGGAGCGGACGAAGTTTTTTCGTTCAGCTCATCGCTGCGAAAAAACAACCTAAGGGGGCGGCAGCCACAGAAGCGCTACGCAGACTACGAGTTGAGGAGCCCAGTGCTCCTCCCACAGAAGCCTTTTGGCTGTTTGCTTCTCGCCCTTTTGGCTAAGATCATGTGTAGTATCTGTTCTTTTCAGCCAGTCTAGAACGGGACCACGCATGACTGGCCCATGATGTAGAGGTCTGAAGGTAAAGAGGTTGGTCATGCTCAGTCTAAGTTTTCCCTTGGGGACGTAGCTCCTTTAGGTATCTGAACTCCTTCGGGAGTAAGGTTTGGTTTCGCCCTTCAGCTCTTCGCCAGAGAGTCGAGGAGACGTTGGGAAAACTAGTGCACTAAGATCCGGCTTGGGAATCTTCGAAGGGCACAAACTTTAGATAAGAAAAACTATTTAGTTCTGATTACTACAAGTATTTTAGACTAACCAGAAAGCTAAAAGGCTTAGTGATTCATCGCTATACTGGGATACGATTTACTACGGTGTTTTCAATTTGACATGTTTTCATTGTAAAGTTACTGTGTTTACAATATTTTAAATATGTAAAAATGCATGAGTATGTAACAGGTTGACACCATATTAACACGGTCATAAATCAGCTTCTTGATTTTAATTTTGGGCACTACATGCCAGATTTTTCATGCTTGCTAAATTGTTTGCAATCTACTCACAACTTGACCTCTGGTGACCTCAAATGACCTTTGACCCCTACTAAATACAATAGAGATCATGCACTCAAAATGGGGTACTTGATAACATCAAACTGGTACACCTGTGGCATCCATTGCACTTTTTGCAAATTTCTAAATTTTGCATTAGAACTTCACCTGTAGTTCTCTAAACCAAGTTGTCCATATAAATGTAAGAAGGTTACTCCACAAAGTATAATAGTGATAAGCGCCTCATTTGGGCTAAATGTTTACACGAAACGGTTTTGCATTGCAAATCTTTTAATATGCTCAGAGTGACGTATTTAGACTTTATGTAAGGCTGCTTCGGTGGTATATTCCGTTCTTGTAAGTTGTATAGAATTAAGTTGCTGGTTTTGCGTCTTTTAAGAAGAACTAGAGCAGAACAAGTGTGTCTTTTATCTCTGTAAGAGTTTTATTTACTTGATAAAATTGTAGGCATGCAGCCAACAAGAAGCTGAATATGAAGACCAGACCATGAAGCTATACAAAATAGAATAGCGCACATATCACAAAGAAAGAAAAGGCAATACAAAATGAAAAGGTAGGGCTCTGACACCATAACATGCAAAGCGATGTGGTGTAGGCTTGCAGGGCCGTCGAACAAGAGGGCAAAAGGAGTGGGCTGTAGACACCAAATTATTTTTATTTTGAAGTTTTTCAAAAAATATTGTCCGTAACTGACACTTTACAATAGCCAAACGTTATATTAAAATTCCAAAATCTAGGATCTGAAAGGTCCACCCCCCCCCCAACTATGAGTTTAGCAACCTTGCGATATTTCAATATATCCCTGGGGTCCAAGGAGGAAAGAAAAGCCAAGGAACTTCGTCCTAGACTTTACTGGTCTTACTATATATCAAAATAACAAAAGTTTGATTTTTGTAGCATTCGTGACTTTTTTACGGAGAAAACAGAATCAGTGAATTTAATTAATAACCTATTTTAAAGATGAAACATATGACTGAAATGAACGATGCATTTACATATAGACTTCATATGCAAAATGTTAATAGCACCTTCTCCAACGCACCTTCGTCAAAGCAGGATGTTTGTTGAGAAATGGAAAATAGGGAATGACTCGAGAATCATCGTCCATTTGAGCTTCGTGACAACATGTAAGTCGGTGTCGACGTTGACTTCGGCTTACTTTGGTAATTAAGCACACTCTTCCTATGTAGTATAGTAACCGCCTAGAATAAAAAGCCGTTGAAGTTTACCTCTACTGCAGAGGTGTACAAAATTTTGCTTTTTCTCTCTCTCTGTTTGGTGCTTTTTTTTCAGCAAGTCCTCACTGGCCTGCGCTCAACAGTTTAAAACATGGGTGTGCATGGCATATAGACTTGAACCATTTGTTAACTGAGTGACAAGTGGTGACGACGTACTGACGTGTTAGCTTACATCATTAACTCGCAAACGAATGTTTTCGTACAGACTGCATGTGGATAAGAAAGATAATATACGTTTCTTGTATAGCAGGGGTCGGCAACCTTTCGGGGGCGCGGGCCAACTTGCCATTTGGCGAATTAGCAGAGGGCCAATGGGGTAGTTGAAATTTGATAGTTGAACTAAGTATTACAGACATGCGTGGCTAGGTGTTCTCGCCAGTATTGCACATTGTGCTTTTTGTACGCGGTTTTGACTGCTCCATGCGGGCCGGATTCTTGACACCGGCGGGCCGGACTTGGCCCGCGGGCCGTAGGTTGCCGACCCCTGTTGTATAGGGTTTACTTCCTGAGCCGGCCGAAAGTCACTTCTTGAATAATGAGGACAGTCAAGTGTTCAGTAGAGGACAATTTTGAGCATGGTGTTAAAGTGGAAGGGAAGGACCATGCCCGCCTGGCTCCCCCGCATCTGGCACCATTGCCTCGGGCAGTGTAGGAAAGTGATATAACTTTTTCATTCTGGAAATTTTCACTTAGGGATTAATATTGGGGTGAAACTTTCTTTTTGGGAAGGGATGGCTCGTTCCCAGGCCCCCAAGTCCCCAACTGCTACGCTACTGACTTAAAACCAACAACATCTTTCCAGAAGTTTGATCTGCCATATCGGTAAATGTGTATTTATTGGGGATTACGAAATAGTATGTATATGAAGATATGGGCTGTAATAATCGTACTCGTTGACGCATTAAAAAGAACTCATAATACCCAAGGCCGGTTTCATTACTGCAGGTGCGATTTAATTCTGAAAATCCGTGAAAACTGTGAAAACATATGAAGTGGGAAATGAAAAAAAAACCCTCGATAAACATACAAAAATACTGATTGAGCCAAAACATTCAACTGACATACAAAACACGAACAGTCAGTAAATATACAAAAATATAACATACAAATACACAAAAATATGGTACAAATATACAAATACGTATTAAATCTGCTAACTCAGTTCATTTACCGAAATTCGTACAATAAACTTTTAAAACAAAGCTATAATACTACAAACATATAAGACGATAACCTCAGTAATTAAAGTCTAAACATACCTCATTGGACTTTATGGGCCGCACCCATGGCAGTCTTGACACGCCAAAAAACTTTAACGGAAGTATATGTCCAGGATACTGTAAATTAAAGCCTTGCAAAATACATATTGAGAAGTTGACGCAACGATGTCTTAGAGCTGAGTGACCAGACAATGCTGATACGGGCTGGACATTCAAAGGAATGATTCCTCTGACCTACATTCTTTACGTTCGCATGTGTTAAGAAAAAAAAAATCAAACCCCCCCCCCCCCCCCCCCCCAATCAATTTCAGAAAAATTTTTTGAAACAAAAAAAAAAAAAACGTAGGTTATGCTTTAGTGTAGGCCTATCCCAAACATTTCGCGCGCTTCGCGCGCTTTGAAAGGCTGTCGGGGCTTCGGGTCGTTGGCCCGCCCTCGGGAGTCTGTCCCCCCGTCGGGCGCACATCCTGGCACCACCCCTGGCGCCGCGCCAACCGATGGTCGCGCTCCGCTTAGATCATAACGAGACAACCAAAAATCCCATGCATGCAATTAAGCCTACCAGTTTAATTTTAAGGCCCCATACCAAAATACTTTCAGAAGATTTCAAAAAGAGAAACCAAGTTTTCTTTATTGAGCACAAGCGAGCAACTCAGAGTGAGTCACTGTGAGTGCCTAGAGAGAGCACAACAAATGACTGAATGCTCCGAACTCCTCACGCCCAAGATCGTGATCGGGCTGTATAGCAGACAACTTTCTGACAGGACATTTATCATAAAATTTCTGACACAGGGAATTTCAATGAAAGCTTGTTTTTATACGGATCAAAGAGCCTAGGAAACGCATGGGAAATGCCATTTCCTGCAATCTGGGGGTCTTCTGGACCAAAAATTTTCTCTGTACGCTTCGCGCCAACCCATGGTAACGCTCCGCTTAGATAGTAACTATATCGCAAACCCCCCCCCCCCCCTTTAGTCAAAACCTGCATCCGCCCCTGCACATAATGTACGAGTTTTCCTCTTTTGTCGATGTCGAAGGGGTCAAAAGGAATTTTCAGATTATGGAACCAATGTCTGATTATGAGAAGAAATGTGTAACAAAATCGAGTCAAGTGTATGGTGTTCGACGCAAAACCTTCGACCGAAATTAGGTGACTACCATAGAAATAAAAGTAAGGGAGAATGACGTCTGCCGATCTGGACTGAAGCCATTGAATTGGCTACGCTGTAAGGCAACAGAGCACATGCGCGTAATACAAATATCACGTCATTTCTTTTGCCCCAAGTATTGGCAAAGAAACTACAAGTTTTCAAGTTAGGAGTATAAAACAAAATACTTAAGGCACCATGTCTGATTTCTGTTCTGAAAATTACTCCTGATCTTTCGAAAAATGGATAAAATAAGCTATAACTTCTGCAGCGGAATGCACACTGTACGTACGGAGACACACCAATCACCCCGTCTTTTGCCGTACAACGAAAGCGCCCTCACTTTTCGTGGCTTCACGGGTTAAACATGCATGGATGCATTGCTCCAGCATTCTCCCTCACTTTTATTTCTATGGTGACTACGACGTGCCAGTTTACCGAACGGTACATTTTGTTTTGATTTTGGTCGCGATCTCCGCTATAAGTCCTTTTTTTGTATTTGTATTCACATATTGTACTGATTTGTTACTAATGCTATGAAAAGTTGTATGAAGAGTTGTATAATTATGTACAAATAAGTACAAACTTGGTACTATTTTACGTACTGTCGTAATGTTACTATATCCTAAGGGTGTAAAGCGAAAATCCGCGATTTCTTATGTATTTTACTTTTTGATGACGTCACAGGTGTCCAAAAGGTGAATACGCCTGCATAAGCTTACAAACTATTGTAAGCTAATAATGCAAATCCATTACATGTATAATGCTTACAGGCAATTAAACATGTAGCCTTTGCTTGATTCTTTAACTTTCTAATTGCGACTCTTTTCCTTTTTAGTACGCTTCTTGACTCAAAAGATCATTTATTTTATGTGCTGAGAACAGGTCGCCCATCATAACTGATTGATTTGGGGAACCTTTCTGCCCCTTAACGTCCCAGATCCAGTAAAGGAGATAAGAGAGGGATGGTAACATATGCGATAAAACAGGGATGTCTACGAGGAGAGACGAGGTCATCAATCTCACTCTCGCGTTACCAACGTGAGTGAGCAATTATATCCAATAATTTTAGAGTGTACTTACAGGAACGGCTGATGCATCAGGCCCCTGTCAAGATGGATTCTAATTAGTTCCCACAACCCTTCCTTTAAATCACATGATTTGCTTTTTATCATTAGACCAATAAATTTTTAAGACCCTCAAAATTTATGAAACGCTCCTGGATCCCTTTTGTGGTCCTTGGAGCTCTTTATTCGATGCCATACGCGAGAAACTGCTCCCTTTTCTCTAGTGTTAACGAACCTGGATATGATAACGAAGCATTCTGATTGACGTGTATGTCCATAAGGGTACGGGAATACTTTCATTTGAAGGGAAAGGGTGTGATGCACATTTGCCGGAAACTTTAAGCACTTATGCCAGAAAAATGGCATACAATTTGCCCCCAAATACAGAAGCAAATTTCTGCTAGAACAGGGGGCTTCAACCTGCCCGCCTCGCACGGGTATGCGTGTGTGTGTTCATAATTATAAATAAAACTCGTTTCAAATCGAAAATCTTTCGTCACTGAACTTACTTCAGCATTTAAAATGTGTAGCTAAAGAGGTCACGGAAGGAGGGCAGAGGAAGTTAAAGGGGAAAATTGGGGGGGGGGGGGCGGGGCAACGGACACACCACTTCCAGAATAGGACATTTACCTCTACAACTTTGTATATTTGTGTTGTTTGGACTGCGAGGTTTGTCCACATATTGTCATCTCTCCTCCAAACTTGCTCCTACTTTTACCATCTACGAACATTGAGATGTGTAATATCAGAAAGTTCTACGAGAAACCAATACTCATTACACGCTGTTCTTTGTTAATTTAAATGGTCCACCAAAAAATATACACGACAGAAACATTACACATTGTTTTGCTTAAAAATCGTAATTTAGTTTAAATCATAATTTAAATTAAAAAAAAATAAATTTAAAACAAAGCATTTTCGTACAAGTGGTTTTTATAATATGTTTGCTAAAAATGAAGTAAAAACAACAGTGCTAACTGATAAAGTACGTAATGTAAACATTCGGATGTCGCATATAAGTAATTTCGAGGGTAAAATAGTGTGACTAGAGTGAAGCGGATTGAAGTT
Organism: Holothuria leucospilota; assembly: GCA_029531755.1. Classification (NCBI taxonomy): domain Eukaryota; kingdom Metazoa; phylum Echinodermata; class Holothuroidea; order Aspidochirotida; family Holothuriidae; genus Holothuria; species Holothuria leucospilota. Next base: position 4,671,046 of record CM055981.1, read on the forward strand.
AGTTGTACTTTTTAATATTCCGTAATGAACACCCGTTTTTAAGGAGATTTGACTGTCACTGTTATTATCATGATATCGAGAATTCTGTGCTCCCATGAAGTTCCATGACTTTTCTCCTTTTTTCCTATGGAGGCAGGGGTGGGGCCAGGATTTCCCGACAGGGGGCCAAACTCCCCGACGGGGGGAGGGGGCAGCAACCGACAAGTCCCGACAAAGGCGATTACTTGACAAAAGGATGAGGAACACAAAATTTCGGCGCGCGCAACATGCAGAAAAATATTTGGATTTTTTTATAAAAATTTGAAAATTTGGGAGTTTTATTGGAGTAATTTGAAAAAATTTGGATTTTTATGGAAGAAAATTTGAGAAATTTGCTTTTTTTAGGAAAATTGAAAAATTTGGGGTCTTTATGAAGAATATGCCCTTCCTATGAGCTAAATCAAGCAGATCGACGGGGCGACTGAAGGTCATTGGGATTACATACTACGGATTAAGGCTCCCTGACGAAATTGGAAAATTTCCCCGATGGGAGGCCATGGCCCCCTGCCACCCTTGTGTAGAGGAAAAGTTATGGCTAAGAGGTACAAGAGATTTACATGGAATTGATAAATGCATACGTTACAACAGTACCAGAAATGAGTGTCGCAAAAGTGTAAGGGAAATAAGTAAACGAGAAAGTACAGAAGCGGAATTAAATAAATTACCGGTGTATCTACAGTGGCGTATTTAGGGGGCATTGGGTCATGCCTCCTTTAGGGGGCATTGGGTCATGCCTCCCCCACTGATGCCGATTTTTTCAAATTTAATAACCTAAAATATGTACATCTTTTTAACACAAATATTACCTAAAAGGTAGCATATGTAGCACCAATATTCCACACCCTCCCCTTTAACCCCTCCCCCAGGCCAGCGATCACGGAGCATACTACATGCCCACCTCCGTGAGAGAAATCTTGGCTACGCCACGCGTGATAAATAAAACAGAACAAATACATAGGAACATAGGCTATAGACTAATGGGGGTTTCAATGGTTTCCCTTCCCGTGAGCCACGAGTGGCGTGCTCCGCCGCCCCTCTCCACCGTACTGCCCCCCTTACGTAATGGACTTTGAAGTGTGGTAATACATTATATTGTGTTTCAGAGCACGATTTTCACCAATCTAGACAATTTCGAATGCCAAATTTTTCTCCTACTGGGGACCCGGATGTAGGCTATTGGTTTAAGTGACAAATTTGTCTTTTAAATTATTATTTCCTGCAATCTATGTCGTTTAAAATGGCAACTTTTCGGACCTCAGCCTTAATTATGGTGGGCCAAGATCTGCCAAGGTCTCGTACGGTCCCTTTTTCAGGACAGCTCTTGTGTAAAATCTTGGATATGCCCCTAACGTACATATGCATATGGAAGTCATTTCGCAAAGGGAGTAGGAAGGGGTGGAGCTGTATACTATCCGAAACATTTTGTGATTGACAAACAGTCATTTAAAGTTTGCCATGATACTAGCGTGCCAGTCCCCTCATATCAACATTTTTTAGGGAGGGGATTATGCTGACTGAAAACCTGTTGTTGATGGTGAAACAATTTCAGTCTTAGCTCGATGCGGTTACTTTAAAATGTTACAAGACTGGTATCATCTTGCTTAGCTTGTTGTGGCTATACGGTTATTTTTACGCCCCATTCACATTTCTATCTAAATCTATGGATATATGCAGAAGTGCAGGTATGTGATAGATGCTTTGAAAATCTAAGCCGTTTATGATCACCGCGGAGATGACTTTATTTTTCCTTCAAAGCGAAGTGACTGGTACGAATGAAGCGCATATAGTGATCGTCTTCGACACGGCTGGATAAGTTTCGTTTGCTAAAAGCAAGTGACTCAAAAAATAGCGGGCTTGTAGATGTCTGGAACGGCCTTCGGATTGTGAGGCACCTGGCGCCGATCACGGTTGGCAAGATATATCGGCAATTGCAAAGTACCCTCAGAAATAAGCGAAGAGAAGGCTGAATGGACCTTACCTCACAGACAGAAGACGGAGATGGAACAAGCTGTCTGGGGTCCGGAATAAAACGATCGACCACGATGCTTTAAATACCTAACTGACGTAATGGTACAAAGTTAAGGGTCGTGACTCAATATAACTATATCAAACTTGGCTAATTGTACTAAAGTGCGTATGTAGTTCACTATAGGCCACCCGTACGAACGCTTTGGGGCAAGTTTCTGTAGCCTACTCGAAAACGTGAAAACAAATTCGTACCGGTACTCAAAACCGTCTTACAGATTTTTCAAAGTTACGCATTGGTGCTAATGAAAAATTTCGTACTCTTTTTCATAGGGAAATGACGTGTATTCGAGCTCACAAGTCCGCGGGAGAGGACTTTTTTGTATGTTCATAACTATGAAAAACCTAGCTCCTAATTTTGGGGTAGCTAGATATTTTTTGTGGGGGGGGGGGGGGCAAAAGCAAACAATTTACGACAGGTTATTATCTTGAAGTAATGATGTACTATCTAAGGGTAGCGCCACCATCATCTGGCGTGTAGCGTGCGGAAAAAAATTAGTTTAAAATATCTCCGAGATTGCCATAAATGACACTTCCAGGCCTTGTCAGTAACCATTTCGATGTGTAATTCTGCTTAAAAACATAAGAAGTGTTGTAAGTGTTTCAAATGAATAGTTTTTATTTATTTCCGACAGAGACTAGATATTTCCGACAGAGGCTTCGGAGGCTTTGAGGGGCGACTTCCCCCTGCCCCCTCCCCCTCTAACCCCCCTCTAGCTACGCCACTGGTACGGTCATGGCATTCGGTACTCACGCTACAAATGCACTCAATCGGGACGTTAAGTCACGTGGTGGTCCCATTGTTTGTTTTTGTGAGTCCCATTGTAATCATCACCACTTTGGACTGCACCGTTCTGCTTGGAATAGAGACTTGGTCAGACCTCCCAAGTGACCCGCATTTCGCGGGTTTGACCCGCATTTAAACACCCAAACCCGCTGACCCGCCCAACCTTTGAAAAACCCGCATTTGAAATCTCCGTGTAGAGTCACGAAAACAAAACCCTGCCTTCGGATTCTTATACCAGGAAGTGTAATTACCAACATACAAATTCATCGATAATAGGAAATCTTATTATACATTCTGCTCCCTGCTCTGCAATGCGTGCTTGTTTGCTATCGCAACATCGCTAACCTTCGTAGCAGGTATCGAACAAGTAGGCTACCTTTCCTAACGTAAATATTCCAGTGTGAACAATCGAGTAGAATTACGCCGTGCAACGCCACTACCAAAACCAAATAAAAATGCCCGCTCCTCGAGTTAGAGGCGGTGTTTGTTTCAGCCTTTTCAAGCCAAAGTTCCGATAATAAGAATGCAAAACTAACGATAATTTCTCGTGGAAGAAAATGTGAAAAAATTGTGTTGGAGTCAGGTAACTGCATTGACATATTGCGGGCTTTCAAATTTTTTTGCGTTTTACAGACCGTTCAGTGAGAGACTTGAGCTCTGATTATGGTCAAAGCTGACAAGAAATAAACAGGCTAGGGGTGTGGCAGCAACATTTTTCCTCTTCTTGTTTTTCATCGCCCATGTAGTGCACCACCCCAAGGTTTGCAAAAGGTCAAAGGGAGGGACAAAGCATTCCTTCAAGTTGATTATTTCCAGCAGTCCATTAAGCGCAGGGAACTTGAATGGAAAATGTTTTAGGAATATTATCGTGATCTTGTATCGCGATAATTTATGTTTTATTGTTGCGATGCTGAAAATTCAAACATCGCCCAACCCCGGTCATTCAGCGATAGGCTATCCTTAACAACATGAAATTCAGGCCAGTTCTGTTGACTAATTTGCGAAAAAAGTGCCACCATTTTGCGTCTAGACACTTCCAAAAAAAAAAATTTAATTGGGGGAGGGGGACACCCCCCTTGTACCCCTCCCCATACCGCAGGGCCTTTTTTAACGAATTTGTACTGGGGGGGGGGGGCTATTTCACAAAAGGGACCATCTGACACGAAGTTATACTAACTAAGTGGAGCGCCACCATCAGTTGGCGCGTAGTGTATTGAATTTTTCGGGGATCGACAGACACCCCAGATCGCAGGAAATGGCACTTCCCGAGAATTTCGAGGCTCTATCGAACCATCCTAAAATTGAGATATTATGCTCTGCATGTTTTCATTCTAAGAAACATCCTCAATGATTCCCAACACATTTTTTGACTGGGCGAAGTACCCAAATCATTTTCAGTTTCCTAAGCCCATGCATTATAGACCTACTTATAATTGTTTGATGAAACTCGTACTGAACTTTCAGCAACTCGCATCGCGCAGCCGTGACACTGTGTCCAGGTCTGCAGTGTGCACCGCAATATTGCTCATTGTTGATAATAACTAATCAGCACACTGGAAATAGAATATTTTCATACTGCTGTCATTGCAGCATTGTATTGTATGGTCACAGTTCGTATAACTTGTAGCCGCCGTAGCGACCTATAGAAAGAAGGGAAGAGGGTGAACTAAGAGGGGGGGAATAAAAGGTGGAAAAGTAGACAACGGCAGATTCTGCTGTAGGCGGCGATCAGCCGTCGCTGACCGGCTACTTTTTATTGCCCCTGCATTAGTTGGCATGTAACATACCCAGGATGATTGGCATGATTGCTAGAAACAAAAACTGCATACCACACCCAGAGAGCTAGCCCTCCTCCTGTGGGGTTCGGATGGGGCCCATGTGAGTTACACCTCGTTTTGCTCTGCGTGCCTGGCTCTCCCGGCCCAGTTCCACATCAGACCATTGTGATCCAAGCTGGGCTGAAGGCTGGGAGCTGGCCAGTGGGTTCCACCTGGGCACGCAGGACAAAACGAGGTGTAACCAACATGGGCCCCACATCTGGTTGCCCATCTGAACCCCACATGGGGTCCCAGCGTGAGCTTGGTGGCTGGGAAAAAGGATAGCTAGTTTACATCTAAACATACTTTATTTTGGGAATTTTGATAACATCGCACGTAGATACTAGCTACCTCCTCCTACGACGGCCCCCCCCCCCCCCACATACCTTGCGAAGTAGTCTATCACATTGGCAATGTCACTGCTCTCCTTGTAGGCCTGGTGGTCACCTACTTACAGGAAGAACTTCTTAACAAAATCCCTTCCTTTGTAGGACTCGATGTTTGGGAGGTTCATTCGTCTCTCTTTAGCAGCAGCCCGGAAGCTTTCCACTGATGGGCCTTGGGTCGAACTTGGCCGTTGGAACCCCATTCCAGTGGATAAGCAAACCTGTCGTTGGAAGTGATCGTTCGCTGGTGGCCAATTCTTAAGTCTGAGTATAGTATATTGTATGTGGAAACACATTTCTCCACTGTCATACTGTGTGGTGTGACCACACAGAAAGCTTCACGTGGGCCGACTTCTTGTGAAAATGTTTTCATGCCTTCATGGGGCTACCATTCTTTAATGTCAGATATTGATCATTTATTATCATCATTATGTGTTTTATATGTATGAAAAAAGGACCTACTGGGGGGGGGGGGGGGACAAATGGACTGAGTGGGTGGGCTGAGTAGGGGACTGGGTGGGCCACGGCCCACCCAGTATGTATGTTAAAAAAGGCCCTGCCATGCCGGCGGTCTAGAAACGGACGGGTAGACCAACATTTTGCCTCTTGGAAACTTGGAAGCTATGCTTGGTCCAAGTCTCTTGTAGAGTCCTCAGGAGTCGTGTGCATTCTGCTGGTCTCTATCGCCCTCTATCTACTGCTTATCTGTGTCTCTGTCCTCCTAGTGTGCATCCGCTTGGTTGCTTGTAGGCCTACTAGCGCATCGATGTTGTCGAGTAGCCTAGTGCTTGTCTTGTAGTCCAACTTGAATTCAACTTGTGCGTGCAGTCATATGCGAGTGTTCAATCGAGCATCAGGTGGTTAAATTATGATGATGTCACAACTCGAAATTGGAATGAAAACAAACCGAGTCGTGTGCTCTGACTTACTGACTTCTCAGTGAGTTACGAGATAACGAACATTGTTAAACCGGCACAGACGTGAGTCTTTTTCATTACATTTTCGAGTTTTGAGATGACATTTAATTTAACCACCTCGATTAAATTAACATATATCGAAAATTGATCACACAAAACAAGAACTGTGTTGTGGTCACTGCTTACGTCGTTATTAATCTTCACATGATAACGTACGGGACTGTTTTTCTCGGGGGCGGGGGGGGGGGGCGGTGATTTTGCCCGATTCCAGACCTAATTTACCATTCCAATTTTCCGCCCGACTGAGACATAATATTTGCCCGATTTGGTCAGGTTTCTGATATTGCGATGGGGGGGGGGGGGGACGGCCTTCCCAGCATCCCCGGCCCGTACGGCCATGGTGGGAGGGGAGGGATAACCTCCCTTTAGAAAATGTTAAGAAAAACCTATGCAAAGTGATACAAGTCTTTTGTGCCTGTTCGAGGATTAGGTAAACTTTCCCAGACGAAATAGTGTAGTGTGAGTTGTTCATACATAGACATGATCGTGGCCTTCGTGGGCTTCCGAAGGATGAAATGCCATCGGCAAACGCTTTTTACGGAGGCTGCATTCTCGTAATTTGCAGATTTGTGTTCAACGAACCTGTCACCGCATGCGTCGAATGCACGAGGCCACAAACGGGGTGTCTAGGGATCCTTATTCCCGAGAATGTTCTCATATTAAATAGTTTTTCGGCTATTCCGGGCTATTTTCAGAAAACATCCTGCGTCCTCTGTGCAGTGACGTCTCCAGACTTTTCGAAATGGAGGGTGGCACTGGGGGAAAACGCTCCGCCGGAGTGGTACACTAAAAAGGAAGGACTGCAGAGCGTCGCTGGGGGGGGGGGCGTCGTGGTGACACGAAGCGCTCCCTTGTAGGACTTGGGGTCCACCATAGGGCTCCTGGTGGGGGTTCAGGGGGAGAGCACCTGGGGACTCTGGGGTATTTACAAAATTGTTACCATTAGAATGAAGCTTTTAACATAACTATCTCCAAATGGCACTGGATGAGCACTAAGCAGACATTCTGTAAGCCTTACCCACACTAACAATTAAGTGATGAAAGGGAGATGAGTGGGGACGACGGATCATGTTAAGGTTTGCATTGGGCTTTAAAATAAATTCAGGCATGTTGCCCAATAGGAATACATGTTGAGATACCTTCCAGGTATGCCACTTGGGGAAGCCTTCACATTATAGCATCTAAGGTGCATATACGGATGCGGATCTGGGTCTAGCCGGGAAAATTTGGAAAAGAAGTCCTTGAATCTGGTTCATTCGGGTTGGGTTTATAACTCTGACAAGTATATTTCCCGTTTTTTCTTCAGCTTTAAATGAAAAAGGGTGGCTAGTGCCCGCTGAGACAACCCCTGGTGCACACACGAAGCAAGCACCTTTTGGAGGTATCACAACTTTATGATCCCTGGTGTGGTGCGTGGCTCTGTCTGGTGAGGATTCACGGCAGCAAAGTTCCCGTTGCAAATTCTGAGGCGCCAGTTTTTAAAATAAACGGACAATAACCTATGGGGTGAAACTACAACCATCCTCATATTCACTGGAAACTGGCGTTGAAAAAGGCAACGAAAATCGCAAACATTTAGAGTTTTTGAACATAAAATCTGATTGAAAGATAATGTGGGAATTGTATTGAAGGGAGATGACTCAGGGTCGCAGTAGTCTCATAGCCTTTAAAAATAGATGTTGAAACGACAGCAGCAGATTATATCTCCCAATGAGGCAGTGCTTCACATTGTTCAGCAAATACATGTGCGCGAAGCGCGCAAAAATCGTAATTTTTGAGAACATTTTGTGCGATTTTAGCCTCAGTGATTGACTATGTGACAGTGGGTCTTCGTGTTTATATCTATATGTGACGGTGTGTTTATGCACACTTTTTTAAAAACACAAAATCCCATGGGAGGATGTGCCCCCTGACCCCCATGGTGACATCACTGCCTCTATTTGTCATTTGAAAATCTTATGGAATAATTCTGTTAACGATATATGACGCAAAATAGGTTCTGACTAAAAACTTTCATTTGCAAGGGTACCACTGGAACGCTACGCGTCCCCTGGCACCGTCCGACCCAGAGTACACCTTACTGGTGGGTCCATGGCTATGATAGGTCCAATTGTAAAGCCCCGATAACTCTGGGGTATTTACAAAATTGTTGCCATTAAAATGAAGCTGTCGTCAACTGCCTACAGACAGAGTACTGGCAATGCACTGACCACTAACTTCCCACTAAGACCGTAACTGATTATCTTTTTAAGTTAAATACCTCTGACCAGGGAGTTGCAATTCTCTGCTCTGACTAATGGTCGGTCGTATTCATGTGGGGTTCTACTTGGCAGGAGAGCGGATTGCAATGGTTTTCGAAACAATAATTCCACTAAAGTTGTCCTACAGAAAGTAATAATGAGTACAGGCGGCGGAATCGGGGAGGGGGGAGGGGACGGGGGACACGTCCCCCTTAACTTTTCCAGTGGGGGATGGACCCCCTAAAGACATCGTAGGGAAAAACCGGGCAATTTATATCAAATTAAAATTACCACCAAACACGTATAACCATAATTAATGATGTACGAAAATTAAGAACATAAACGACAGTCTCACAAAGCAACCAAATGTTGTGAGAGTGAAAGGGGGTAGGCAGTTCTCTATCTGACGTTACCAAGTCGGTAAACTGTTATATCGTTTAGGGAAAAATACCCGATCATGCTATACATGATGTAAGCAAAAGCTTTAAGGAATTCCACTCTTTTGAAGAAGAATGAATTTCATTCATTTTATCTACTAAACTTGAAAGTTCAAGTGCCGTTCCCTTTTAAAGCAGTAGAATGCCATCCATTTTATTTTCAAGTCTATGCATGACAATATCGCAGGTTTCAGGTGAAGATTGGCTGCCCATAGCGCATCCAATTTTTTGTAAAAAAAAGGACATTAAACTCCAAACAGTTCCTATCAAGGACGAGTTTCATGAGAGCGCGAAGGGAAGTAGGGGATATAGGTTTTATCCAGTCAGCCCGTACAAGTTTTTAGGTGCTTTTTCAAAGGCAAGCTTCTTGGGATGCATTTAGTGCCTCCCTCTTATGGAATATTTGTACACATGAATACCATGTCGAGTGTCGCAAGTAATATATCTCTGGGAAGGGGTGGCTTCCAATTTCTAAAATACGGCTGGTGTCTTTTACGTAAGTGCTTTGTTGCAAGACAATGGGAAGCAGAAAATAGTCCACGAATTCGGATATTTCTGCGGTAGGGGATCCGTTCGTAAGTGAGGCTTAATGTAATAACACTTGCTCATGTTCATCAGTCCACTCTAGATCAACTAGATACTCATGAGTTGTGCGCTAAGTTCGTCAAAAAAAAGAAAGAAAGAAAGAAAGAAAGAAAGAAAGAAAGAAAGAAAGAAAGAAAGAAAGAAAGAAAGAAAGAAAGAAAGAAAGAAAGAAAGAAAGAAAGACAGAAAGAAAGAAAGAAAGAAAGAAAGAAAAGAAAGAAGAAAGAATAAAGTAAGAAAGAAAGAAATAAAGAAATAAAGAAAAGAAATAAAGAAAGAAAGAAAGAAAGAAAGAAAGAAAGAAAGAAAGAAAGAAAGAAAGAAAGAAAGAAAGAAAGAAAGAAAGAAAGAAAGAAAGAAAGAAAGAAAGAAAGAAAGAAAGAAAGAAAGAAAGAAAGAAAGAAAGAAAGAAAGAAAGAAAGAAAGAAAAGAAAGAAAGAAAGAAAGAAAGAAAGAAAGAAAGAAATAAATAAAGAAAGAAAGAAAGAAATAAAGAAAGAAAGAAAGAAAGAAAGAAAGAAAGAAAGAAAGAAAGAAAGAAAGAAAGAAAGAAAGAAAGAAAGAAAGAAAGAAAGAAAGAAAGAAAGAAAGAAAGAAAGAAAGAAAGAAAGACAGAAAGAAAGAAAGAAAGAAAGAAGGAAAGAAAGAAAGAAAGAAACTTTACATCCGCTTATGCAGGATCATTTAATTCAAGGGGGAAGGTGACTTCAAGTTTGACAAATGCCGAATGATGACGGCCTATGGGAAAGTGTATAAAGTGTCTTCAACCCGGGGCGCCCCAACGCCCTCCACCTCCTTCCCTTGATACGCACTTGAATGCAAAGTGCTCTTTCAGGTTAATTAAAGATACCAATCACAGTACAGCCGACAAGCTGGCCGTCAGTACTGAGGTATTTAAATTACCATATCATTACGGTAAGGATTTTGCAAGGAAGTCTTAGCATTTATTTAAACTTCAAAAAGCGCGTACGTGTACCACCAATCATTCTTCCATTGATAAATCGCGTATACTTACTTGATTTTGGTCTGTTTGAAGGCCTTTGAAAAGTTGTAGGTCACAAGTAAGTAAATCTCGAACTCGAGCGCTGAAAATGTCAGTTGTGTTCGAGTTGGAGGATTTGTGCTCTTGAGACCAAGGAAGTCAGAAAGTCACTCAGGGGACTGATCGTCGTCGGGACATCAGTGGTGAAACCAGATGGGGGTAGATGCCATGTATGTCCCTCGTCGAGGACGGATCCCCCGCAAGGTCGTTTAAATTTCCCAGTGTAGTCGGGAAACGTTAAAATATGAAGTAGTCCACAAAAGCCAGTCGCCCCTTGTGGTTTACTTGATATTTGAGGGCAGATCCTGTAGTAAATCCCCAAATTTTCCAATTTCACGCCTAAAAACCCAAAATGCGCACCGAAAATTTTGAATTTTACTCTCGACGACCTTGCGGCACTCCGTCTCCCTTGTCGGGGCTTCAGGCTGCAGTCACCCTACGTAGGGAAGTTTGGACCCCTGTCGCGCAAATCATTCTGGCGCTACCCCCCGGCCGCTAGTTTTTTTTCATAGGATAGCGAGGGGAAAATCGATTTTTCAAAAAATTTTAAATTTGTTTCAAAATCATGGTTAGGGTTGAAATTAAGGTTAGGGTTACATGGATGGGGGTTATTTGGCCTGTTCTTTCATAATCCGGTGTCAGAATTACAAAACAAGGGTCGGAAAGCTGCTATTTTGGAATTAGGGGTGTGACCTCTTTCCAAGAAGCTGATTGGTCCGTATGAATAGAATTCCCCTCGCTATCCTACGAAAAAAAACTCGCCCCCCGGCCAGCGTCGGGATTACACATTTTATCGTACCTACTAGTCCTATGCCGACTACATGTTTACCGAAGAAATTGGAAAATTTTGCGACCGGCAAGACCACGGCTTCCTGAGCTTTACCCCGCCCGTCCCTCCCCCACCCCTGTTGATGCCATTTATAGAGCAGGCTACTAAGAAACATTAATTACATGCCATGCTATAAACATCAATAGCGTAATATTCAAGTATTTTGAAGCCAATTCTGGGGGCGTGTTTCAGGCAATTAATTAAAGTACGGTACCAATATTTAATTATGCAGGTGAAAAGGGGTGCTCGCTCCAGCTCCCGACTCCCCCCCTTACATCCTGCACTTCTACTTGTATATCACACAACGTAACACTATAGACTACTAATATTAATTACAGTGCGCAGGAGTATCAGTATTGTTGTGGCTTAGTTGGTATGGCGCTCGGCTCCGACTGTTGAGTACGTGAGTTCAAGTCCTCCCGGAGACTGGGCAGTGTGCTTTTTCTCGTTTTGCGGTTTTAATGCTGTGGAACTGTCGACTTTTTACAGTTGTTTTTCTCTTTCATATTTTCCTTTTTGTAGCTTTTATCGACTTCTCTTCTTTCCCACTTTTCTTTTTCCTTAATTAGACTTCGTTTTGTTAATCATATCTTACTGCAAATTTCCAAATCAGGTCACTACACGCTATTGCATGTAGCCTACATTATCAAGTCGTACACCCCCCCCCCCCCCGACACACACACACACACTTTGGTCGTTGCATTTTTTCGGTTGAAATTGCTAATAGTTTTATGAATGTTTTTCCCATTCTTAGATGAAACCGATTCTATATTTCATGTAATTTGCATTTGATACGAAAAGGTATCAATAAAGACAGGGCTCCCGGCTACTTTGTGGCCGGGAGACCTGTCTTTATTGATACCAAATTTGCCTAGGTTCCTAAAGCAACTCTTGTTTCTAAAGGAAAGCCACTCTGAACTGAATATTCATAAATGACCGACTGTAAAATGCTCTTCTTGTATTGAAACTATGAATTAAGTTTCTTAGGGGGTAGGGCTAAGCATCTGCCAACAATAGGTGACCATTGTCCACGTTTCATGGTGCGATGATTTGTAAAAGAAGACAGCGGTTCCTTTAAACTTGACCAAGTCTCCCTCCGCGTTTTCCCTGCCGTCTTAAGGGGGAGCTCCACCATTCCATAAAATTGCACTTTTGCTGGGGGGGAGGGTGAACCCTCTACATGTAGTCCCTAAAAATTTTGTTTGGGTTGATTTTTGACCCTGTTATGAGAGGGCAGTGAATCCTTTGTTAGATGTATTTTGGTAGTGACTGAGTTTGAGATTATGCTGTCAAAAAATGGTTGAAATTGATACCACCAGAGCAGATTGTGAGGTTTGGGAAAGACGGCGGACTTATCTCATATATAGGTGAGTGACAAGGGGCGGGGGGTGGCGGATCACAACTTTTTTATTCATGCGCCTGTAGCTCAAAGAGTCAATGGTCATGCTGCGAAAATTGATGGGTCCATATAGTGGCGTTGAAAACTTTGACAAGGAATGAGAGGCAGCGTAACAAGCAGGCCCGTTTTAGTGTGTAAGTCGGACCAAATTTTAAGTGCTGCCATGAGGTTAATAATAAAGGAATGGTTACGGGTTCGTTGAATAAGGAAAGAAAGAAAGAAAGAAAGAAAGAAAGAAAGAAAGAAAGAAAGAAAGAAAGAAAGAAAGAAAGAAAGAAAGAAAGAAAGAAAGAAAGAAAGAAAGAAAGAAAGAAAGAAAGAAAGAAAGAAAGAAAGAAAGAAAGAAAGAAAGAAAGAAAAGAAAAAAAAAATGGATACCTTTCATATACGTTGTACGGACGAAGAAAGAAAGAAAGAAAGAAAGAAAGAAAGAAAGAAAGAAAGAAAGAAAGAAAGAAAGAAAGAAAGAAAGAAAGAAAGAAAGAAAGAAAGAAAGAAAGAAAGAAAGAAAGAAAGAAAGAAAGAAAGAAAGAAAGAAAGAAAGAAAGAAGAAAGAAAGAAAAGAAAGAAAGAAAGAAAGAAAGAAAGAAAGAAAGAAAGAAAGAAAGAAAGAAAGAAAGAAAGAAAGAAAGAAAGAAAGAAAGAAAGAAAGAAAGAAAGAAAGAAAGAAATTACACGAGTCAGTATTGTTGGCAAATACAAGCAATGACTATCATCCTTATGTCTTTTTACTGACTCCAAAATGACTTTAAGCAGTAATATGGTCCTGGGTAAGAGAGTTAGGGTTTCGTAAGCTGAGAGTAAACATCAAGACTAGTTCAATCAGTTTGAACAGGTCTGTATGGTCTATACATTAAGAAAAGTTTTGTTTGTCTTTTATTGATTCCATTTCTCATTAGAATAAATAAAAATAATCCCACCATAGTAATAATCTTTTACAGCTTCCCTTTCTAGGGCCAGTGGTGTAGCGGGGGTGGGTGAACCAAGAGACGAACGAAAATAATATAAATTCTCGAAAACTATTTCACTTCCAACTTGATAACAAATTTAACATCAGATCGCATGTACAAGGACACTGAATACACCCCTCCCTTCACCTTTCCTAGGACGACGACCACATAATTTCCCGCATTTTTTTTTAGTTGGTAATCAGATTTTGGTTCGCACGTTCCCCCCCCCCCCCCCCAATATTAACGCTTCCGCCGCCACTGATAATGAGACAATTCCAGAGATTGGTATTAATAAGACAACTTCTCATATTGGGTGCACACAAGAGGGGAACTCACAGGTGTATGTTACAGTATAAGGGAAGCTGAACACGTCCGTAACCGCTGGTGAAGGTGTGTACGTGTGTTGGGGGAGGACAATCACTAATTTTCAGTTAAAAGGGCAAATCTCCTCATCCCAGACAGTTCCAGTTTTCCCAACTGAGTTACCTCTAGCCCCTACCAAAACTAAGCCCATAACTTTCTTTAGCTCTCCCTGTGTAGACACAAACCTAGTTTATTGCTTACGGTCATATCCCGGTGGCCATACGAGACCCTTATGTGTAATCAGAACACTGTGCATTGTGTAATGTGAACTACTCTGCATCTTTTGAATTTGATGTCAATCAATGAGCAGTCACCAATTGGGAATTCTGGTTTCCCCCAACCAAAAATGTACTTGGGGTGATGAGTGTCCGTCTTTAAGTATGCTCCTGAGTTAACCGCAGTTCAAAGACCCAAATGTTAAACTTTATGCATATGCCCCCACAAGTACACCCTCTGCCTCACACCTGTGCAGATGGCTAGGGACAGAAGTTGGGGATAAGGCACTAAACAGTATATAATTTGTTCTTTTTCATGTTACATGGTGCCCCCTGTGGGCTGGGGATGTAGAATATGCCCATGGTATTTCCTGCCTGTCGTAAGAGGCGACTAAAGGGAAGGACTTGCACCGTATTTAAACTTTACTTGACACCATATAACACATTTGTGTTGGTGTGTCGTTAAATTCCATCTAAATAACCAATCTAACAAAATTCATGTTACATGGCCTTTGTTATAACTTTCAACTGGGTCCTTTTTTCAAGTCACATATGAATATGTGCATCAGATTAGTAAAATTTACACCAAATTTCCACATATTGTTCGATGAATTTGCTCAAGTTATGAAATGCCCATGCTTACTTTAGGCAGCAATTAAAAAAAGGTCCTATGCACCTCTCAGACAAAGCTACAGTAACCTGTACTGACTTTAAATCGCTCAAGATCACATCCATACACTACTGTATGTGAGCTGTCTCCTATGCAATGTGTTTGCTATTGATGTACAAGTCTTCACTGACCAATCAAATTGACAACGTTGTTTGAATTTATGTCAATCAATGTGCAGTTACCAATCATTAATAGAGATATCCAGAAATTCCTAAGATCCTAAATACATTTGGAGTGATGCAACAACCCCTTTAAACAACAAAAGTAAAACCAGCCGAGATGGGTGGAAGCTCTAACAAAAGATTACATAGTATAACATAATTGAGGATCGTTTAATTTATTATTCCAAAATTTTTAAATGTATATTCAAATTTATTTTTACGTGCACAGACATACACAATATAAAGGTTCCATAAAAGTTTATAAGGACATAAAACAGGGAACTAGAAAATAGAAAAAAAGTTTTAACAAAACTTGTGACAATTGAAAAATTATAATAATCAAGCTGTAATTAGAAAACAGGAAGTGGTGAAAGAATGAGAAAAGTTACAGAGTTTTCCTGAGTGGACAAGAAGAAGAGAGATGGCAAAGAGGTGTCAAAGAAAGAGACAGAAGAACACAGGGTAAGAAAGAGAAAAGAAGGGTCAGGCGGCCGAGGAAATAGCCTTCATTACATAAACATGAAGAAGGCACACAGCACGGAGCTGAATTATTGACTGAGTTCAGCATTATATGCTAAGGAATGAGTTATACTTAGTAGATTTAATCTTAGGCTGAGGGACTGCCAAATAGGACACCATTAGTTGTTAACGAACAAATAACTTTAATGATAGTTAAACTTAATAGAAACAAAGATGTTTAAACCAGCACTTTTATTGGTTGACTGTCAAATCTTGGTGGGCATATAGCACTCAAAACAAAAAACAAAAAAAAACAAAAAAATGCATAACATGTTTTACAGTATTTGTGGATCAAATTGCACATATAGTATACATTAATATATTTAATCATAATAACTGAAACAGCTGATTTAATTGTTTTACACTTTCTTTGACATTTTCATAAAAGATTGTTTTTAACATATGAATTGGTCTGGTTCCAAAATTGACAGTCTTACCTAGTATGTAACCCCTCCCTCCAAGGGCAAAAGCTACATTCTTTCACATTATTAATTAATGAGAGGTGCTCTTCACATATGAATTCATCTGTTACAAGGCAACACAAACTTTATGGTACTCCTCTAACCCCCCCCCCCCCCACTCTCACAACTCTCCCTCTTCCTAAGACAAAGCTACAGAATTTCAAGTGTCCCTCTTAAAAACACTTGCAAATGAAAGGTATGCTTTCTTTTGTCATCAGTATTAAAAACCAAGCCTTTCCTTCTTTCAAATCTTACATCCCCTGATCAAATCCCACAATAAACTTTAACAAAATTTAATTAAAGAATACTTTACTAGCTGTTGAAATACAATACAATTTCTGTTTATTACAACATTAAGTTACACTTGACATTTATTTACCTAAACAATTCCTTTGACAGCATTTTAACTGAAGACATAACAATTGCATATTCAATTTTCATAATCATGAAAAATTTGAGGTATATTTTTTAAACATACATTCTGATGATACTGAAGTTTACATGAAACTGCAACTGCTTACTACTCTTGAATCACTCCAATATTTCTGGAGTTAGAAACCTGCAGCCATAAAAATGGCTACTTTGAACGGAGTTGTGACTTCTACACAGTGCTCTCACCCCAGCAAGATGGATGAAATCATCACAAGAGTTGGGGGAGCTTGCCCCCTGTGGGGTCCAAAGGGGCAGAGCCATTGTCAAGGGTTCATTTAGTGTTTCCAAATGATGACTTCTCAAGTGCTGGCTCCACTCCCGCTTCGACATGAACCTCACCATTGCCACAGATGAATATACAAAAACAGTTGTACAGTACAGAGTTGTATCCTACCAATGAGTATTAATATTATCAGTATGCCTACACTACCGCTTTTTGACAGCTGAGACGCAGAAATGAGGTCGTTGCAAAATCGTGATGGTGGTCTGTAGTGATAAATGATTGGCTAAATGATGACTCAAAAAGGCAGGTTTGGTACAATACTTCATTAAAATTTTCCCAAGATCACACATGCAAACCCCAAAACATGGTTTTACACATTTTTGTAAATCTGTCAAAGTTTAATGATTGTTTACTCCTTATGTTATGTTCCAGTGACTACTTGTAGAGGAAAACCTGAAACAACTCCAGTAGAACTACTCCCAATGAAACACAAAAACTTGATTACTGCCCCTACAGTTACAGTTAGAAGCAAAATGGTGCTATCTTTGGCCAGACTTTGACCTGTTTATATGTTAAGGAATTCTAATTCTTTATTATGTCTAGGTTGTGGCATGGCACATTTGTGACAAGAACCTGAGGCAACACCTTGCCCCCCCCCCCTCTGCTGACTAACCTCTCACCTTTCATAATTCCTAATTATTCCAAATTATAACTTGCAAGTCTCAGTCCAAAAATTGGAAGGTAAAACTTAGAAGTTCTGTATCACAATTCACTAACAGTGATCTTGAGAAATTCTTTATTACTAGCAATCTTAATGTGAGTGTTGTACTTTAAATCAGCCTTTGCAGATTGAAACACCATGCAAACATCTGAAATGAATTTCTATTGAAAACTGAACACTGAATCCGATAAGATATTACAAGAAATTTTGGCTGTGACGCAGAACTGAAACTGGTAACTACTCAAGAAGGAAGAACTTCCTTCCAGCTTCTCCACCCCTCCCCCCCACTCCTCCTATTTCTTCCTCTTTGTAAAAAGACAATACATGCAAATTTCTCTTCACGTGAATTTTCAGTATTTGCCATTCTGAACCTCTTTTGGCTTTTTCATGTACATAATACAGTATCACAGATTGTCATTTACAATTCTCACAAATCTAACTTACATGATTTTTGAAGGCACTTTTTAAGTCTCAAATGTTACAGTGAGGGCGACATACCAAATTCAAAGAAGAACACTTTTTCTTTGTAGCCAGTACTGTACATATTAATCTGCATAGTGTACATAACTAACCACTACTTGCTTGCAAGGTTTCAAGTCTCAGAAAATTCAATTCTATCTGATATCTCCCCAATACTTTATTAGCATAGCCAGGTAGTGATTGGCTAGATTAACAGCATTTTCCAGTGGCTTTTCACAAGGGTCCCATGTGAAAGAGAAAAAAAAAACAGTTCATACCCTCTAAACCCCATAGCAATACTCTTTTCTTAACTCGAGATATCTAATATTAAAGACTACTTATTTTTGTCAAAAAATATGTCCAGTTCTCATTAAGGTCACAGAATGTTATGTAAAGTGGGCACATTGCCTCATATTTCTTTTGTTTTCCTTCATAGTTGAATGTCCTGTTGTCCCTGAAATTTGATACTGTTGGAATGTTTGAATATCTTTCCATGTAGGTTTAGCATAAATCTTCACCATATGTACGACATAACAAACAAGTTGCTAAATATTCCTTACAAGTGTTAATATCATAAAGAAATTCAATGCTTTGTCAAATTAATGTGCCATGATGACATCACAGATTTCCCATAATGCCCTTTATCTTGATCAAAAAAATTGCATTTCTTTGAAAATTAGTATCTTCCAAACGCTACAAGCTATTGAGATGCAATTTTCACCTTCTAGAAGAGAAAAAATTTTCTGCATTTTTTGAAGTTATTGATATTTGCCACTGGCAAAACCCTTTATGGATACTAAATATTTATTACAGAAGAGCATTACTGCCACTGACCAGCACTCCACATGGCCTAGGCTAGTGTACCCCAAGTGCTCCCTGTAAGAGCATGACCTTACACACAGTACCTGGCTACACATCTGGGATACACGAATGGGTGATAGCTAACATAAAGCTCATTAACATATAATCAAAACACCTCTGGGGATCTATGAAAGGAATCTTTAACTTTCCCATGTAGGTAGGCCTATGGAAGGGTGGCAGTTCTGTGTGACTAAAGCCAAGGAGAGCAGCAACACATACTACAGGTCTCATGGAATTCCCTTCAAATTCCAGGAAATCCCTTCTGTTTTTCACAAAATAAAATCAAGGTCAAAGGTTAAATATTTTCCTATGAAGGACCTTACATTGTTCTAGATATCATTTCACATACAACTTCAAATACTTTCACACTTGGTGCAAAATGTCACAAAGTACTTACTTGTAAATCATGAAGAGAGGTTTAAGAAACATTTTCAAGCTGCATAATTCATGTCTCTATCAGGCTTTTTAATTCTATATAAATCGATTTCCTTACTTTTACCCCTCCCCTACTGCCTTTACCCACACTCTCACCTCTACCATAAGGTTATAACTTTCAGCACTACTACACACAAATTTTAAGTCCAATTTTTAGACATTTTTTGACAATATTGACCCAAATTTTTTGTTGGCTCAATGCAGGCTGATTTTTGACATAAAAATGTAGTTTCATGATTTATGCTTTATAGTGTGTTCATCTCCCTTATGGCTTTACAGCAAACAGCAGACATGAGTAATATATGGTAATCCAAGTGTTACAACTTTTCCAACTTCAGTAATTTCTAAAGGGACCAATTTTAGGCTAAGGCTGGGAACATTTCACTTGAGTTTTATGCTAAGTAACACTCTAAGAGCAACTGTGAGTAAATCCCAAGGTCATTTACACTCCTTAGCTTCACTGAGCTGTGATCGATTGGATCTCCTAGCTTGGTGGAATGAGAGACTTCTGCTTAATTGACTGGAGAGAGATTGACAGCTCTCAGCTTTTTCTCTCAGAAGAGTGAAATCAGTTTTCTAATGTAACAGTGTTATGGGAATGTACACAATATGGCTATTAAAGCATAAATAGTCACCCCAGTTTAAGCTAGTATACTCTATACCCTGTTTGGCCACACTTAGCAGATAAGTTTCGAAATTGGATTTTGCTGTACCATACAGTACCACAGATCAGGTCTATGGATATTTTCTCAGGAACACAAAGGCTTGTAGCTACTGTTTTCTTGTCTCCCACAATTTACCATCATACTGTCCATCCTTTTTGGTCCAAGTTAGAGAGATAAACTTCAAAAAACACTTTTTCTTCCAAAGGAATTCTCTTTGACCCATGACTGATGTCTAGAGAATCACAATTTTAAACTCAAAAATTGTGCATGGATTATACAAATTATCTGTCTTGCCCATGCAATCTGTGTAATGATACACTTTCCTTCCCAGCATGCATTGTAAATTGAAGTTACCCAACTTGCTTATTATGTGACTATAACTTTGTTGTTGAGTTGTAACATTCATACCAAACAACCCCTTGGACTACCCTTAATATGTAAAATTTATATACTGAAACATCAACAAAAACACTTGAAAGGGAAACTAGGGAAGATCTTTAACAATTAGCTCTTGTGTCAAAAACAAAAGTTGAGGTTACTATTTAGTCCCATTAACTTTGCTCTTTCACATCATTTTCATTGAATTTCAGACTTGATTTTTGACATGTGGAAAATGCAAAATTCTGACTTCCAGGCTTTTCCATGTTCAAAAATTCAGCATCAGGAACTAAAGCCTAACAGAAGTGTTTCACCGACGTCACATGATCGTATACCTCTTTGGTTGTTAGACACTTTTGTCCGTCAAGTGTCCATTGTGTTACAGTAGTATTTATGATCATGCCGTGTGCATGTGCTGTAAATACGCTTACTGCTGGTGTGCTCTGCCTGGCCCTGCTGGGCAATCCTGATCATGTGACATCACATGACACCTGATCATGTGACATCACATGAAATACCTCTAGTTGGGCCCATCATGGACCCTACAGTATGAAGGTTGATTAAAGATAAACATTGGCAAAATTCACCTTCTCTTTATTACTACGGATCAGAGGATAATGAGGCAGAGTTATACTTATTCAGCCCTATTGATTTATATAAACATCCTCTTAACAATGCCATGCTTGATTTGTTTTAAATTATTTATGAGACCTTTCACGAAGACAAGGTAAAATGTGGGAATGCATAATCAATGACTTCAAAATTCTAAATTGGACATTTATTTTATATTTTCAAAGAAACCAATTTTCTCAAGATCAGCTCGAATTTGCTCCTCCTCCTCTGGAGTAAAGCTGGGAAGGGGCAAGCGGCATGGTCCAAGATCAATGTGGGCCAGTTTCATGATGACCTTACAGACAGCTGGTCCACCACCTGGACAGGGAAAAAAAACCAACAAAACTTAGATGGGCTGACTAATAGTTTCAACTCCTAAAAGACATCATAATCTATGAGGACACAAAAAACATACTTTTTATAACCACGTCATTCTATAACCTTAGTACTATCGGATTTACCACTGGAAAAATGCTGTCATTCTCCAAATACTTTGCTCCAAATTTTCTTCATAATCTGCTATTTGTTCTGTAACATATTTGAGTTGAAAGAGCTGTTATTTGTTAACAGAAAGACATTTCTGCTTGTCAAAGTTCATTTCCATAATTTTAGAAAGGAGTAAAACCAGAAACCAATTTTATCATGGTAGAAAGAGTTGTCAAGTTGTGAACAAGTGGTGGAACTGCTACTCAAGTGAAACCACAAGTCACGACTCTGAACTAGATTAGAATAACTTGTTTAGGCCCACCAATATGTCTCTTATTAAATGAGAAAGGTCAGGGATTTTATCACAAAATACTGTTTTCTAAAGGCAGTTTTCAAGTATGTTGACACAAAATGTGGAGAAATATGGGGAAATAACTTTTAAAATATTGAACTAGACCACCAATGATGCAAACTTCGACTTCGGTGGAGTCAGGATTTCAAGCATGAAAGGGAGGGGACTGAACTTCATGAGGGCAAATTCTGCACCTACGAGTGCCAATTGTACGAAGCAATGAAAGAGGGAGTGGGGTGGTCTAACGAAAAAACTTGAAATTATGCACTTGACTGGTAATTCTGACATCTGGCAATTAACATAAACACCACATATTATCAAGCAGCTTTAGGACCGTCTGAAAAATGTGGTGTCAAAAAGGGGAATACAGCCGATAAAACCCCCTCTGGATCTGCATCTCAGTGTAAGTGCAATTTTGGTAAATAAACATATTGGAAGGTGACTGGACAACATCAGGACAATTCTAACTTGATGACATTCGAAAACGGGACAATATATTCTCAACACGGAAACTTTCGCTTGGGCAATCCACCCAATATGCGTACATGCAAAAACACTACTTCAAGTCAACAGCCATTTACTGCCCTTCAATGGCATCTCATTCAAGCTGATTTCTTAACAAGAGATGGGCTGATCTTTGGGTAGTGATTTTTCACGTAGTCCAAAACCCTGGGTTTATTAAAAAATATGTGTACCTTTTGTATTTCCTAATTTGATTGTATAAATTACATCATGAATGAAAAATTACAGGCAAATGTCATAAAAATCATATATTTTCAATTGATGCAGCATTTTAAAGCAAAGACAATATTTGAAACAAAACTGAATCATTTATAGGCAACCAGGGCAGTGAAATAGCTCCCTCCATTATCAACTATTGTTATTGCCTGCATAGCAGGCTGCACCGCATATTCGTTGTTCGGTCATAATTATGTTTGGGAAGCCCCAAAGAGGAGATGAGCAAACAGAGTCCACTTTGAGGGGTACTATTTTCATTGTTCGAACAGGAAGCTGCTACTCTGTGGCAGCTCCCTGGTTCGAATTACCCTGTGCAAACACTAGCAAAATTGCAAACAATGCATAGCTTTCTGTAGCTTTGCTTTGTATGTCAACAGATGGACTACTCCAGTGAGTCATGTGAGTTTTATCATGTACATTGGCAGGGAAGATGTTCCTTTGGACAATTGTGTGCGAAGTATACAGTGAAGCTGAATGCCAAATGATTTCACTTGGTGTTGTCTTGATGGTCTTGGCTTCAAAATGCCAAACAAGTGTTTCTGCGAAGCAGAATCAATTGTTTCAGACAAAGAGAAGGCAATTTCATTTCGGATTTTCTCCAATATACTTCCATGAAATGAAACGAAATTTGCAGAGAAGATTACTCACAAGATTTGAAAGCAACTGGTACTAGTTAATTTTTCTATTTTTTTTCCAATCAGGAGCAAATCCTGCCAATTTGGAACGGTCAATTTTCAATTTCAAACTGCCCCCTAAAAATATCGTTCCTTGTGATATCCATTATTCCTGAAGAAGTTATGAACATGGACAACCCATGAACTTAGTGTGCAAACTTTCGGGCACAAATATCAAAATCCCCAGAGGAAGACAGGTTTTATGGCCAAATGTTGAAAATAAGCTCTAGAGACATCATATAACCACAGATCAACACAATATTTTAGTGGTCAAATTTCCATAACACGTTACACATCGTCTCTAATTTTCAGATCGGTAGCTTACAAAACGGCCAAGAAAATGCAATTTAAAGGCAAAATCTCCAAACACCTCGCTGAAAACAGCTGTTTCGATCGCAATACTTTGACTAGAAGTTTTCTAGTCAAAGCAAAAATGTGCATGCTTACCGTACTTTCTTAGTACACAACAATTGTCCAGGAATTGGTCCTGTTGGTATAAAAACCAGTAATTACGATTACTTTCAACAATCTACCAATGTAAGAATGTGCTGTGGATTTGAAGGGACAAGACAATTATTCTAAAATTTTAAGAAAATCTGCCACAATTTTAGACATTTAATGGAAATACAAGATACTTTGTCAGAAGTTAGATCTAGTAACTCAGAATTCTGAGATGATAAATCAGAATTCCAACATAATAGACCAGCATTTCATTTCTTGTCCCTGCTTTGATGATTTCAGTCAGGTGCTCTTGAATATTTAGCTGTTCACAAATCATTCCACCATAGTGCACACGTAATTTGTAAGACACACCCCTACATTCCCAAACATAGCAACCTTGAATATTCATGAAATTCCCACAACTTCTCATAACAACGTATGACCACCATTATGAAAGGTGAGTTTTATCTGATGAAAGACGATGCATCACAAGGTCAAATTTCAACAGATCTCAATCCATAGACTCACTAAATTGAAATTAAGCTGGGTGTAAAAGGTGTACAGAATGACGACACTGAAAGTCAATTCACTCACATGGAAAAATAAATCAGTGTGGCATCCCTTACAAGGAATTAGCTTTAAATTTCTGGGGGAAAGATTGCCCCACTTAAGCATAACAAAATTTACTATTTCCAGGAGAACAGGAGTTATATTTATACTTTTTTTTGACAATTATTCAGCAGGGGCAATTTCTCTATCATGTGATACTCTTTTGCCTTCTTCAATATCTATATTGTGTCCTGGCCAACATCTGCATCAAGAGTGTGTTGTATGCCATGTAAGATACACATAGGGATCTCACATTGCCACTTATAACAAACTGCCTTCCACTCTTCATTATGGCAGGTTCAAAGATTATCACAAAAGTAAGTCTGAAAGAAAACTCCTTTTCTGCGCAGGTTACACAATCTTAATACTGTACACCAAAGGCACAAGCAAATACAAGGGGGCATCCAACAAAGTTTCTGTAAAACTGTAATGATCAATATTTTCTTTTGCATGTGGCAACAAACAAATTTACAGTGTGTGTGTACACTCATGTCTGATCCTGTTTGTACTCTAAGGATCAACAATATTTTGTGTGTACACTCATGTCTGATCCCATTTGTACTCTAAAGATCAACAATATTTTGTGTGTACACTCATGTTTGATCCCTATCTGTACTCTAAGGATCAACAATATGTTGAAGTACCAGTATTCAAGTTTGATAACATTGTTGAGTGCCACCATAGTTAATAGACACATCCCTGGTTGGGAAACTCGGCGAACTGCACTGTCTATGTTGAGATCCTGATTTTCAGTAGTCACGTGACGCTAACCGTGCACAAGGCTGGTTGACTAGCACTCGTTGCACAAGGCGTGACATACACCACTATGGAAGTAGGTGGCATACCTACCTTCGAAGAAGTACCTCTGCAGCACTACTTGTGAAACTTTATCAAACGGTAATTATGAAATTTTTTTGTTAAAGTTTGGTTTTGTCACTTTTCAGTCTTAAAACCTCCAAACGCCGAACGGTAGTTGCGGCTAGAGTTACCACTATAGTTAGTAGCCTACATAGGCCTACTACATTACCAACTTTACTGATAAAACCTCCGCAATTGTCAACAGACCAAAATAGGGAAATTTAAATTTCTAGCAAGATTAGTGGAAAATTTGGGAGATTGGTAGACATTCATCTAAATGTAGCCTTATTGCCAACTCAATCGATAGTACGGTCGTATACTCCGCGTTATTCGCTACAACTTGTGCATGAATTTAAGCTCCCTGGCATTTCCATGTTTGTTGCAGCTACTCGCCGTACGCCGTATTGTATGCATATCTCACTGCTGTGAGTGTCGGCGTGCGAACCACCGGAGTCTCCCGGTAAAACCGGGGGAGAAGTTGGCAGGTGTGTGTCAATTTGAGAACAACTCACTTTCTTCCTAAAGTGTGGAAATCAGTGCTTATATCAAGTATATCATGACTGGGTATTTTCCCTAAAAATATAACAGTTAACCGACTTGGTAACGTCAGATAGTGAACCGCCTCCCTTCTTCTTTCACACGTGATAGTATTTAGCTATAATTATACATCAATGCAAAATTGCAGGGTACGGTAGTCTAATTCTACTCTAAACAAGAAACGTGGGGGTTTTCTTCGTTTATTTGAACGTGCACCATTACTTATACTGATTCGGAAGCTTCCTGAACCCTTTCAACCCTTGAATCAACTTGAATGTATTTCCAAGAATGACTGAACAACACAACACTCAATGTAGCCATATCGCTACTCGATCGATCGTGTGCACGGTCAATGTCACGTGACGCACTTTTCTGCAAGCCTCAACATAGCTACTCGGCTTGTACGTGGTGTGTATAGGGTGTACGTAAAGTTTCCTAACCAGGGATGTGTCTATTAACTATAGTGCCACTAAATGTCATGAATGTGAAATGTAAGGTACCATGTCAATGCCTTTGCCAAGCTGCAGCTACCAAAGCAAAGCTGCTGCTGTGTTTTGTTACTACACATATTACAATAGTGAATGTAATGTACACTGTAACAAACCATGGCTGCAGCTACTGCAGCTTGGCTGAGGCTTTGACATAAGGCCTAAATAATTTGTTAAAATCCAGAGAATGTGGATCTCACATAATAACTGGAGGCAGCTTCCATATCTTTTTTCTTGTAAGCATCAATCACTTTAGTCTGTAGCTTTGCCTGAAAATTGGCAGTGCTGCAGAAGAAAAAAAAGGGGGAAAATATGAATCAGTTGATTAAGACTTTGATAGGAAGTTATTGATCAAAACTTCTCCAGCATAATTAGTAGGCTTATACAGGTTAACCGACTCGAATTCACAGTTATGACTCCTAGCTGGGAGTAAAGTGGTAACTCCATTTTCAAGAGAGTCCTGACTAGCAGAGAATTTTCAGATCTGTGTCAAAAACATGCACAAAATCCATATTTTGGGGTTTTGCAATTGCATTCTTTCACAGGTCATTAAGGAAGTATTATAACAAATGTAGTTCTTTGGTATTCCTTTTTATGAGATCACAAGGTTTTACTTCTTTCCATTGACCTTGCTGGATCTCTGACATGGGTAATTCTCTACATCAGTTGATGAACAACCTAAGGTGTAGGCCTATAGGTCTATTTTTAAGAGATTATTGCATTGCTCCCCAGAATCCACTTGTAGAGGTGAAAAATTGCTACATGTGATTAAAGGGGTAAAATAACCATGGGAGGGGGGGAAGAGTGGAAGAGGGGGTAACGAGTGTCCTTTGAAAATGCTGATATTTTTGGTTTTTACCTTTTTAAGGTGAAATATTAACAACTGGACTGTATAATAAGTATCAGGTAATGTGTGCATCAAAAATAAACATCCACAATAACCAATGTCACCTAGCACTTGCTTGGATTAACTTTTACCTCATGGACACAGAAACTGTAAGTTGTCAATAAATCAGGCAAGTAATTTGGTTACCATAAAAACCTCAAAACCAGAATGCAAAAATGCATTGAGGTTTCGATGATATATGTTCTATTCCAAATAATGCCATGATGTCCCATATCTTTCAGTCAATGGTCAAATGCTATCTTAACATGTTGGAAAAATACAGTTTTGTGTTCCTATTTAATTTTGGGAATTCTTGGGAAATTTGCAGTTTGACCTCTGGTGACCCCAGATGACGATCTTGTGAAATCTTGGAAAATTTTGCTCTTTGACCTCTGCTGAATCCATATAAAACTCTTGGGAATTCTTGGGAAATTTTGCTTTTTTACCTCTGGTGACCCCAGATGGCCTTTGACCTTCACCAAAAACAATAGGGTCCATCTTTTCACCATAACACATCCACATATTACTGTAAATATGGAGATATATGTTAACAAGCTTTTTGATGTTGGCCCACGTTGACCCAAGATGACCTTTCACCTCCACCAAAAATGATTGCGTTCATATTCTCACCACAATGCATCCACATACTACATATAAAATCTATCCAAGCTTTCTCCCTTGAGATACTGTGTTAACAAGGTTTTCAGTGTTTGACCCTCAGCCACCCTAGATGACCTTTGAACTCCACCAAAAACAGTGGGGTACATCTTCTCACTATAACACATCAATTTCCCATGTATGAAATCTATCCAAGCTTCGTACGTGGAGATATCGTGTTAACAAGATTTTCAGAGCTTAACCCCCAGTGACCCCAAATGACCTTTGACCTCCACTAAAAATAATGAGATTCTTCCTCTTACTATAAGGCATCTACATACAAAGTATCAAACTTATCCAAGCTTCCTATATTGAGATATTGTGTGAACAAGGTTTTGAGGGTTTGACCCCCAGTGACCTGAGATGACCTTTGAACCCCACCGAAAATGATAGGATTCTTTCTCTTACTATAAGGCATCTACATACAAAGTATCAAACTTATCCAAGCTTCCTACATCGAGACATCGTGTTAACAAGGTTTTCAGGGTTTGACCCCCGGTGACCCCAGATGACCTTTGAACCCCACCAAAAATGATAGGGTTGTTTCTCGTAATATGGGGCATCTATGTACCAAGTTTGAGAACTGTCAGAGCTTCCCTTCTTGAGATATCGTGTTAACAAAGTTTTCAGGGTTTGACCCCCGGTGACCCCAGATGACCTTTCACCTCCACCAAAAATGATAGGGTTCTTCCTCTTACCAAAACGCATCTACACACTAAGTATGAAATTCATCCAAGCTTCCTACCTCGAGATATTGTGTTAACAAGGTCTTCAGAGTTTGTCCCCCAGTGACCCCAGGTAACCTTTGACCCCTACCAAAAACAATAGGATTCTTCCTCTCAATATGGGGCATCTATGTACCAAGTTTGAGAACTGTCAGAGCTTCCCTTCTTGAGATATCGTGTTAACGAAGTTTTCAGGGTTTGACCCCCGGTGACCCCAGATGACCTTTCACCTCCACCAAAAATGATAGGGTTCTTCCTCTTACCATAACGCATCTACACACTAAGTATGAAATTCATCCAAGCTTCCTACCTCGAGATATTGTGTTAACAAGGTTTTCAGAGTTTGACCCCCGGTGACCCCAGGTAACCTTTGACCCCTACCAAAAACAATAGGGTTCTTCCTCTCAATATGGGGCATCTATGTAACAAGTTTGAAAACTGTCAGAGTTTCCCTTCTTGAGATATCGTGTTAACGAGCAAAGTGTCACAAACACACACACACACACACACACACACACAAGTCGATTTTACATACAATCCGAGGACCTCATTGTTATTTCCTTTGTGTTTACTTCCTTAACCCTAACGTTGACAATAGACTCTCTATTGTTTAAACTTTCGAGGACTTGACAAATCTATTGAATTTCCTTCAGAGGACCTCAAATCCATTGTTCATGTCCTCGGTCTGATAGGAAGACAAGTTCACATACACACACACACGCACATACACACATACATACACACGCCATCATGACTGCATAGGTTTCTCTTATCATCGAAACCAAAAAAAGAGTATTTTGTTCATTTTCTATGGGATTTAAACTATTTTTAGTTAGGTAATAGAACTAGATCACACCTTTCATATCAAATCCACATCACTCCAATATCACACACTGTTCTTCTATGTTTAGGCAACTTATTGCAAAGAGTGAGAAAATACCATAATTTCATAACCATGGAATTGCCAAATATAAGAAATACAAAACTAAGAAATAGTGCCATGATCAGGTACACTTCCACCTCATTAAACATTATGAACTGGAACAAAACTGCCTCTTGCACTTGATGTAATAAAGAGGTTAACTTACCCTCCTACAAAAGATTCTGCTCCGATGGCCAAAGCAGCTAACAGATGCTGAGAAACAAAGACAGTTCATGAAACAGACCGTAATTTTACAAAACACAAAAGTTTACAAAAACTTTCAGGACAAACACATTACTTTTCAAATATGTAAATGTAAGGACAATTAACAAAAAATTACAAAAATTACAAAAATTGCAAAAAAAGTCATTTTTTTGTTCTGGATTTGAAATGTGACCATGTGTTTTCTATGACGGGCCTAAAATATGCAAAATTATTGAAGTGTGTAAAAATGATGGTTTTGTTTCCTTTCCCAGCAGTTTCTCCACAAATTTTTTACAGTATTTTCAGTGTTAAAATCACAAATTTTCATAGTTGCAGGCTTGAAAGATCAGAAACGGAATGAATCCTTTAACCATGGTTGGCAAGTATAAATGACATATCATGTCATAGAACGACACCAAGTTTGAAATTTTGCTTCTGTTGTCTTGCCAATCCGTCACTTTGTTTTCTTTGATAAAGCCAGCAATATAAAGTTTACCTGGACTAAGTAGCTATATTGACAGACAAACTTTTGAGGTGTAATGAGGCAATCTGCAATCTATAAATATTGATTCCTGTCAGTGGAAAAATTAAGACAGAAACTATGATTCACATTGCAAGTTTGCCCCATTGAGACTGTATGATGTTATAGACATGCCTTACATTCAGTGAGTGTCAGGCAATTGTTACCCCATGTTCCCCAAGATGTAGCACCCAGATTGTTTAAAGTGGAAATGCAGTCACCCCAATCAGAGTTAGTATGCCTGCCACTCTAGCTCATGAATGGCCTATTTTGATCATGTGACAATGTGTTTGTTAGTAAATTGTAAAATTCAAGGAGAATTTCTCCTTGCTTTACCTATTCTTTGTGATAGTTATGTTCAAAATGTCTTCAGAAGTGCTTGTAATGCAATAAGAGGAGATTTGCAAGAGTATGCTAATTGTTCAAAGCAAATTTTGGGGCAACTGCCTATTGCCTTTAAAACAAACAGGACCTAGCAACTTCTAAGTACCATACAAAATGTCTGATCTAATCCCTCGATGCATCTAATCCAAAACTGAGGTAATCAGTTTAATTAGTAGGTGAGCATTTCTTTGATTTGTGCACATACAATTTTCTTGATTTTTTTCCCCCTGACAAGTGCTCACAAGCTCATTTAATGCATTTTATGTACATGTACTGAGTAGTCCTGAAGCCTAGGTGGTTCACTGCAATACATGGTGTGGAATGGCACCTGAGCCAAACACCCTAATGTAAGGCTCGATTATTGACTTGTTTCAAGTCCTTTCAAAAATAACAGAACATCAATATCCTTACGACCAAAGAATATGTTTTTAAGACCTAATATGAACCATGAATAAAAAATCATTCAAAACAGATGAAAAGAACAAGTGTCTAAACATCTGTATTGAGTGATAAAATGATTCAGAAAGTGGATAGAAAGTTAATACGATATCTCATTCATATGTTAATGACAGTTGAATAAAATATCTGCATTTTGGCATGGCACATTTGGGAAATTATGTTACATGTAACAGCCAGCCTTGGATTGATCTTGAACAAGCCACTTTTAAATTTCAAAGGCCACAGGGTACAAGACTAGTCCCCAGTGTTAAATTTCGAGGGTCAAGGCTGCGAAGACTCAGCACTGAGGCCATGACCAATATTTAGACCCCCACCACTATCAATTATTGTTTTCCTAAAGTGCTGAATGTGAACAGAAAAACTGAATTTTGTCTCACCTCATCATGACCAACGCTGATCTGGTAACCCTCTGGTCTCCGAAGACATCTTTTAAACTCAAAAAGACGGAAGGAGGTGAACTTCATCCCACAGAATGTAGGGATTGGAATACTCTTTAAGGCTTCTATAAGATCCTCCATGTCCCCTGTGATATCATAAGTAATATTAATAAAATAGAACAAAGGTAACAAGTGGTGATGAACAGTGCTGTGGATGAACACAGGAAGGCCAACACAAGAAGTAATGAGGCAGGGTTCAAATTACAATTTTTCCACAGATTTTTCAAATGTTTTGGTCTTGAACAAGCCTCTTTTTAGTTTCAAAGGCCACAGGGCACAAGACTAGGCCCCAGTCTTAAATTCACATGGCCAAGGCTGTGAATGATTTGGAGGAAAATTGCCACTACCCTGCATAATGAATTATTTATCTCCTAGTCAGTCCCCCCTCCTCGATGGGTGAGAAAATTCACTGAGTCTACCTAGAGGGTGCAAACATTTCGCCAAAATCTCCCACAAATGAAAACCTCCCAGCTGCAGAGATAGACTTACCATATGTTGGTTCATTTGTGACAGAAAAGTGGTAGTAGTAGAAGGGTGTGGCAGGGGCATGGCTGGCAACCTGCTGGAGGTACTTCACAAGTCCATCTGATTGGTATAAAAATACAAAACAATAAAAAGATGGGTGTGACAGGGGCGAGGCTAGCAACCTGCTGGAGGAACTTCTTAAGTTCATCTGACTGGTACAGAAACACAAAACAATGAAAAGAAGCATGTAACAGGGGTGTGACTATGGACCTGCTGAAGGTACTGCACCAGTCTAATTGGTACAAAAACAAAGTTATGAAAAGGATGATATTACAGGGGTGTGGCTAGTGACCTACTGAAGGTGCTTCACGAGTCTGTGTGATTGGAAAATATTAGCAATGACAAAACCAGTGTGACAGGGGTGTGGCTCGTGGCCTATGGAAGGTACTTCACTACCCCCATCTGAATGATGTAAAAACATAAATCTAATAAAAGTAGACATTAGAGCTTTTCAAGTAGAAGGGGGATTCTTGAATGAAGTGGAAAGGATTCACAAATATTGTACCAAGATCATGCATCAGTCATAAACATTTACAAATTAATTTCAGTTTACAGCAAAACCCTAGAACAGCAGTGATGCTGTATTTCAACCTGAAAAGAAACACAGCTATATGGAGAGTAAGAGTATTGAATGATACAGCAATGACAGGATGTGCTCAACACAATGAGGTAAGCCCCTGCAGAGGGCCCAATGGCCATCAGCTTGCCTACATGTGTACTTGAAATTTTCCACCTTCAAATGTAAAATACATCATCAACCAAAAAGTGAACTTCTCCCTTGGGATCCCAAAAGGCTTGGGCTGACCCTGGCAATGATATCAAATGCAGAGTTTTTTCACCACTGTCACTTTATTGCTTGTCTCTCTCCTGGATGGACATTTTAACATTCAATAAATCACAACATTATCTAAAGTTCAAACTTAGTAATGCTGTGGCATAACAGACTCCAGCAGTTTTACACAAAGGGCAAGAATTGCAGAAGTTACCTTGAGAATAAACTGAAGCATTTCAATAAAATTACCTAAGCCCTTAGCTTTGTAGCCTGAAGGACCTGTAGAAGCTATGGCATCCATACCAATGCTCTGGGCATGAGCTGCCTGCAAAGTAGCAAACAAACAAATCAAAATAAACAGAGTTAAATTTTTAAATGAGATTCACATTATGCACTGGACTTTGTTCAATGTTCAGTAACATACCTGAATAAAAATTATTATTACAAGTGGTGCTTCTTCATTCTACAGATCCATTTTAACCATCAGGAAAATGACTGAGGTATTTTTTCCTTTTTTTTGTCACTTTTCCTATGGCACAAATAACTACATTAAAGGCAGGGCTAAATATTAAAAATTAAAACTTAATGAACTTCATACCTATAGCAGGTCAGATCTAGCCCACAAGGGATGCTTCAATGGTGCATATAAAAGGCATTACCTTCCCCATTTAGGCCCCTTCCCATGTCACCTCAAGAACTGGCCTGCCCCCACCAACAGGCTGCCGACACCAGACCTACAGCAACTGAATCAATAACAAAATTAGGATGGTAGTCACCTCTTTTACGATCCAGACTCACCGCCCTCACCCCCTTCTCCCAGCTTCCACCCCTAGAATCAACAATTTCTGACCATACAGATGGCAAGAGTTCTACCTACCAATTCTTGGCCTTCCCTCAGTCCATTGGCACCAACATTTACAACAAGTGAACAGAGCCTGGCAGGAGAAAATATGAAAAAAATGCTGTCAAATGTAAGAATCAAAACATATTAAAACTGTCTTAAATCGACCTATGTCATGAACAGGTATTCAACTTTCCACAAAAGGGAGAGGTTGTACAAGGAACGATACAAGAATAAAACTTGAAGAGAAGAGGGTCGAAGACCCATTTATGCTATCACAAAGTGTAAAAAATAATGACTTTTTGCCCCCAAATAATCATTTTCACACTTTTGTAAGTATGCTCTGAGAGGGGAGACGCTATTACACAGTGTACAAAATAATGACAACTTTTTGTCCCCAAATCATCATTTTCACACTTTTATATGTATGCTCTGAGAGGGGAAGAGGGGGTCTGAAAAATAAATGTTTGTACTCTTATGAATATGATGGAAAATAATGGATGACCCCTTATCAACATAGTGAATTAACATCCCAATAACTCAGTAATGAGAAGTATAGTAATTGCCTCCGAACTCCATGAATTTGTACAAAGGAAAGTACAAATATTACTGTTTAGTCCCAACATTTCAATTCCATCACACCAGAAGGGAGCTTTATTTCTTTCAAGAGTTATGCATGCGAATGAGAATGGGCTCAGAAGTATCCTTATCCATCTGATACTGTAGATGAGATAGATGTGTTGAACTGTAGTTTGGGAAATTTGTTCCAACTTCAGTTTAATGTTGACCAAATGTTTAAAATGATGACTAAATCCATCTTCTTTGGGCAAAGCAGTAGAAGTTCACAAAAGCTGAACATTCAGTGTTATGAAATAGGAAGTTGAGGTCAGGAGCCATTTTACAGGTCAGGCACGGAGGCGACACATATTCTTTTACTTTAGTGGCCTTAACTATGATTCTCATCAAACCTTAAAATGGCAAAAACTGAGAAGTAATATATTCACCGGCCATTGTTAGCTTTCTTCCATGCTTCAGCGACCAATTTCCTCTCTTGAACAGTGAGGGACCACCCCTCTCCATTGGTGCCACAAACTACAAAAACAAAACAAAGAAAACTATGAGAATAGAGCCTGTAGGTATGCTACTCGCATCTTGGAAATTCTCATTATGATATTGTGTACATTCCATTATCATTTAGGCATTTTATGAAACTTAAAGGAAGGGTTTAAGCAAAAAATTAATTTCACATGTGAAAGAGGAACTAAATGTATGAAATTTGGTGAAACTTTCATTCAAATTGGACATGTAGTACTCGAGATATCAGCAAATAACGTTGCTACATTTGTAACCCAAAGTGGGCTTGAGGCAAGCAGGGGTTATACCACTTCCTCACATTGATGAGAAATGCTTTGTTTCCTTTGTTTTTTCAGTCTGTTGTGCTGACCTTGAAGTTAATAGGGATAGGACCTCCCCATGTGGAATGTGAAGTTTGTAAAATTCTTATGCCTCTCATGCAATCACATTCTGATAACGTGATTGTGGAGGAGAAAATTGGTTGTAAAGTTTAATGAAAAACAAAAGACTGCTCATTAATGTGAGGACGTTAATGTGAGGAATACTAAAAAACTGTTCGTTAGATGAAATGAAAATCACGACTCTTCAAAAAAGGAAGCAGAGAAATGTGCTGTTTGTCAAAACTTGCCATCGACTAAATCTAATTTCACAAAGAAGAAAGGTCTGGGCAGGTGTGGACCCTAGCGTGGGCATGGCATTATCAGTGGAGCTGATGACATAGTTGTTTTTCGTTGTAAACAAACTTTTGTGTTACTCTTTGCACACTGTGTTACTAGCGTGGACAACTGTGCATCGCCTCCCAAATTAACACAATTTCTTAACGTGCAAGAGAATACCCTACGATCTGGCCCCCTGATTGGTTGAAGCTGCAATGCCTCAAATATCACACCACTTCATACTGAGCTCACTGAGAGTGCTGAAAAATGCTTCTAACATCAATCTGACAAAGTCAAAGAAATTTGCTGAGCATTCCCTTTTGCAAATAAATAATTTTGGTGATTCTTTGATTAAAATTTAATCGAAAGTTCTAGAAAATGAGTGGGATATGGCACATGAAGATGAAACTTAACGTGCACAAATTTTCCTACATTTTGCAGACTTCAACTGCACCAAAGACCTCTGGTAGACTTGAAAATGTGATTGACAGTAAAGCAATCTATTTTCCGTGCCAGTTATAACTTAATTTGCAAAGATGGTAAAACTTTGAACACTCAATGGTATTAAAAACTACTTTAAATTTTACGAACAGGATTT
This sequence comes from Holothuria leucospilota, assembly GCA_029531755.1. NCBI lineage: Eukaryota > Metazoa > Echinodermata > Holothuroidea > Aspidochirotida > Holothuriidae > Holothuria > Holothuria leucospilota. The sequence goes on from CM055981.1 coordinate 4,706,517, forward strand.
TCATTGATCCAGTCTATTTTATTTCTAATTACTTTGCGTTTTCAGCCAACTTACATCAAATGCTCAGTGTGCAACTAACAGTGTGTGTATGTGCATGATCTCCCATAAGTAAAGCATCCAGGACAAGCTTACGACCTAAAACTGGTTTTGAATAAGAGTTGATTTTTTCGGGAAACCAAACAACCCATGAGTTTTAGTACAGGGCCTTCCAGTAGTCATGGCCCCACAGGCTTTTCAATGGCTGAGGTGAGGAATTACAGCACTGGATAGTTGTAGCAGTCAGATAAAGAGAATTGCAGAGATTTGAATACTAAAAAGGCGCCAAATTTATGTTACGATACTTCATTAGAACTTCAGAATCAGAACAAAATCCCCCAAAATTCCATGGTCTGGGAATCTGCGAGCCCGATACTTACCTCGTATTTACACTTGTAACAACTTACCCTAACTCCTAAAACTCCTAAGAAGGAAAAGGGTACTCATTGTAACCAATGTGAAGTCAATGTAGAGAACTTCAGAGAAAGAATGACTAAAGATGAACTTGATAATGATGGAATTAGGCGCTTCCTGCTGGAAACTGGAAAACCATGAACAAACTGGGTGATGTCCATTGGACAGGCAAGCAGGAAGAGGACTTGACAGGTGCCCTCTATCAGGAGGCTGCCCAGGACCACTGTGCTATTAAAAGCTTGCCAGGACCTTACTGCAGGTAAGTGGGGTTTACAATTGTAAATAGGAGGTAATGAGGAGTTAAGTAGATTATGAGATCTGTACATGGTTTTGATAGTTTTGAAGTTCCTATAGAAGTATGATTCCAATGAATTGGAGGGGCTGCATGATTTCCTGGCAGGAGTTGCAACTCTGAGGGAGAGTCAGGTAACCTAGCAAAGCCTTCTTTTATATTACTGTGAGTAAAATTTGCAGTTTCTCAAAAGCTTTTTACATGACCAATTCCAAACTACCCCTTAAACCTGGTTAAAATGATTTTCTGGTGGGGTTATGGTGGATGGTCAATGACAAGAAATTTGCTTCTTTGAATTAATGGTTTATAATGTTATACTCAATTAACAATACATGTCAAGCTTTACACTGATTAATCCCAAATTTTCAGTTAATTTGCATACGTACTGAATGCATTCTTGACTCCTTCCTTCACAAGACAATCGATGTAGGGGCTAATCAGCTCCAGATTGAGATCCCTAGATGGAAAATTGGAAAGTACAAGTGACCTTTGTTGCTTTGCGCAAAGATAATGGAAATAAAGCAAAATGTGCTTTTGTAACACTGAAATTAAATGAGCACTGAGATAATGTGTTCTGGGTGTTTTATGGTGATTAAGTTTGATGGTGTATTGGGGAGTGGAAACTGCATGTCAATATAGTAGCATGATGCATTTGCAAGGTACTAACTTACAAAGAAATTGTTACTTTTTTAACAATGCTGTGAATGATGAGACATCTGAGATGCCATCCTAGCAGACAGAGAAGACACAGGTTTAATACTTTGCTCTTATGAGTTATTAGCAAACTTTGTGTGCTATTATACCCTTTAGGTGGAAAAGTCTGACAGCTGATCTTTTGGGAAGGACACTAAAGATTCCAAGAGAATCAAATTTCAATGACAAAATTTTAAGTCAACTTAAATGCAATTTCATAATGATCTCTGGGTAATTTGTCCACCACAAAAGTACCTCTAAAGGAGATATTCTGAGTTTATTAAATATTGCTACAGCCTTTGGTAGACAAGGAATGAAAACTTTTTCCCTCATAAGACCCACATCAAATGTCTTTAGAAAATGCTTTGAATTGACGGCCTTGCTCGAAATTTATGAACTGACCTTTTATCAGTAAGTATTTGCTGCTTTGTAGTATCATATACATATATACTCACCCATTGTCATGGAAGGGGGTGAAAACAGCAGCAGTGAGACCCTTCAGCCGAAATTTTCCCTCCTAAGTAGAAAAAGTAATCAACATTGTCACCTGCAGAATCACAGAAATGATGAAAAATGTGTATGCAGGGCTTGACATAACTGAAGTCTGCTATGGTGCCCCAGAAAAATACACATAGCAGAGAGCAAAAGTTGCCACCAGGCCCTTTTATTTTGCCATTGATGCCACCTTTCACTGCTGTCTGTTGTTGGTATTGAAGAAAATCCCCAGAGTACAATGTAGTTGAAAATTGCAAGTGTTCTAGGAAATTTAACAAAAAACACAAAAGTTATCCTGTGCTTAAACTGAGGGACTACCAAATTTGGAGAAGGCAACCAGAAAGAGGCTGAAGTATCCATAATAAAATGGTGTACTTCAGAGACACACTAGTGCTTCTCCAATATGGTAGTATATGAAGATGAATAATGCAGCCATGCCCCTTCCCTCAAGACTCAATTTTGCCCACTAGACCCTGCCACTTGCCACCCTGCCATTCACTGGTAGAACCCTATAGTGGCTTTTTTGCCGTGTCCTCTTTAAAGCTTATGTGAAGGCCATCAGAAAAAAAGATCATTTCCACCATAAACACTTAAATCAGGGAGCTGTGAGAGATGAAGAAACATCAACCAAATCTACCAGAAAATATGTACTTGAAAATAATTAATCCAAAATTGATTGACAGGTCTCTTTGTTCTTACTGTGTAGCCACTGTTGACTTCCCTCTTACTAAAGACCTCCTTTCAAACCTCAGTAATCCTGAAACAAAGACCATTGTTATGATACTGCATTTTAGATAACTACACAGCCAATGAATGTGAAAGGTTTTCACCGTTTTGGGTCAAAATGACTTTTCATGCACTCTTATCACAATTCCATTACTAGTCTAGTTTCTGCATTAGGTAAGGAATATACCCTTTTGGAAACCAAATTACGAGTCTAAATTTTGAAGAGGAGCATTCAAACGACTCTGTTTTGTTCCTAAAATAGCAGAAAATGTATACATATGTTCAAAACTACCATGAAGATACACTGTTCCTTTTCCAAATATGGCACCTCGCAGTGCAAGATGGTAAATGGAAGATGGATGCTCCGACACTGGAAGTTTTGAAACCTTCTTTATATGCAGACAGTAGGGTATCACAGAGATTCATACTATCACTAATGGAGGTTACCACTTCCAGTTTCAATGATTTTACTTTTATAGAAAACAAGAAATAGTACTGTCAAAAACCAAGACCTGTTATAAAAAAAAAAGAATCACTTTCTGAAAAAGTTGTTAACATATTTTATTTGCACCTGTCCTTTACTATTGTCCATTCTCCTGGGTGCTTTTCTTCTTTTAGATGTGAATGGTATCTTCAGGTACTTCATCCACAGCCATTGAATTCTACATGTGTGAAAAGATATTGAAGAATGGTTGATGTATAGTATTATTTTGAAAAATATTATCATTTTACAGCAGAATGAGTTCGTTATATCCCTACAATTTTTGACTGCTCACCCAAACATGACTGACATAAAAAGAGGGCTAATTTAACTCTATGGTAAAATACCTAGTCCAAATGTAAATCATTCTGAATGGTCTACTAAATGCTAACCTAGGCCTACATCACAGTACTGTAACTTGCTGTTGCACAGAAGAGTGACAGAGCACTGAGGGAAGCAACATTCTGAATTTAGAAATTAGGTAAAGGGTCACAATCCTTCCTCCAAACTATTCACTGCACATGAAAATGTTTTAGGTCAGCAGTTTGTAAATGAAACTGAGGCTTCTGCTAAGATACTTAGGAATGCAAATTAGATTTACAACTAAAATTTCATAAACATTTTGAAAGTATTTCTCAAAAAATATCAGCTAAAATTGGTTTTCTGTGTCGCCTCAAGGCTAGTATTCCTCGAAAAGAACTGCCCCTTAGATATTTAAGGCACTGGTGAATCCACATTTCCACTACTGCTCGTCTGTCGGGTGCATCTGCTGCAAACAACAATAAGCTTTTTAAGTTTCAGAAGAGGGGCCTAAGGATGATTTGTAATGCTCCCTAGAATGCACCCTCCAAAGATCTCTTCTCAGTACTTGACTGGATGCCATTACCCAAATTACTGGTAGGAAATGATTGTAAGATGTTGTACAAATGTATGAATGATCAAGCACCAAATTATTTTTGCAAATGTTTTACTCTATTTGACAACAATATTTACAGTACTAGACAACAGACAAGTAAAACTTTAATATTACCGTGTGCAATGTAAGACAAGTATGTACAAGAAGTATTTGTTTTTAGAGGACCCAAAATATGAAATACTCTGGAACAGGGCATTAAGTGTTGTTAATCCAGCCTCTTCACTTTTAAACATAAAGACAAACTCAATCTTGCCCCTGTTAGCACGTTTTTACTCATTTCAGTCTGTTTCATTTCGGAGGTTTGCCTGCCTCTGTTTTACTTGAACATGCCTTTCACATTATTTTTGAACATATATGTTCTTTATTTGTATGCACTACTTGACACCTTCTCTAGGGATCCTATATAGTGTTTTAGTTTATTGCTTTATTTTGTTGTTTCGTTTTATCCTCTTCTGTTTTCTCTTACCTCTTCTAATCTTTTACTCTTCATACTTTTGTGGTATCTTTCATGTTTTACAGGTTTAATTGGTCCCACTGTTTTATGTTCCCGGAGCCTTTTGTGGTATTGTTTTATTCCATCTTTCTTCTACAGTTTGCTCTTACATCAATTTACTATGTTTTGGCCTATTAGGCCTAGTACTATTGTAGTCCTAAGTAAGGGACTGTGGTCATTTGCCTACATCTCACTATACACAGTCCTTACACCAACCTATCGAAATAGCAGGGGGATCAGCCATCTGTGTAATGGTAGAAATTGTCTTTCTTATCACAGCAAATTTTGAAAGTAAAATCTGAATTTACTCAGGGATGAGCCTGACATACAAAAAAAATCACTGAACTTTTATGCGGGCATGTAGCATACTGACGCCGAAGGCGTCAGCCTGAGCGCGAAGCGCGAACTCTTACGGGTGGGGTCCAGGGGCCCGCCTTAGGGCCTGTGGTGGGTTCAGGGTCAACGCCCTGGCGGGGGTCCAGGGGCAGCGCCCCCGGAAGCTCCTGGATTTTTAACATTTCGTAAGGCCCAAATGGGCTAATTGTTTATCATATTTTGATGAAACAGACAAATTACAAAAACACCCTAAGCTTAACGTAGCCTACTGTATTATAGCCTATGTGTTAAGGTTCACTAAGTTGGATCAACATTAATACCTTGTCTTTCCCAAAACCTAGTTTATACCAACTGGCTTCTTGATTTCTTTGATCCATTGCCCAACATTATTCGATCCAATGTCCAATATTATTTTATGGCTCACTTTTAAGTTTTAGCACCATTCAACTTGCAGCACATTTTAGAGGCTTTTTGCCTAGGCCTACTTAAAGTGTATAGGGCCTACCTACTGGTAAATAGTAGCCCTTTTTGTACATCAGAACATATAGCTAAGGAAAGTGCCTTGGCTGTGCTCTGTAATGTAAAGCACAAGAGCCATGCCTTGCCTAGGCTTGGCCTAGGCTAAAACTTCAAAGGCCATATGTTAGGCCTTGTTAGGTAAGGCCTAATTTAAGGCACCAATTCCTAGCTCTTTTGGTGAAAATTGGTACCAGTTTGTTATAAACTTCAAGCCAAATCCCGGAATGGCTGCCTTCTTCAGACTTAGAGGCATAGGCCTATGAGTATGAGAGTATGGGCTAGGCCTAGCCTAGGCTCAATAGCAGTACACATACATAACCTAGGCCTATGTTAGGATAGTGTAAGAAGAGCAATGCCTCTAGGCCTAGGTCAGTGACAGGTGAGCCTATGAACAGAATATGCAACCTGGCGTCAACCTTACAAAGATGTAGGAAAGGGTGCAGTTGAGTATTTTCCACATGCCCTGTGCATAAAAGCTTTGATCACCTTTGCAGACGATCGTTCTGTTCAGTGCCCACCAAGTTACGTTGTAGTATAAATTTAGTAGCAAGCATGTATATAGTTAGCTGCAGTGTGCACATCTACACACACTTGCATACAGACACAGCCTGTGCCAATGGACGTACGTACATGTATACAAAACTTGTACTAAATCAGAGCATTACTGCATGTACTATATGGAGTGGACATGACTGCTTCCACTTTTACTTTCCACTTTCAAGCATCATATACAGTATGACCTACGAGCTATGATATGACAAGGAAAAAGGGTATCATAATTAAACATGTCGACTATGCATTTCTAGCTGCAGTGAAGTTTAAACAAAATATGTGGAAATACACATTTTACTGAAGACGCTATGCTATTTCACTGACATCTTATGATAAATCATGTGCCGTTCCCATTTTCAACTTCACATTTTTTCGCGGAAATGAAAATACGAAATAGCGGAAGTTAGAAAAAAATCACGGAAATCCGCGAATTCGCGGAAAAAGCTCATGCCTGTTTACTACTATGAATTTTCTTCTCCAGATCTTATAGGAGTACTGCGCTCTGTTTCTGATCACTGAAAATTTCTGGAAAGTGCCAAAAATCTGAAATGTAATCAGCAACTTTTCTACGACGTAAAATTTACTGGGCTACTATGGAACTTTGTTTGCATCAGCATGCTAATAAGCTACATTGTTACATCAGTACAGAATGTTTGTAGAGGCAATTGCCATTTGCACGTATAGGAACTACAGTAGTCAAAATGTTGCGCGTGACGTCACAATGATACACGCACAGCATTCTGATGTCAACAAATATTTTGAAGCTACAATAAGTTTTACAAAGTGGCAAAGTTGATGATTGTATTTCAAATTTTCAGAACTTTTCAGAGGTTTAAAATGATAAAAAACAACTGCAACACCAGACTGGAATGTCACTTTTTGTACGCTGAACATCCGTAAACGGATATTGGATATACTGTACGCCAGTTTGCAGCTTTTATACGCCAATCAAGGGCTGTGATTTGTGTTGGTGATTGCCTGAAATCGGAATTTGTACGCCAAAAATCCAGGTTGTACCCCGAATACTGTACAGTATGTCCAGTTACAACCTCTAGTGTAACAGCTAACATTAGTGTAAGACTTGGAAAGGAAAAGTTATGGTAGGGCCTAGTATATTAAGACTTTAGGTCCTAGATTTGCTAGAAAATCAATTTCTATCAGCACTGTGCTGGTTGAAGACCCCCGGTTTTCAATGGGTCGGTGTAAGGGCAGTGTATAGGCCACAGTGCATTCCATGTCAGTCCCACGCCGAAGTTATGCCAAGATAAACAATAGAAAACAAAAGAAAAATGCCAACTCCACGCCGATAATCTTCAGATCGGGGTCTGGTGTATAGGCAGCTATCGGCGACTGGCTGTATGTGGATCGTGGCCAATATCCGTCCGGTTGGGCTATTCCATTTTAAAAAAGGGGATCTGAAATTTTTAATTTCACATTTTTATGGTAAATGATACATGTCATTCTCAAAATGATTCTTCCAAGGCAATTTTACAGATTAAGCAATATAATACAACTTATGACGAGAACTGCTCTCTCAATAACTTCATTTGTTTTAGCAACATGTCTGAAAACTTCATTATCTCTAGAATTGGCCTGTACTAATTTGCCGGACAGATAGCCTAGTTGCCATGAATTCTAGCCCTTGTTAGGGCTATTCGGCCATTTTTGATGCATAACATGTAATACAGACTAAAGTGTACCTGCCTGTTATCTGCACTCGCTTCACTTTACCCGTTCTCCCCTTATTTCTCTGATATCTGCCGGCCTCATGGATACGTGTAGTGCCTAATTTGACAAATCCAGGTAACGTGCGTTGTGATTGGCGTCGAAATAATTTGACTTAGCTATACGCCAATCACAACGCACGTTACATAGGATTTGTCAAATGAGGAGCTACTCGTATCTATCTGCATAGCCAACGTACGTTTTTTTTATTTACTTTACCTTGCGCTGTGTGTTTTCGCTTACGAGATGGCATAGATGGTTGCGCAGGTTATGATCATACGTCATCTGTCTGTGTAACCACCAAGTTGCGGAGAGTCCATGTTTTTACGAATAATTCTGATTAGAAGTGATTTTATGCCCGCAGTTGTGCCCGAAGGGATGTTGAATGTTCTTTCTCATCGAATGACGTGATTGAAAGAAATCAGAGAGGTTCACAGTGAGCGTAAGAGTGTAAAAATAGGAATTTCAATAATGGCCAAGAGAATTGCGCGGCCAATACTACTGTATCTAAATGGAGTGCCACCTTGGTTGGCGCGGAGCGTACTGAGAAAATTTTGGCCAAAAAATACCTCTTCTATTTCTGGAAATCCCCTTTCCCAGGCCCAGGGTGCATTCCATGCACTCCAATCTGAAGATCTTCGGCATGGAGTTGGCATTTTCCTTATAGTTTCTATTGTTTTTCTTGGCGTAACTTCGGCGTGGGCCTAACATGGAATGCACTGTGGTCCCAGGCAACTTGCATGGTTGCTGCCAATAAGTTTGCACAGTTGCAGTTTTCAGTTGTTCTGGCTGGCAACTTTGAAATTCACATTTTTGCGGAGGGGATAAATCCCCCGCGCAGGGCAAACTTTCCAATCTGGTATAGCCTAGGCCACAGGCAGTTCTAGCATTTTATAGTACATACATATATATAAATAGACAAGGTAGCGCACTTCTTCCACACCAAGGCGTTCAGTAGCCAAATCTGGCTACTGAACGCCTTGGTGTGGAAGAAGTGCGCTACCTTGTCTATTTATATATATATGTATGTACTATAAAACGCTAGAACTGCCTGTGGCCTAGGCCAGCTACCATGAATCAGTAGGCTAAGTACTTTTCATAATTTTCGTTTTACTTGTACCCAGGCACTGTGGAAGAACAGTCCCTTGGGAATGAATGCGGGTTACCCTGGTTCAAGAAAGTTTATGAATAAATAAACAGAAAAACACCCCTGCCCTGAGGCCTAACAACTTTGATGCTATGGCCTACTGTACAGCACTGCACGAAAATTTGTCCTCCGTTTCCACAAGCTACATTGTAGCACTGTGTACAGTAACTTAGCACTTGAACTTAGCAGTAGCTTTGCGCAGTGAGCTGTGACTATTTCTATATTGATTTGGCACATGAATTTTACGCCAAGACTGAGGTCTATAGGTTAAAACGTTTAATACAACTCCTAACGTTTTAGTGGCTATTTACCAGTCCGAATGTGAGGTCTTTGATCACACAGTTGTGAAAATGAGTAGGCTGACCGGCGGACCGTTTACAACGGTACCTAACTTTTTTGTTTATCGGTTTTGTTATCCCCTCTTTTAACCAGGCCTAATGTGTGTCTGTGTGATTCAGCAGTCACCTTATATTATCACCGTATTCACTGTACGAAAAAAAAAACACATACAGCTCATATGAATGTAGATGAAGCGAGAAAAATTATAGTCACGCGCTGTTGATGGTTGATACACCGCGTACGACATGAGCCGGCTGCTTATTTTTTTTTTCCAACGAGGTTTTGGGCAAATCCGAATTTTCATGAAATTTGAAAATTGTTTCAGTACAGTGAATAGGGTTAACAAACATAACATGTAGGTTGGGTTTCGTCCTTTATAAATATTTGGCCTGTTCTGGCGTCAAAATTACAAAAAAAGTAGAGATACTTTCATTTAGGGAGTAAGGGTCGCGGCCAATTTCCAAGAAGTTGGCATAATTTGCCCATAACTTCGTGGGAAAAAAAATTGCGGATCATCAGACTCGGACGATCATTCGTAATCGTAGTGAAACTAGCCTACACTACAGAGTACAGGACGAGTAACGTTACGGTACAAACAAAAGAGATTTGGCTAGTGAAAGTCCACCAATTTGATTCTCGAAGATGGGTTTTATCCACGACCTTCTTGAAGGCCCCGCAGACTTTTTGGGCGTTCCAGCCTCAGGGTTAACGTTTCTAGCGTCATTGCTTCTGAGTAAGTCTTGGCATTCAAGTAGCCTAGGCGTAAAAAAGGCTAAAGTTAGGCAGTTGTCATTCACATGACACAAATCACACAATGCTCCGTTTGGCACTGTAGCCTGGGCAATGCAAAAAATTACAAAGTCGGCTAGGCTAGTTAACTATTAAACTAGTCTGGCGCGCAACCAATTTCGTCAGCTGGGCAACCGATTTTAGAGGCAAGCCTATGCCAAAGCCCCAATAATGGCGACTGGTGTCCCCCAAGGCACTGTATGCTCATATCCACATAGGCCTACAGTCTGTCACACACCAGCAACTATGTCAGCTCCTAGGTTCCACATGTAGTGGAACATAGCTTAGACAATTGTGGCAAAGTAAATAAAATACAATTTTCCCATTTTGCATTTACTTCTTCGTGATCAGGACATAAATTATTTGGACACAATTTTAGGGTAAAGCCGCGGTCACACTACAACGAATTCAGATCGGATTCCGATCCGATTTTTGTGAGTTTTTATTAAAATCTTCTCCATTTCGGGTCGGAAAGAACCCAAAATTTACCAACCTGTGTAATTATATGATTTTTATCGCTGGACTATGAAAATTAAATTTATACGAATTATTTTGTGACGTCACATCGACAGACAGCTTTTATCGGACTACGCGTGTCCGATAAAAGCAGTCCGTCGGTGTGACATCACGAAAAAATCAGCTAACATTTCATTTTCATACACCTCTGATGCAAATCATATGTTTACACTGGTTGGCAAATTTTGGGCTCTTTCTGACCCGAATGGAGAAGATTTTAACAAAAACTCACAAAAACCGGATTGGAATCCCATCCGAATTTGTGTAATGTGACAGCAGCTTAATACTTTGTGTCAAACCATTTGCTGTGTTTCACCCACGGACGTACGGCATTTGCAACATCACATGCCACAAGAAAAAGTTGCCTTAATGCTGGTAAGTGGGTTATCATTAAATATGTGAGCCTTGTGTGCACTGTGCAGGGCCCACTTTTATTTGTTACCTATATAGATGACTTGACTGAAAATCTTCTATTCGCCTCTTTGCCAATGAGCCAGATTGGAAAGCTTGTAATGGTGCGCCGGGATTTCAATAATGGCCAAGAGAATTGCGCGGCTGATACTATCTAAATGGAGTGCCACCATCCGTTGGCCCGGAGCCTACTGAGAAAATTTCAGAAAGGGCTAATGGTAAGCCCTATAGCCCCTCCTCAAAAATTTTGGCCAAAACTACCTCTAATATTGCTGGAAATCGCCTTTCCCAGGCAACTTGCATGGTTGCTGCCAATAAGTTTGCGCGGTTGAAGTTGTCAGTTGTTAATTTGCGCGGCTGGCAACTTTGAAATTCATATTTTTGCGCAGGGGATAAATACCCCGCGCAGGGCAAACTTTCCAATCTGGCCAATGAGTGTGTCTTGTATTTTAAAGGGAGAATGCAGTCACTCCAATAAAGAATTGTATAGTAGACTATCCTATTCTCTGAATGGCTCATGAGAATCATGTGACAATATTTTTCTCACTCAATTGTAAAATTTACAAGAAGCAACTGCTTGGATTACCTTGAATATGCAATATTTATGTCCTAAAATATTATGAAAGATACTTAGAAGAGAAATAAGAAGAAATTTCTGACATTTAGCTGTAGTTTCAAAATAAGTTTGGGGCGACTGCTTTTGACCTTTAAACATGAGTAACACTTCCACTCGACAGACCCTTAGCTTCAGTATAAAAGGGGGATGGGGAACATGGCTGGAGGGGCACAGTGTACATGGGCAGAGTGCTGCACATCATTGGGGGATGGGGGTTTAAGCCTGCTTGGCGGATCTCCTGGGCTTCTGACAGGTAACACTGCAGTATTAACTCATAGATACTTTCCACAGACACGTTTGCCTTTATTTTCTCCTAAATTTGTCATTGTTTTATCACTACCGGAATTTAACCAGAGACACGAAAAATAAAAACAAAACAAAGAAAAAAGGAAGTAAAGAAAAAAGGAGAGAGGATAGGGTAAGGGTCAGAGTTGTGAGGCCAAGTTGACCTGTATTATTTGGTAATTTATTTGCAAAATAGTGCTATCTCTTGCAAAGGTTGTTACTCTAAAACTTACAAAATTAGGCCATCTGAAACTTATGTTTTTAAAGAAAATTTGAAGAGTGGAGTTATAACCCATTTTGCTAGAGGGGTAGAGGGAGGGGTTTATTACCCTGGATAGTCTTTGGAAAAAGAACAATTTAAAGTACCCAACTGTATGTACAGTATTATTGTACTTCAAATTGTTTTGAAGTTGATATTTTCAACATATTATATTTGTTCTTGAATGCCTTTGCTATTAATAATGACTTCTAAATATGTTTTGTTTCAGGTGCACCGATCTGTTACAAACTGAAAGACTTTCTGAATGGTCAACCTGCATATATGAAACATATTGCTTTTACCTTGGCTGGTGTATTCTTTAGTGTTTGTAATTATGGTGAGTCTCTTTCTGGACAAAAGAAAGGCATAAATTCCAGTAGCATTTAACAAGGGATCTACATGAAAATTCCATAACATGTCCTTCAAACCCAGTAGCAAAGCAATACTTTACCCCTCCCTAACTCATGATATGTCATTTTAAAGATCGTTTACTTTTGTCATAAAACATCCACAGTTCTCATCAAGTTCACAGAATGTAATGTTCAGTAAAGTGGTCACATTGCCTCAGAATCCTTTTGTTTTTGATTCCTTGCCGTAGGCAGGCAAGGAATCTATGCGATGGTGATGTCGTGTGTGTGTGTGTATGTGTGTGTGTGTGTATGTGTGTGTGTATGTGTGTGTGTATGTGTGTGTGTATGTGTGTTTGTGACGCTGCTTGTAATCGCGATATCTCAAGATAGGATTGACCAACACTTTTCATATTTGGTATATAGATTTGTCATGTTGAGAGGAAGAACCCTATTGTTTTTGGAGGAGGTCGAAGGTCATCGGAGGTCACCAGAGGTCAAAAACCGAAAACCTTGTAATCGCGTTATCTTGAGATAGGGATGATCGACACTTTTCATATTTGGTATATAGATTTGTCATGTTGAGAGGAAGAACCCTATTGTTTTTGGTAGAGGTCAAAGGTCATCTGAGGTCACCATAGGTTAAACTGCAAAAACCTCGTAAATGGCTTGTAATCGCGCTATCTTGAGTTAGCGATGACCGACACTTTTCATATTTGGTATATAGATTTGTCATGTTGAGAGGAAGAACCCTATTGTTTTTGGTGAAGGTCAAAGGTCATTTGAGGTCACCGGAGGTAGAAAGCCGAAAAGCTCGTAATCGCGATATCTCAAGATAGGAATGACAGACACTTTTCATATTTGATATATAGGTTTGTCATTTTGAGAGAAAGAATCCTATTGTTTTTGGTGGAGTTCAAAGGTCATTTGAGGTCACCAGAGGTGAAAGACCAAAAACCTTGAAATCACGATATTTCAAGATAGGAGTGGCCTGTATGGATTTGTCGTGTTGAGAGGAAGAACCCGATTATTTTTGGTAGAGGTCAAAGGTCATCTGAGGTCACCAGAGGTCAAAAACCAAAAAACCTTGTAATCGCGATATCTCGAGATAGGGATGACCGACACTTTTCATATTTAGTATGTAGATTTGTCATGTTGAGAGGAAGAGCCCTGTTGTTTTTGGTGAAGGTGAAAGGTCACTTGGGGTCACCGGAGTTAAAAAGCCATAAAGCTTGTTAATCACGATATCTCAAGATAGGAATGACAGACACTTTTCATATTTGGTATATAGACTTGTTATGTTGAGAGAAAGAATCCTATTGTTTTTGGTGGAGGTCAAAGGTCATTTGAGGTCACTAGAGGTCAAAGACCGAAAACCTTGAAATCGCCATATGTCAAGATGGGAATAGCCTATATAGATTTGTCATGTTGAGAGGAAGAATCCTATTGTTTTTGGTAGAGGTCAAAGGTCATCTGAGGTCACCAGAGGTTAAACTGCAAAAACCTTGTAAATGGCTTGTAAACACGATATCTCCAGATAGCAATGACCGACACTTTTCTTATTTGGTACATAGATTTGTCATGTTGACAGGAAGAAGCCTTTTGTTTTTGTTGAAGGTCAAAGGTCATTTGAGATCACTGGAGGTAAAAAGCTGAAAAGCTCATAATCATGATATCTCAAGATAGGAATGACTGACACTTTTCATATTTGGTATATAGATTTGTCATGATGTAAGGAAGAACCCTATTGTTTTTGGTGGAGGTCAAAGGTCATCTTGGGTTACCAAACGTCAAAAAGCAAAATTTCCCAAGATTTCCCAAGATTGTAATCTAGCATCACTGGGGTCAAAAGCATCATTTTGCAAGAATTCCTAAGATTGTTATGTGGGGTCACCAGAGGTCAAAAAGCAAAAATTCCCAAGATTGTTATATGGGGTCACCAGAGGTCAAAAAGCAAAATATCCCAAGAATTCCCAAGATCATCATCTCGAGTTATCAGAGGCCAAAAAGCAAAAGCAAAATTTCCCAAGAATTCCCAAGGTTGTTATATGGGGTCACCAGAGGTCAAAAAGCAAAATATCCCAAGATCATGATATGGGGTCACCAGAGGTCAAAAAGTGAAATTTCCCAAGAATTCCCAAGATAGTCATCAGGAGTCACCAGAGGTGAAACAGCAAAATATCCCAAGTATTCCTAAGATCGTCATCTAGGGTCACCAGAGGTCAAAAAGCAAACTTTTCCAAGAATTTTCAAGATCCAAGATCCATTGGAGTTGAATCCCTTTCAAGACACTTCAGATTTTCTTTTTTGTTATATTTGGTGGGGTTCAAAGGTCATGTGAGGTCAGCAGAGGTCAAATTGTTAAAACATAAAATGATGTAGTCAAGAAAGATTAATTTGAGGGATAAACCTCAGTGCAACAAAGCATCCCCATTCGGCAAGGAATCACTAAGCCTTTGGGCTTTCTGGTTATAATTTATTGTCCTGTTTGTCCTTGAAATTTGATACTGTTGAAATGTTTGAATATTTTTCATTGTAGATATAGTATAAATGCTATGTATAGACAATGGCAAATAAAGTTATTAAATATATCTTACAGAGGTGTCAATATCATATTAAAAGAAATGCATTACTGTAGCTTAATATCAGTGTGCCACCAAGACATCACAGATTTTCCCATCATGCACTGTGCCTCAGGAAAAAATTGCATTTCTTTGAAAATTAGTATCTTCCTAATGCTACATGCTATCAAGATGCAGTTTTCACCACCTGAAAAAAAAGGAAAAAAAAATGCAGTTTTGAAAATCATTGGATTTACTTCATGGCAAATACCAAAATGCAGTCTCCACAGTTTGTTTTCTTCATGAAGTCATTTGTGGTGTTGGACATATTCCAGAAAGAATCCAAAATTCTATGAATGCAATTTTTTCTTTTTTCAAGACTTTTTCCATAGTCCAGTTATTGTTTCATTATGATAATTAGGAATTGGGATAAGCAAGCATGCAGTGTGTCCAACTTTTTCATTGTTTCAGAAGAAAGGGTGTAAGGGGGGGGGGGGGGAGGGTTTACTTTTTCCTTTTCAAAGCTAAAAGAGTGTGAAATGCCATTTTCAAATGAATATTTTTTTCCATATTAAAACAAATGGCTTGTCATTTGTCACAATCTCATATTTTAAAAGGGAAAATATATTTATGCATCTGTATCTTTAAACCACATCACTGAATAGCCTTTTAAATCCCTTAAACACAGGGCTGTGGCAAAGTTTTAAGGAGATTTCCTGCTGTGTCCTCACTGGGTCACTGAAATTGGACCTACAGTAATACTTTGCCTTTATATAATCATGGTTATGAGAGCTCTCTAACCACTGGAAGAAACCATGTTCACCCCTAGTTTAAATTGTTGAGCTGTAATCTGTCACACCATTTGTCTTTCACACTACCAACCCCCATTCCCTTCCACTGCCTGCTCCACCCCAGAATTTTTCAGCTAAATTTCACTGATAACTATGGGTTGTATTCTAGCAAATATTCATGGTTTATACTTGTTCCACAAGAGTAACCAGAAAGTGATGTGTTGACTACCTGTATCCATACAAAATGGTGGAATAGTTTTTACATATATAACCTTCTTAAAACAAAAACTGGAAGGATTTTTCACTGGGGTATGAATTTAATTACTCCCAGAGGCTCTTTTCAAATCTTTAAAAAAAAATTGCCTGTCTAAAAAATGGTTATGGGGCTATTTTGGGGTTCACACAGACTACAGTACTTGTATTATTTTTGTTCACAATTTTATAGTAGGCATGAGGGAGAGCAATGTTAGTAATATCATAGTTTTTCGCCGTAATTTTTTTTTTGCCTTCTTCTACTCTCTGAGAGCTATTTCAGCTGCTGCAGGAGCAAGTTGCATATCCCCACTGTGTATTTTGTGAGCTTTTATTCACACATTGATTTTTTTCCCTGTAGGAATTGACACTTCACACTTGTTTATCACAATTGTGGCCAATTACTTCTTACTCCTATTCACCGGAGGCACTGCAATGTCTGTTGCTCTTTCATTTGTCTTAAATATGGTAAGTGAAATCTTCACAGTGTCATGTAAGTGTAAGGGGGAATTGTAAGGTTTGCCAATGCAGCGGCTGTTCTAGACTTCATGCCAAAAGAAATTCTCTTTCAGAACAACCTTGTTATGGATTATGTATGTGCAGGAAAGGCATGTGTGCTAATGTTACCATGCTGCAAAGTCACTGACAACAGTTACACTTGCAAAGCTACCACTGTTTTCTATAGTTTATTTCAAAGTGATTCAAAAGCTCACCCCCTCCTCCTGGGTGGTACAAGCCAAAATAAGAACCAGTGCCAAACTGGGATTTTGCCCTTGGTAGAAATTGCGGCCATTTGTAAAAATGGTTCTGTCTTTCAGTTGAAGATATTATGATCTTGCATGCAGGGCTTGGCATAAGCCTTAAAAAGGGCACAAATGCCATTTGTAGGTTATAATAGTGAAGGGCATCAAGGCATAAAGAGGGGCATGATGGCAAAAATGAATACTAGGGAAGGGCATGATTGCATTTTGCATTTTCAAAGTAATACATCTTGTGCATATTGCCCTGCAAGAGAAAGTCACTTATGTATGTTTGTTACCCCTGTTCTTAGGTGGTATCTTCCATATGACCCAAACCTGTTTGTTGGAATCTCCACATGGGAGGCTACTACTTTTATTAAGGGGATTTTTTTATTTACAGTAAAACCTCGTTTATCCGAACCCCGTTTATCCGAAACCCCGTTTATCCGAACTAGCCGTCAGATTTAACAACAACAATAGTCAACACAATTACAGTAGAATACACCAAGTTTTAAGTGCTTTACAAGGCAAAATTCAACGTAAATTTTTGCAGAAATGCAATAATTTTTCTCGGGACTTTAAGAGCAATGGAAAGATGTCACGATGGCTAAAACAGCCGACATGTGGACATAGAAAAAAATCTGTTATCTCTTTGTCAAATTTGGAAGAAATATCGTACGTATTTGCTTTGAAATTCTTGTTAGGAGCCATTAGTCGGTATAGGCTCAATATCCTCTCATACAAAAATACGTTAGGCTAGCGTAAGTCTTAGTTTCACTAGATCTGAAAAGTTAGTAACGTAGTGAGCTTCATACCTAAAAATAATGAAAGTAGACCTTACAAAAACATTGCGAACTGATGTCTGAGAGTCTCCTACACATGTGTCTCTAACATTTCTTGAAATTTTTTCAGAATTTATACTCTAGGTACCTCTCCAGATCGTTACAGCTTTTCTTCAGCACACACATTCATTTAGTGTGTAGAAAGCATTGGTCATTCAGACGAGCGAAGGCTCAAATTTTTGGAATAAAATCTCTCTGTTTTAGACTTCTTAAAATTTATTTGTCATATCGTCGGTCACAAAAAAATAGAAACGAAATATTTTGGGGGATTTTGTCTGCAGTTTTAAGCCGTTTCGGAATTATTTTGGAAATGTGTTGACACACTGTCTTATATGGACCCAGTGTACCGTACTTAAGGCAAAAACTTGAAACCTCGTTTATCCGAACTTTTTCGTTATCCGAACAACCTTCGGTCCCGATGTGTTCGGATAAACGGGGTTTTACTGTAATACATTTCTTCCCAGTGTATAACTAAACTCCAGAACTTGAAAATGACTAAAAGCAAGTTAGATCACTGATATCTCTGGAACAACATCAGTGGACCTTTAGTGTGTTTTTTGGCTTGCTTAAAATGTGAGATTGTCCGCTGCACAGGTTTGTTTTTCAGGGTGCTTTGGCAAACATCTAGGGCACAATAGCTTTTTGCCATTGGTGCCTTCTGTTATGTCACACTGTGTGCATGAACATGGGTGGAAAATGTTGGAGGGGCTGGGAGGCTCCTTTCAAGGAAATTTGGGTATATAGAGAGGAATTTGGACATTGGAGCAAAATTTAGGTTTTGTACATGGAAGTTGTAAAAGAATTGTGGAGATTTTGACTGCCTTCCTGAAAAATAAAAACATTTTCTCCAGCCATGTGAATTTTCTTTTTTTTTTCTTGTTCTCAGTAACAATTTTGTTCTTTTTTTTCAGGGATATCTCTTAGTAGCATACGTTTTTGTGTCATCTGACATTTATGAAATCATTTGGACCACACCACAGTGTGTCATTACTCTTCGAATGATTGGCATTGCCTTTGATCTGATGGATGGGAACATGCCAAAGGTATGACATGGTGTTGCATGGTACACTTACATTTAAAGGAAGAAATGTCAGGTTCCTCTAAAATCTTACAAAAAAATATTCTCATGCAAATATTTGTTGCACCTTTCTTGCTAAAAAGTCAATTTTAGACTCCCAAATGGCCTAGGTAGAAAATCAAACAGTAAGACTGGTGGATTTAGAGATACCTTGTGTCATTGCTAACTTAAGCTAGGAAGTAGCATGCCACTAACACTAGGAATCTTTCATGAATACCAACTAGTTGCCAACCAGGCTTAGTTAATGGCACATTAAAAAACCAACTGGGCGTGGTAAAGTTTCATGAATATAGCTCATATAGTTTCATTGTGTTTGTCATGCATGGCTCTCTTATAAACAAGAACATGTAATAAACCACATATCATTTTAGCCAAAAGGCAGTGAAACAATTCCACCCATCCCTCGGAGCCTGTGCCATTGAGAAGGTGGCTACTGTGTGGAGAACCACATTTGGTAGGAAAGAATCAAGAGGGACTTAGGCAAGTCTAGCAATAACATACAGTATTAGCAACTTCAAAAATTGGAACACATTGCCATTAAATTAAAAGCATTACCCAAAATTATGTGAGATAAGGTCTTGGTGGATTACAGTTCCCTTGTTCTAACATTCTTTACAGTTAACTTCATTGTTAATTAAACTATACTGTGTTGTACCCATTGAAATAAAAGTAAGGGAGAATGACGTCTGCCGATCTGGACTGAAGCCATTGATTTGGCTAGGCTCTACGGCAACAGAGCACCTGCGCGTAATACAGATATCACGTCATTGCTTTTGCCCCAAGTATTGGCAAAGAAACTACAAGTTTTCAAGTTAGGAGTATAAAACAAAATACTTAAGGCACCATGACTTACTTCTGTTGTGAAAATTACTCCTAATCTTTCGAAAAATGGATAAAACAAGCTATAACTTATGCAGCAGAATGCACACTGTACGTACGTAGACATACCAATCAACCGGTCTTTTGCCGTACAACGAAAGTGCCCTCACAATTTTCGTGGCTTCACCGGTTAAACATGCATGGATGCATTGTGTCAGCTTTCTCCCTTACCTTTATTTCTATGGTGGTACCAGCCTTCTTTTGTAAGGTTTCATAAAGCTCTGCTGCTTTGTCTTATACTGGGCTACACTGTATTGTGCTTACAGTGTGTTTGGAATATGTTATCTGTAAGTATATCTTCATTTGTGTTACTAACACTCATTTCAGTTAATGACAGAGGTTAACTATCTGTGCCACCTTTAATAATTCCCGACATTTAAACATACACTACTGGTACTAACGCTAATTGCAGAATAGAGGAGTTGGATTAAATATCAGCTCCACCCGTAATAATTATGAAATTAAAGCATACTCTGCACCGATTGCCTACTACCAGTTTTGAAGTGATACTAAATTTATGGATCTACTATCAGAGACAAAGTTAAAATTAGAGAACAATGGTTTCATTTTAAGTTTGAGTTCTAGGTTTAGTTCACATATTAGTGCAGTACCTGATTATTGAAAATTATTGTTGTTCTTGTCTAAGTGTTACTTATCAAATGTAAATGTTTAGTACTTTTGGGATCTTTTGGTTAGAAAAGCAAAATGTGTGTGAAATGGACTATTTTGGCCTCTTCTGGTCCACTTCACTTAATTCAGTGAGTTGTTGTTCCAAGCTTATTTTGACACAGCGAATCTTTGGTGACTTTCATATAAATTCTCTTAGTTCCCTTACAAGTATTTTGCCATGATCTTTCAGAACATAAAAATTGTATTTTAAAGGGACCAAAGGAACTGTTTGGCGTGAACTCAACAATTCAAAATGGAAGAAAAAAGTGTCTTGTGATTGAAGGAACCATACAAGTATAAGGATACCTGGGTATACTAATTCAAACCCAAAGGGGTGCATTTGTTTGTTAAAAGTCTAATATCACTTTCTCATGTCCACAAAAGATGCTAAGATTGAGGAAGTGATAAAAGTATCCTGCTTGTCATACATTAGTGTAAAATTATGTAGAAAAGGGCCAGTTTCCAGCCAATAAAGGCTTGAGAGTGGGGAGGGGGCTCACTTAATGGAAAATGCAAAGATCCACAGACAAAGAATTCAGTTGGTTGCTTTTCAGTAATAATTGTGATTCCTGCAGACTGAGTAAAAATAAAAATAAATGATTGGTAAGAAAGTTAAAGAAGCTGTTTGTGATTATGCTAGCCCACCATAAGGAGAAAGCTGAAAGGAAAGGAGCAGCCACATAGTACTAGAATACAGCACTGGTTACATGATGTTTACAATAAGTGAGTTCGGAATTACCTACAGCGCAGGCGTTGTGATCTTTTAAATAAGGTCAAGTGAGGGGTTTTCATTGTTTCAGTAGCGTTTTATATTTCTACCTTCATGGAATCTCCTTTTCATAAAAATAACCTTAGTGGATTCCAGAAGCTTTAAAAATGGTTTCAAAGGTTGAAAGAATTTTCAGAAATGAAAAGACTTTTTGAAAACATGCAAAAATTGGAATATTTTCTAAAATGAAGGGGACTTAGTGTTTATTTCAGGAAATTTTCATTTAATACATGGAATTGTAAGCAGACATATGTGGAATATCTTCTGCATAGCTACCGAAGCGTATGTACTCTTTTCTCGCACGTACCTCTAGTGCAGGGCATTTACGTATGTTATGCACAGCTAGTTAATTGTATGTTATAAGCATATTAGTACAGTATACGGCAGACATTTAATGCAGCACACATATGGACATGCAGACTGACTAGCCGGTGTGGGCCGGGTGACACTAGAGAACTTCATCAAGGATAGCCTAGAAGGTTAGTGAAGGGGAATCGTAGGTTATTTTCTTTACCATTTTTTCGAGTGATCATTATCATACGCATTTCTTCTAGATTCTAAATGGAAATGTGTTGTAGGCCTAACGGTAGCGTTTCGAGTTCGGGCATTTTCAGTGTGGCAAACACTAACGTTAATGTTAACGTTAGACTAACTTAACGTTAGAACGAAGCTAGTTTAAGTCCCCGTTTTCTCAACTCATCATTATCGAATTAAATATAGATACATCATCATCTTCCATAAATCTCAATAGCCTAGATTTTGTGAGTCTAACTCATTGCAACCTTCCCTAAACTGCGTCGATAAAGTGATCAATCTGAGTACTGTGAGGGTTATAACTTAAGTCGAGTAGCAGCTAGCTACCTGTCTGCACAATATAACGCTTTGTACGTGCACAATCATACAATTATGTGTACAGTATATATACACCATGCGTATCGCGTACCTTCGTACGTACATGTAATTTTTTAATGTTTACATCCTGCCATCAGCCGAGTGTCTGCGTAGCGGTTCTCATTGGCCGTGTACAGTATATGGTCTAGCTACACAGTGACGGTCGCAAAAAGTTCGTCCGTTCCCTGCAGGTTCCCCTATTTGACCTTTGACCTTCGCTCCTTATGTTAATTCCGAACTCGCTTATTGGAATTTGCCCACAAAAGTCCCATGGTTGCCATTGGTGCCACCAGGATTTCAAAAGTGGTGGGGTGGGGGGGGGGGGGTAAGCAAACATTTTGGGAGATCGGCAAAATAATGTTTGCGTGCATTAGTACTGTAAAGTGTAGTTATACCTGTACGTCACAACCAGGGAATAATTTATCTGGTGTCACATCACAATTTGTTACACAAGCTGGCCAAATTGCTACACAAATGCAAAAATGTGTAGCACTTTTTTGTGTGCATAACCGCAGACTTTTTAGTGATTTTACACTACAGAAGGAAATTCTGAAAACTGCTATGCAAAATTTGAATACTAAATTATTCCCTGGTCTCACTCAACACTTGACTACCTGTTGCTATGTCACAGTTGGAACTAGCATGTGCTATCTTATTGCCAGATCATACTTTTTCCATACTTAACATCCTCTACCAGGCATGAATATAAATGAATTAGCCTGTACAATTGACGAATCAGATTGGAATAAAGGGGCAAAGGAAACAATTCTGCTGTTAGTACACATAGCGCAGGTTAAACAACTTTGTTGGGAAGTGTTACAGACATCTAGGAATGAAATTGACGGAAGCCCTGAACTAAATTTGAAACTTAAGAGATGCTTGGAAGTGTAACAACTTTAAGAGGATCTCTTGTAGTTCAGTCTTGTGTAAAAGTTTACATTATTTCTTTTCTGCAATTAATTTAGGAGAAACTATCCAAAGAGCAGCAACAGCTCTACATCAGCAAGGCTCCCACCCTTCTAGAACTTCTCTCAGCATGTTTCTATCCAGGAGGATTCTTTGCTGGTCCTCAGGTAAGAAAATGAGTTTTTTAGTACTTTTTCACTCATTGATTTATACATGTATGTTTTTTTCAAAATATAATAAAATGATTTTTTGCAAAGTACTAATTGGTGCACATTTTGCAAATTACCCCCTGAGATGGGGTAAAGGGTTGTAAGGAAATGCCTTATGTGTGCTGTAGAAAATTATGAAAAAATGGAAGACCCCACAGGGTCACTTCAAAACTTTGGGGATTTCTTAGTTGTGCATTAATACTTATACCATTGCCCAGGCCTTGCTTGATTGGGCAAGTTACCAGTCTGATTAAAAATGCCAAAAAAGAAGAAACATTGATTCTGCCAAGAATGGGATAAACAAAAAATTGTAGACTAAATACTGTCATTTCTTTAATATCATCTCTAAACATCAAAAATATTTTGATCAACAAACAGATGGAATCTTGCATAATTTTAAGACTCAGAAATAATGACTGTGGTGATTTCAAGACAATCCCCCCCCCCTTGACAGCTCCCCACAGGACAATTTCCACCTTGACACAGTTTCCCTTTGGACAAAATCTTACCCTGGACAAATCCAGACTTTTTGGTGGGAGAAGTTTTTTGGGAGGGAAATGTCCAGGTTGGGAAATGTCTGGATGGGAAATGTCTGGGGGCAAACTGTCTGGGGGGAGTTGCTTGGGGGAAATTGCTCGGGTGGAAATTGTCCGGGGGGAGGGTATCTGGTCACAGAGTAGGGCTACTTCTGAAATCTTCATAGCTGACTGTCATGACTTTAAGCTTTAAGAACATCCCAGGATGTTTATCAGTTTGACATTTCTGAGAAATGGGAACTATTATCAGGGCTTTAGCTAGGATGGTGAGCTCAGGTGGTCCAGTTAGGTGATACAGTACTGTTCTGAATTAACTGCCTGATCGCGGCCGCAATCCAACAAATTCATTGCGAAAGATCGCGGAGATTATCCATTGTTATAGCCAAGATGTCTGCGCGAATCTTCGCGGAAACTTTAAGCTGCTTAAAGTAGTGGTTTTCACCTCAATAGCTTTGCCGGCACGTTCATGAACTTCAAAGAGACAAAGGGAAGGCTAAGCAATGAAAGGCCCAGGACACTAGAAAATCAATACTCTGACTTGACCAATTTCAATTGAAACAGCTCTAAAGGAAGGAACATATTAAATAAGGTTAGGCTATAGGCCTGCTACGGCCGTAATAAATGGTACACAAAGATGAGGCTTCACGTACACGATATACAGTACTATACATGTCTTTGCAGCATGGAAGTATGGCGGGACGTTGTTATTGTACGCAAAACGTAAGATCACTTTTTAAGGCTTGAGTAGTTGGGCTAATCACCCCGTTCGTGAAAAAATAAAATTATGTGATAAGGCCATTTCGTTTAACGTTACTGCGATGCCGGGACCATATACTGTACTAACCTGCCGACTAGGCTGCATGGCGGTCGTCAAATTCGCCAAAAGCCGAAGGCCGTGCTGAGTGTACATTTTCTGCGCGTGATGGCGGAAATATTCAGAGTCGAAACGTTTTTAAAAAGTTCCGTTGACCAGCCAGAAAAGCTGCGTCGTAATTCTTTCCGCAGCGTCCCGAATATTCCAGCAGTTGTGAAATTTGGAGCCTTTCATTTAAAAAGATTGATGACGTTTAATAAAGGCCCCAATCATGTGAAGTAACTCATGACACACGCATACAGTACATAACCTTTCTGCAAGTTCTGCTAGGCTTGACTTTATTATAGCATACCCACGGGCCAATGCCAGATGACTGCCCTACTTACGCATCGGGCCTGTAGCTAGACGAGGAGCTGTTTGGGGCGGGTGAGCTTACACATCGGCAAAGTAATTTTCAGGGGATGCGATACCCAAAGGATAAAAATAACTCTGAAATCCCGGCCTTTTTTTTTTTCTTTTTTACGAAGAAAAGGGCCTGGTTCGTACAGTAGGTTACATCAGAAAACGAAAGTCTATGCAATATATGCTGAATACTGAGCCTGTTCTTTCTTCTGTATTGCCTATACAGATACAACTTAAGTAGTCTGATTATTTCGTAGGATTTTACGAGACTTCAAGTGTTTTGTGACCAGTGTTCGATTTCCCCGGTATCGCATCGCGAAATGCGATTCAAAATGAGGAACTGCGAGACATTTTCAGGACTGCGTCGCACTTCGTGCGATGCAAAATTCTAGTCCCATGTGGGATCACATTTACAGAACTCAATCCTGGTGATCAGAATCACCAAAAATAGTAGGCCTTCATTACACTAAACATCAAAAAAAAAAAAAAAAAATGCCGTCAGAACATGCGTCTATATATACGTAACCACATTCCCTCTCTCCCAGCCAATAATTTATGAATCACACACGAGCTGTCCGCTGTGCAGTTCTGTGATCATCAGTACGATTTCTTGAATCTTTTTTTTTTTTTTTTACATTGTGATAATTAAAACTTTGACTGTTTTATCTTGTATCATACAAAATTTATATTTCCTAAAATCCCCTTAAAGAGAATATTTTCGGCTTTCTAGCGATATCGTACTGTAATTCTCGTGTTTGTGAACCTCCCGAATTTTGAATAATTATAAGTTGAATGATCTTCTGGAAAAGTTTTGGAGCACTATTTTCGAAAGAAGTCACGGCGTATTCCTCAATTGTACGCTAAGAATCGCAAGGCACAACCCACTGGCCGTTATTTATGCATGGGGAAAACCCGCGGTAAAGAGGGGATAAATAACAAAATACTGAGAAATGAGAATGCAATTCTGCAAACATAATAAGATGAATATAGCTCCAATCGATAAATAAACATTAGTAATTTCACCTTCATTGCTACGTCATTACGTCATTACTTGACCTATTTTGCCCTGAAAATACAAGTTTCAGTGCCCTGAAATAAGCATTTTCCCTGCTCTGGGAGGGCTGCAGCCCCCAGACCCCCCGCCTCTTACGCCTTTATGGAGGGAACACCATTGCAATGGTATCACATCTTATAGTTCCAGCACTCTCATGTTCCGGTACAATACAAAAGCCTCGCCCATAACCGTGACTGTCTTTCTCAGGGAGGGCGGTGATTTTTGCCCGACTCCAGACCTAATTTAACTGTCCAATTTTTCATTCGACTGAGACGAAATATCTGCCCGATTTAGTCACGTTTCTGACATTTGGGGGGGCCGCCCCCAGCTCCCCAGCCCGTACGGCCATGGCCTCGCCGCTTTTTCGTTTTCATTTCACACAGATGTTGCGATGGATATGGATCCCATTTTGACCCCACCCCTAGCCATTGGAACCTTTCTAACCAACCTCCCTATACTTTAACCTCTACAACGCAACTGCTAAAATTTTGAATCTTACCTACTGAACAAAACTTTTGAAGTCCGAGTCCTTGGGTAAAATATTAATCCAATTATAGTCCATTCAGTGAGAGAGAATGAAGATGGAAAATTCGGCAATCAATTTTCGAGACTTTGCCTCTGAATCTCTGACTCAGGGCCCTACAGAGGAGTGCAATACGGTATTGCCGGGATCTCCCTAAAATTCACCCGCGGCATACTGTGCTAACATGGTCCGAATTTTAACCCGCCCCTTGGGAAACCGTAGGTGCATTGTCATTTTACTGTCACACGCTGTATACACTATAGGCACCAGCCTGCAGGTCTAGTCATGTTCAATACCATTCATTCACACATAGCATAACACTGTATTTCGTTATGTGCAAATACACGTATGTTGCATGCTGTTATTATGAGGGCCGCTGCAAATACCTGGGAAATGTAGCTCCTTTTACGTGAAATAGCCAATCGCAGCTCTGGGTTTAACACTCATTCATTCCCAAGCGGCCAGCGCCCATTTTTGCGTAACCTTTTTTGGAAGTCGTATGCCCAATTGGTCCCCGTACGTTTACGTGACGTCACACATATTGCCCGGGATTTTTTTTCAACCTTCGACAGCCAGCGCCATCTTGAGATTCACACATAAGCGATATTTCGTCCGATACCAAACTTTTACCGAATACTTTTCCCAAGAGCAGACTTATTCTACACCCATGAAAGAGATACGGTACAAAATTTAGCTCGTAATGGTTGATTTTGCTGAAAATCTGCATGCTGAATTTTGGCCCATGACAGCTGGTTCGTAACATACGTAGAGCGGCGCGTTACCCAGGATATGAAATTTACTTCGTTAGGTTACTGTACTGTACGTACTACTATCAGCCTACACGCTGAAGTGACAGTGCGATCGTAAATAGACCGTACAGTAAGTCAGACAGTGCTGTATGTTTTCAAGTGGTGGGCGTAGCCTAATAGGGCGGGATTGAACAGTTGGTCGTTAACGGTGATTGGTAGCAGCCAATGGAAATTTTACATGTGTCAAGTCTGTGAAAAAAAGGGGGGGAGGATCCAATGACGTCACTAGCAAAGCAATGCACAGAACGTTGCATGCAAATAAGTTGGGCCCATTGCAGGTGCCTGGGAAATTCTTGAGTCGAAGGTTTCTCATGGAATTCAGTATGTACCTGTAGTCTACATTTGAAATGTAGCAACGAGCTACAGTAAGCGAATAATGCGTGCTGCATTGGGCTATAAAATGTAATACAGTAACGAATGATGGGCTGAAAAAATAAGACTGAAGTGGGGTGTACAGTAGTTTCATTTATGCGGGCCTAGCGATTATCTATTACAGGGTCATTCACCATCGTATTGCCGCGGAAAAATTGTATTTGCGGTTGTTCGAGAAGAAAGGTTACATAGAAACATCCTTCCATGGCAGTTAAAACGATAGTGGCATTTCGCCTTTCTATATGCTCTGAAGATGAATTAATACACAGAGGAAAGCGCCACTCATTTCACAAACTAGGAAATATATAGGATATATATCCAAAGAATGACGGTTCGGGACGGCTGATTAGGCTACTTTTCATGCTTTCCAAGGTAAGAGAACTTTCTGCAAAAATGAATTTAGGCTAACACTGGATTGCAAATTTGGGGGGCAACTATTACAAACAGGCCTCAACACGAAAATATGTATGATTTCTGAGAAAGGGTGGGTGGGGAATCCAGCCCCCTCCCAACTGGAGAGGCCAAACCTATTTCTTTGGAGGATTTGTTGAAAAATCGGGTCAGACCCTAGATAATGCAGACTTTTTTCAAGCAGATGCGGTTGGGCCCTTCCCCCGAAAATATGCAAATGCCTGCCCTTGTTGAGTTGTTGACGATGATCATCTAATCTGTTTCGACGGCACCTTCTTAAACTTGGCGATCGAATATTACTTTATGTCTTTTAATAACAAGTTACGAAAGGTGATATGTTAGCACAATACACTGTAGCACAGTTGGATTAAGAACACGCATGGCGGTGGCGTCCAAAACGGTGCCCCAGCCAAAAAAAAAAATAAAAATTTTCGGTGGTAGTTACTTCCACATACCAAACTTTAAAATATACTTTAAAATGCATATAAAATGAACCTTTCACCTTTAATCGTTATGTGACAGCGTACACCTGTATACATAACCCAGTGTTTGCAATGAACACACGTTTTGTCCGTTCATCTGAAGTGTATTAAAGCTTATCCTGCTACATAAACAACTGCAACGTTAAGTGAATGATCGGTACTTTTCCAGCTCAACAGTTTACATTTTAAACTCGTGTTCGATTATTCAACGACATTTTGATTTTTAAGAGACTTTGTCAACAGTTTTGCGCGGTTTTGTACGGTGAAAAACTGACCGTCAAACCCGCAAATAATTGTACGAATTTTCCACGAACCTTAGCGGTCGAAGTTTTGTACGATTTTTGAAATCACGCAAAATTGCAGAAATTCGAACAACTTCGCACAAAATCGCGCGAATTCGAAGAAATTTGATTCTTCGATATTGTTCGGGAGTTAAACGATCACAGTACTGTACTGTATGTAGCAGCTAGCAAGCCTGAGGGGCAGTGCGGAGCACAATACGAGGCGCTATTGCAATAACGCTTCTATCGGTAAGGACGGCTTGCCCGGCAGGCCAGTCCGTAACGGTACGTGTTTACAGTAACAGATGCTTAAAATTCGTGTATTTTTTTGGTCAATCCCACGTTGCAGAGGCTAGCAGTTAGCTCACAATTTTCTTTTAGTTCGCGCACGTCAAACCTATACTGTAAAGCACAGCACTCTGTTTGCTGCAATTTTGTACTTTTGTGTTGTAAGGGTTCAAGCTTATTTATCGATCCGTATTCGTGTGCTTCATGCGAGTGCACAGGAAGCTACTTGTACTGCTTGTTATGGGCATTGTCTGTTTGAATAAACACTGCAGTCATCTCTGCTTTTGTTGATTGTAACCACAGGGCTATCGATGTTATTCGCTTATACTAGACAATGCGCTGTCTGTTGATAATCCTCTGCGATCATGTCTGCGCGGCCTAAGAAGCTTTAGAGATTATTTCGCGCAGAATTTCAGGTAGTTAATTCAGAACAGTACTGTAACTGGTAAAATAGTCATGCACTGCAATGCCCATAAACTATGAGGTGATCTAGCATTCCTGGTGTTCCTCGAGAGAGTAAGGGAGCCTGAAAGACTCTGGAAATGCTCTCTGGCTAAAGTGCTTAAGAACTGAGGTTCTTGCACTTCTCTGTCAGTCAGTACAGTGGCAATAATAGCTTCATTGATGTTATGCAATGTTCAGAAATGGTCAAGACCCAGCTTATACATCAGTGATATTCAAGGAGTAGATTGCTGTTGACTGGTCAATCCGGGACTGATTTCTAATCAGTATGAGTTATTTTGAAGTTTCATATCTTACCAGAATCACAACTGTGAAGTAGATTTTAGTTTGAAAAAGGTTGGACCCTTAATGCAGAAGCAGTGATCTGCCGATGCTGGTTGGTCCCGACCAGGGTGCAGAAATGCCCACCACCACTTAGCTCAGAATGTGCCATTTTCAACTGGCACTGATTTCAGGTACTGTAACAGGGTCAAAATGTTTCTTCATTGAAATGTTGCAGCATTTGTTTAGCTTATGCCAGGCTAATTGTGAAGCTGTGTGGTATGTCTTATTGACAGCAAACAAATTCCAAACGTAATACATGTCGTACATTAACAATTCTATGTTCAGATTCATTCTGGTGCATACATGTATGCCCTTCATGTACAGTTCATGTACAGTTCACTATGGCACAAATGTATCTGATGTACCGTACTGAATTTCTGTTGCTAAGTGCAACCCTCAGAATCTGACAAAAACAATAACAATTTCAGTTTAAGAAGGCTTGAAAAATTGTGTAAACCATTAATAGTTTGGTAGTGAGAGTTTTTGAATCTGTGAATATGTATGCGTAATTTGTTTCTCAAAGAGGAGAGAGTTTAGTCCCAAAAGTCATCCTTTATTTGCACAGTCAAGCTGCAGCACTCTTCACACAGTGTGTATTATAGACAATGTGTAAAGCAAGCAAACTGATCATACAGGCCAAAAAATTCCCCTAGATATCTCCACGGCAATTTCTGTAAAAAAAATGCTGTGGAAACAGCAGCTCTCCATGGCATTTTATGGGATCTCCACAGTATTTTCAAAATTCCCTCACATGGCCAAGCAAGTCGTGTTTGCACCATAAAAAGTGGTTGGGTGCTCTAATCATCATGCAGAATCCTTCATTTGCAACTCCAGATGATAGAAATTTTTATTTAGTCATTGCAAAGAATTTGATATTTATTTTTGAGCAGAATCAGGAAGTACGTGACCCTGTAAGTACTGCACTGTTCATGTGATGTTTCACAGTGCATTTCATCCGACGTTCCATACAACTGTACAACCAATGAGATTTAGTGGGCACACATATAAAACACCCAAACATTCAGTGAAGTACAGTAGGCCTGCAATGGTAATACAGTCCCGCAGGTAATTTCCGAGTCATGACGGACAGTAAAACCCCGTCATTTCGAACATGTTGGGACCAAAGGTAGAACGGATAACGGAAAAATTCTGGGTTTCAAGTGTTTGCCTCAAGTACGGTACACAGGGTCCTTAAGAGTGTGAACACAAGTTCCCAAAATAATTCCGAACGGCTAGCAAAATTGCAGACAAAATCCCTCAAAATATTTAGCTACCACTTTTTGTGACCGATGATATGACAAATAAATTTTTAGGCATCTAAAACATGCTCTTCTGAATGACCAATGCTTTCTACACATTAAATGAGTACATGTGCTGAAGAGAAGCTATAACGATCTGAAGAGGTATCTAGAGTATAAATTCGGCAGGGGCGGATCTAGGGGGGCGACCCGGCCCCGGCCCCCCCTTTTTGAAAATGCAAAAAAAAAATAAAAGAGAAAAAAGAGAAAAACGGAAAGGAGAAGAGCTAGAGAGAAGGACAGAGAGTGGAGTGATAGAGAATGAAGCTGCAATTAGCAACCGCGAAACATGGGAGTCATAGCGCACAGTAGATCAGTTTGAACGTCGACTGGGACGTTTACACGCATGCTATCTTACTACACATGATTAGATACAATCAATACAATACATTACCGATACAATACCATCAGCCAATCGAAAAATACGTTACGAGACAGTGCGCATCAGTTGGGATGGGCTGCTATCAAGCCTGGCAAGTGCCATTTCCGGCCATCTGGGATGTATTAAAACTTCAAATTTTCTTGGAACGCTCCGCGCCAACCCTATGGTGGCGCTCCGCTTAGATAGTAAACACAGTGGCGTACACTGGGGGTAGGCCATTGGGCCATGCGCTCCCCACTAATGCCGATTTTTTTTTTTAGTTCCTAAAATACGTAAATTTTTTAACACAAATTTTACTCAGAAAGGTAGCATATGTGGCACTAGATTGCATGTAAAGACACCTAATTTTTCAAAAATTTTCAAAGGGGAGGGGGACACCCCCTCCCCTTAGACCCCTCCCCCAGGCCGGCGATCACACAACTCTTGGACTAAAAGTCACACCAGCTGAAGCAATCCGTCCTCACAGAAATGTGTGATAAAATAAAATCAAACTTTACATTTTGTTCACAAAAATTGATCTTCTTGATGGCTGCTATCAAGCCTGACAAGTGCTATTTCCGGCGATCTGGGAGGTCTATTTTGTCAAAAATTTTCTTATACGCTCCGCGCCAACCGATGGTGGCGCTCCGCTTAGATGGTATAGTGCCCTCAATCACAGGTCGAACAACTTCGGCCCCCCCTTTTCAGAAATCCTGGATCCGCCCCTGAATTTGGCATAAATTTCCAAAAATATTAGAGATGTGTATGACACTCTCAAACAGCAATTTGCAATTTTTTTGTAAGGTCTACTCTTGTTATTTGTAGGTATGAAGCTCATTATGAAACTAACTTTTCAGATTTAGTGAAACTAGGACTTACGCTAGCCTAACGCTTTTTAGTGTAAGGGGATATTGAGCCTATACCGACTCGTGGCTCCTAGCAAGAATTTTAAAACAAATACGTACGATTTTTTGTTTTTCCAAATTTGACAAAGAGATAACAGATTGTTTTCTATGCCCACATGTTGGCTATTTTAGTCATGGTGATGTCTTACCGTATACTTTTAAAATCCTCTGAAACATTAGTAAATTTCTGCAGAAATTTACGTTGGATTTTGTCTTTTAAAAATTGGGATAGTGATTTGAGAACGTAGAGATTGATCGACTGACAATAATGTTGAGATTAATTGACGGCAAAAAAGTACTGCCGTTGCTAGGTATAATCCAGCTGCTACAGCGGCTTTTGCTGTCGATGCTGTTGATTATTTTTTCCTGTCATCCAAATTCAAGTATCCAAAATAGCCCAACTGGTAAGGAATCCCCAAAACATGTAACTGATATGTGCATCATACCCTCAAATAACAATCTGAAATATATTTGCAAGTTTCAGTTCGAGAGATTTTCTCTGCGGGCTTACTTTCTTGGAAAGGCTTGAAATTTTTACAATTGCCTAACGTTTTATACATCTAGCCTAAGCTGCACATGTGTATCTGCACCTAATATATTGCACAAGTTTAGGCCTACCCCTAAAGCTGAAGGGGTCCTTTTAAATCTTTCCATATGTAGTACTGTTACAAGAAAGGAATAAAAAGAAGACTTACCCCATGAACACATGCATGTTTGGACAAATTTTAATGTACCTTGGACAAGATGAATGGATAATGGGTTATCAGTGGTGGTCAGGGATCTGGAGTTAAAGGTCATCCGGGGGTCACATTTGGGGTCATTTTACCAATACGCAAAGAATGCTTTCTCTTCAACAGATCTAGTGCCAGTTTTGGGTAGCTTTCATTGTGATATGACATGGGTACTTGCTTCATTGAGGGTGCTCAGAAATCTGAGGTTAGTGGTCATCCAGTAGTCATCTAGTGGTCACTTTGGTACATCTGTTACCACCTGTTATAAACACCTGTTTCCAAACTCACAGCATGCAGTAATGCTTAAAGGTCACTTGAAAAAGGCAGGCCCTTGTCTCTTCAAAAAGAAGGTGATGGTCCTCTCTTGAGCTCTTGGACTTAAAGCCCCAATGTCAACACTGATATAAAGCTAGTCTGTGCTTTAACCCTTGACTGCAAAGTACTACCTGGTGAGCATGATTCTGTGAAGACCAGTGTCAAAAAAAAAAGTTAGCAAATGGCAGGAAGGGGTGAGTGGAGACCTTCCACAAAAGTGGTATGCAATCTTAGGTTATTTACTATACACAGTTTTACAGAAAATGCATAGCAGTATTGCTATAGAAGTTGAAATGCTCATTTTCATTACTGGGATATGTACATCTTTCAACCCTGCATGCTCTCCATTTCAATAAATTTTCACGAAGACCCTAATTAGCACCTCGTTTTGATGAAGGGAGCAAAAGTGTTCACCATACATAAGTAACTGGGAATGTATTTAGTTTGGTGTATTTTCTTGTCTTTATTTGGAATAAAGTTGTTATCTTTGGAAGGTTAGGCTATCCTCCATGGATTGCAACCTGTTTGGTATGCAGGATAACCTGCACCACAACATATATTGTGACCCTTGCTGCGGACCCAGGAAAAGAATTGCTGGCACTCCAGCAATCCTGGGCAGAACCCTGTAGGAGTATTAAATGGCAAGACTTGATTTTGACAGTTATCTGGTTGCCTGTGATGACCCAAAGTTGTGACAGACAACCAAAAAGTGATGGGTTGGTTGTCCATCGTACAACCAAAGTTCATGCAACAAGTTAACAGACTATTGTTAGGGTTACTGCAGATTTCTTTGTGGACTAATAAATTTTGTTTTGGACAACCAAAATAGGCAGACAGGTTGTCCAATGGACAACCATAAAATGTTCTTAAAACTAAGGCCTGAATGGGAATATGCTATCCTTCACGTTCAGTGTGCAAGCAGCCTGTTCTCTGATTTTCAAATAGTTTGATTCCAGCCGTTGACAGGCCATCTTTACCTGAAAGGTCCTACTCACAGAAGTATAAAAATGTTTTTGTTTATTTCCATTAAATGACACTGTTCTCTTGGTTCAAAAAACATTTGTTTTTAGGACATTTCATTTGCACTAAGCATAAGACATATTTGTAAACATGTTGACAGTGTGGGGTTCATATTCCTTCATTAAACATTGAGCTTGTTTATAAATATAATAATGAGAGGTATTCGTGTACATATTCTTATTCAATACAGGACTCATTTGCATATGATCATCAAGCCTGCAAATCATTTTCTCTGTCCTAAAAGGATGTGATTAATTTGTATTCATGCATCTAGATTAGATGTCATGTTTTAGTATTCTTTCTTCCCCTAGTTCTCCTTTAGAATGTTTCTTGAGTTTGTGAATGAAGAAGGAACCTACAAGCCTTTGTACTCCAATGATCCACCAGACAGAGTAAAGCCTGCCCTCAAGGCAATGGCAACAGGAATGACCTGTGTTGTTATATATGCTTTGTGTAATAATTCCTTTGGACCAATGTACATCTCCTCTTCAGAATTTGAGGTAATCGTTTGATTTTGACTTAATTTCCCAATTAAGTTAAAGACAGACACTCATCACCCCAAAGTACATTTTGGTATGGGTATGTCAAAATTCTCAGTTGGTGACTGCTCTTTGAAAGACCTCAAAATTTTGAAAATTCAAAAGATGCAGAGTAGCTCACATTCCACACAATGCACAGAGAATGCCCAGATTACACATCACAGCATTGCATGCTCACCAGGATATGGCCTTAAACTATGAAATAGGTTTATGTCTGCACAAGGAGGAGCTTTATACGATTATGGGAGGAACCACAAGTTACTTAGTTGGGAGAATTGGAAGTGTCAGGGATGACGAGAATTGCCCTTTATGCCCCTCCCTTTCCCTCCCTTCCCCAAGAAAAGAACATACTCCTCTCCCCAAGAACCAAAAAACATTATTTCCCTAAAAGAGAGAAAGGAAAACATGTTGCAAAAGTTACCAGTTGCATACCAGAATAAGGGATAAATCAACATTCACATTAGTTTGAGTCTAGTGCAGACCATTGCTTTCATGAAATGAAAGAAAATGTAACTGCAGCATCTTGTTTCTGTTGTTAGTCATATGAGATTAAGCAAGAACCAGAATAAAGGGATGCTGAATACTTCTTTACATTAATGATGTACTTTTATTGCTCCAAAATGGGTTCCATTTTGCCTGCAACAGTAAGTTAATTGTAGTGTACAAATTTTACCACCCCCCCCCCATTTCCCTTCTTTTATCAGTTTCATTTTTGTGCTTGGATGTAGTATTTATTTTCCTCCTTCTGTATTTGACAAGTCAGAGTTGTGATTAGTGGGCCTATCTTTGTGTGTTAGAGATGCTTGGGGCATATAAAGATGAGTTTTGGTCACCTTAATTGGGGAAGCTTGGGGGGGGGGGGGGGTTGACCCACTTACAACTTCATGTAGACACATGCCATTTTATCTGATCTACCAGTGTAGTCCTGTATCCCTTCCCCTCCCCTTCCCACATTCTCCTCCACAATTCTCCAAGTTTCACTTACCTTCAGACCTGTGTCATATGTATATTGTTTATAGTGTGAAACTTCTAGGTAATCTTATGATGGATGCATAATTGGCCCATTTCAACCATCAGTTTTACTGATTTCTTACTGTTACAGAATAGTGCGATGATCATCAAAGTAATCCGGTTTTGTCTTTATGGATATAACTTTTACTTCAAATATGTTGGCTTTTGGCTGCTAACAGTAAGTTTAATTTTTGGTTTCGATGAAAAGAGAAACCTAAGCAGTCATGATGGCGTGTGTATGTATGTGTGTATGTGCGTGTGTGTGTGTGTGTGTGTGTGTTTGTGACACTTTGCTCGTTAACACAATATCTCAAGAAGGGAAACTCTGACAGTTTTCAAACTTGGTACATAGATGCCCCATATTGAGAGGAAGAACCCTATTGTTTTTGGTGGGGGTCAAAGGTCACCTGGGGTCACCGGGGGTCAAAACCTGAAAACCTTGTTAACACAATATCTCGAGATAGGAAGCTTGGATGAATTTCATAGTTTGTATGTAGATGCGTTACGGTAAGAGGAAGAACTCTATCATTTTTGGTGGAGGTCAAAGGTCATCTGGGGTCACCGGGGGTCAAACCCTAAAAACTTCGTTAACACGATATCTCAAGAAGGGAAGCTCTTAAAGTTCTCAAACTTAGTACATAGATGCTCCATATTGAGAGGAAGAACCCTATTGTTTTTGGTGGAGGTCAAAGGTCACCTGGGGTCACCGGGGGTCAAACCCTGAAAACATTGTTAACACAATATCTTGAGGTAGGAAGCTTGGGTGAATTTCATACTTAGTATGTAGATGCGTTATGGTAAGAGGAAGAACCCTTTCATTTTTGGTGGAGGTCAAAGGTCATCTGGGGTCACCGGGGGTCAAACCCTGAAAACCTTGTTAACACGATATCTCAAGAAGGGAAGCTCTTACAGTTCTCAAACTTGGTACATAGATGCCCCATATTAAGAGAAAGAACCCTTTCACTTTTGGTGGAGGTCAAAGGTCACCTGGGGTCACCGGGGGTCAAACTCTGAAAACCATGTTAACATGATATCTCAAGAAAAAAAGCTCTGACAGTTCTGAAATGTAGTACATGGATGCCCCATATTGAGAGGAAGCACCCTATTGTTTTTGGTGGAGGTCAAAGGTCACCTGGGGTCACCTGGGGTCAAACCCTGAAAACATTGTTAACACAATATCTTGAGGTAGGAAGCTTGGATGAGTTTCATACTTTGTATGTAGATGCATTACGGTAAGAGGAAGGACTCTATCATTTTTGGTGGAGGTCAAAGGTCATCTGGGGTCACCGGGGGTCAAAGCCTGAAAACTTTGTTAACACGATATCTCAAGAAAGGAAGCTCTGACAGTTCTCAAACTTGGTACATGGATGCCCCATACTGAGAGGAAGAACCCTATTGTTTTTGGTGGAGGTCAAAGGTCACCTGGGGTCACCGGGGGTCAAACCCTGAAAACCTTGTTAACACAATATCTTGAGGTAGGAAGCTTGGGTGAATTTCATACTTTGTATGTAGATGCGTTATGGTAAGAGGAAGAACCCTTTCACTTTTGGTGGAGGTCAAAGGTCATCTGGGGTCACCGGGGGTCAAACTCTGAAAACTTTGTTAACACGATATCTCAAGAAGGGAAGCTCTGACAGTTCTCAAACGTGGTACATGGATGCCCCATATTGAGAGGAAGAACCCTATTGTTTTTGGTGGAGGTCAAAGGTCACCTGGGGTCACTGGGGGTCAAACACTGAAAACATTGTTAACACAATATCTTGAGGTAGGAAGCTTGGATGAATTTCATACTTATTATGTAGATGCGTTATGGTAAGAGGAAGAACCCTATCATTTTTGTTGGAGGTCAAAGGTCATCTGGGGTCACCGGGGGTCATACTCTGAAAACCTTGTTAACACGATATCTCGAGGTAGGAAGCTTGGATAAATTTCATACCTTGTATTTAGATGCCTTATAGTAAGAGGAAGAACTCTATCATTTTTGGTGGGGGTCAAAAGTCATCTGGGGTCACCAGGGGGTCAAACCCTGAGACAGAGCTCCCAACCAGCACGGACTTTCCATATTCAGTACGGAAAATCATTGTAAATATGGGAATACGGATTTTTCCTTGATAATCCAAATTTTGAATGAGTAAATAGGTCCTTTCACGAACTTTATTATTCTTTAGCCAACATATCAAAAGACTGAGAATAGACTACAGTATTTCACTTTTCTGTACAGTACTGTAGTGTATTTATTTGAGCCCAGTAATCTATGCTGTTATGTTATTGGTTAAATTTTTGTCAACAAGTTGATGTTAAACCAATCAGTAGATAGTTTGCAGCAGATCCATGACATTCCATAAGCAACCATATCATTGGTTGATCAGGTGTAAACAGATCCACTTTCAACCAATCAAAAACTGTGTTAAAAGCTAGTTTCTGAGTGCAGTGACAGAATCCTGCCAAGGTCTGTTGAGCTGGCTGAGTAGCCCAACGTTAATGTTAGATTTGACTGTAGGACTGAATTGGAAAACTAGCACCAAGAAATGGAATAATAAAAATTACAGCAGGAATATCACAGTATGTTGTAATATGGGTAGCAGAGTAGTATGAGTAACTTAAGTGGAAAATTTACCAGGCAGATCAAGTTTTAACGTAGGCCTAGGCCTAGGCGTAACAGTTAGGGCCTAACGTTAGGCCTAAGTGTTGTTACACTTACAGAACCAACAACAAACATTAGCCTACACACACAATAACGTTAGACTCAGTACATAAATCTAATGCAGAGTTCCAGGTTTATGGGCTAGGCCTAGACAAAGTCCTAGTCCTGTGACTAAGTCCTAGCCTAACTGCCACAGTACAGGCTAGCCTAATTGTAGTACAGTATGTATGGGCTGATATTACTTATTAGAGGTAGGCCTAGGTTACTGTAATAGCTATGGCCTAGGCTAGGGCTAGTCAAAGCAGTTATTGCCTGTCAAATGTTGGTACCCATCATCTAAGTTTGTAGTATTTACAGAGAGATTTCTGTGACCAGCTGTGCATAGGCCTAGGCTAGGTTTATACTTATAGCTGGGCCTAGGCTAGACCTAGGCTAATGTTACTTAGGGCCTTGCCAAGTATTTAGTATAGCCTCTAGGCTATACTGTAACGTTAGGCCTTGGGAATACTTGGGATATTTTGCATTTTGTCCTTTGGTGACCCTGATGACTATCTTGGGAATTCTTGGGAAATTTTGCTTTTTGACCTCTCGTAACCCCAGATGACGATCTTGGGAATTCTTGGGAAATTTTGACCAGTGACTGAACGATATGGGACATCATGGCATTAGGCCTATTTGGAATAGAACATATATCATCGAAACCTCAATGCATTTTTGCATTCTGGTTAATATTTTGTTTTTTTCTTCAACAAGCTGATTTCCCTGACCCTTTTTTTTTGTTAGCTTTAGAATGGCAGTCAAATGAACAGTCTGGTTCCAGAAGCTCTTATAAGATAAGACGAGGAAAGCTTCAGATATTTGTAAAACATGAAACAGGCTTGTTTTCCTCTTCTGTTGGACTGTCCTGAGGCCTTGAGAGGGATTTGAGGGGAAGGGACCCACATCCCCTTTGCAAAATCTTTGTTTTGGAAACAAGAGTCCGCATAAGTGTCAAAGCTTTGTGTAGCAATTTCTGGTGTCGTTTTGGCCGAATGGAATTCTGCATATGGTTTCGTGTACAAAGACTGCTATTCATTTCAGAAATTTTGTAGCAATCACACTCATTTGAGGAACATTTTGCTATGCTATACCAGCTAATGCAGACACTGTTTGGAAAGTTGACTTACTTGCAAAGTATATTTGGTAAAGCTTTGAACTCTTAAAAATGTTTTGAATTCAACAGTTCAAACCCTCCATTTTTAGGCCACTTATAAAGCCTTTTCCTGTTCTCTTAATCTAGGGAAGTGTCCTTTTTAAGGCATGTTCAAGTAATGTCCATTAATAGGTCAGATATTGTTATATCCTGGCCAGGATCTTTATCAAAGGCAAAATTCACACTCGGCAATTTCAAATTAGGAAGTAGAGGGACAACAGTAGTGAAAGCTGATAAAGGACCAGGAAAATACAAAAGTGTGACAAGTGTGACATGGTTGAGTAGCATCTAACATGAT
This sequence comes from Holothuria leucospilota, assembly GCA_029531755.1. Classification (NCBI taxonomy): domain Eukaryota; kingdom Metazoa; phylum Echinodermata; class Holothuroidea; order Aspidochirotida; family Holothuriidae; genus Holothuria; species Holothuria leucospilota. The sequence continues at coordinate 4,746,563 of CM055981.1, forward strand.
TGAGTCTCATCTGAACTTAAATTTTTGTGAGCAATGAAATGGCCAATGGCCTACAACATCAAAACTGATGATGATGATGATGATGATGATGAGGATGACAACAAAGTGTTGTAAGAATAGTTTGAAAATAGATAAGTGATAGGAGAGGTTCAAATGCCAGAAGAGGACTATTAAAAGGCTGAATTATGATTCAGCCTTTTAATAGTCCTCTGGTATGAGGGATGTCCATGATTGGCCTGGAGTGTAAGGGATTACCAATAATAATAACAACAACAACAACAACAACACGGTCGCGGTCGCAGTCATAATAATATAATGTAGATTTATTATGTGCACAAATCCACCTAAAAAAGGTGCTCAAGGCGCATAACAATGAAAACATACTTTACAACATTACACTTACATTACAACTTAATCTACACATAAAAAATACATACACAAATGGTAATCAATGCAAATAGGCAATAGTAGTCGAAAACCAGAATTATGAAAAAGCTTCATTGAACATTAAACATATATGGTTCTTATTGCTTTATAGCGCATGAAAATTAGGAAGTATGAACCATTAAGTATAAAGTAAATAATGCGGCATTACACGTAGCATTATTTTAAACATTTTTTGGCATATGGTACCTCTTTCTACATTGTTCAAAATGTCTTGGATATTCCAAGGTATTTTTTATACAGGTGACCTTTTTGTTTTGGTGGGCCGTCTAATGTTTGGGCAGATAAACTGAGTGGAAAATGGGTTGCAGTACACAGGAACAGAGAATGGTACACGGTAGATTTGTAGGAGAAACAAAGAGATTGTTTTATGGGTGAAAGGTAGAATAATAGAATGCAGGAGGCCTGCCAGTGGTGGAAGGATAGAATGTCTCAGCATATTTCTTTGATTGTCAAGATTTCACCATTCTTATGATTCACAAGGTAGTTGCCACTTCCTAGACAAGATGACTTGTGGCAAGTCTATTCTGTACAAGTCATGTTCACATAGTGTCTGAGGTCTTTTAATTTTTTGTGTATTTTGTTTCCTCCGTTTGATGCTGGCGATCATAGGACTGGGTATCACTTCTCTGTTTTATCTGGGCCTCATCTTTTGTAAAGGTAGAAGAAGGTGTTTGCTACTATCTATGGTCAGTTTTATGGAAGATGTGGTATTGCTTGCTAGAAGCACTACTTTTGGACAATATTTAAACATTAATAGCAATAAATTACCACACCCACTAACACTTTGAGAGCAACCATTCCTATCTCTTACTTTGAAAAAAAAAAACAGCAAGTTGAGTCTTCCCTTAGATTGTAATCGACTATCCTAGCTGATCCCATAATAACTATGATGCCACCTTTTTTCTCCACAAGAGGATAGTGTGTGTTTTTCAGTGTCAAATTTCAGAAATGCTGAACTAAGCTTAAAGCATATTTTTGACATCACTTAAGTAAGTGAAAAAACATAAAAATCTATCATAAGGGAGTGGGTTTGTGACTTCATAGTAGACAAAGACTTGTATGGAATAATAGTTTACTTTCCAGTGTGGGGGCCCTTTATAATATGAAGCCCATGTGACATACTTTTTATTTTTACTTTGTCAGGAGAGTGTCTGCATATGTGGAGGTCTAGCGTACAATGGTCAGGATAAGGATGGTCAGCATAGGTGGGATGCAGTGATAGGAGCCAGGCTGTACTTGCTTCTTACTGCAAATGCCTTTAGGGATCTAATTCGTTCTTTCAATTTGACCACAAATCTTTGGACTGCAAGGTAAGGGCTTCATGATTTTCTCAGCGAATAGATTTTAATGTCAGTTTTGAGTGTAAGGTGGAGTGCAAGTTCTAATATCAGGTGAACAGGGTTAGAGATGCTAAAATTTCCCCTCAAATGGTTAACTTTCTCTTAAAATATCCAATTTTACCAGAAGAAGCCTCCCAGCTTCTCAACAGTTTCCACCTAGAGGTAAAGAATGTTTTTTGGAAGAACTCTCTCTTCTTATGGATTTTATTTTCTTATATTTTATGCTTTCATGCCTATTCTGACTGGTTTAATTTGTAATTTATGGTTTAATGTTTTCCTTTTTTGTACTGATCATAGAGCTTGTGTGGTCACATGGTTTGCTATGTGACTTTTATGATTGGTTGATTAAATACATCATTTTGACATGGATCAATAACTAGTATCTGTAATGGAAATCACAGTCGTGAAAATATTTTGGGACATCATGGGGGGGGGGGAGTGGGAAAGAGGGGGCTTAGCTTCAGAATATGTCTCTTTTGTGGTTAAGCCCATAGTAAGTAGGATGAATACCCCTGTAACCATCAATGCGTTTGTAAATTTAATTGGCCTTATTAGTAACCATTTTAGCATTACTTAGATATGCTTCATTTATGCAGAAGTTGTGATACACTGCAGAAGTAGGCTCTAAAGCAGGCATTTAATAAGCTAACAGTACTGACAACATTAGCCGTCAGTGCCGATGCTGCTCACCATGATGCCCTGAAGTATGAGGGCCAACTGACAGCAGCATCAGCCTTGCCCCTTTCTAAATTGCAGTCAGTGTCCTTTTTGCCTCCAGAGTAACATGCCATTAGTTGGAATTAACTTTGCCTACCTACTGGCACTTTTTTCTCATTGACTTGCAGGGTTGGCAGTTTTTGCCACAGTCAGTTTTTACCGGTGGTTTTTACCGGTAAAAACCGTCCGGGTTAAAAACAGGTTTTTGCCGAAAAATGGAAAAAACGGTAAAAACCTATTCTGCTACATTGAATAAAATGTTGTTAACAAGTACTTTTTATGCCTTTTTCAAAGTCTAAAGAAGAAAATTATTCTGTTACATCAAGATTAATCATTTTAGGCAATAATATATACCATATTAGAGTTTGAATGTGATTTGTTTAGTGATTTTGGCCATTTTTTGTCCGATTTACACTGTTTTGTGTTAAGTATACATACACTAGATATATTTAATGCAGAAAAATGGGAAGGAAAATCATGGAATAATTTAAGGATTTATTTTCAGATGGATGGGAAGCTTTCCTGGGCATACTGGCAAGTTGGTAACTCCACTCTTGGGTACATACTCTTTCAAGGGGAACCTGCAGCTGTGTAGGTCCTACAATATCTCAGTGTCTTACAGTTCATTGACCCCCAGTAGTGAATGTCTCATGTATAATTGAACCATCCACCTTCCTTCAACATTTCCACTTTCTTTATAAAATAAAGTGCTGGCTATCCACTTAAGTTTCTTTTGTTCTAACATTACTACTTGTGGTTTATCAATTTTTTTCAATGAAGATTACTTAATAGTCAAAAAATAGTCTCTTCGTATTTGTTTGGTCATCGATAAATTCTTTCTTAATTATCTCTCAGTATGGTGGACTTGAAATACCCAGAGAAGCTCCCTTGATGAAACTCATTAACTTCAAGTTGCTGCTTAGTCAGCATGTATGGCACTGTAATTTGCTTCTCTGCTGTGTCAAACTGAAGTTTCTGACATGATAAAGGAAGTTGCTTGTCGATTTCATTCTGCTACTGTACTCAATATGTGTAACAGATATGCCCTGCCAAATTTGTGACTGAACTTATATTGAGAACTTTCATAACTTTACACATAATTTTATTAATCCTCATTTTGAAAAACTTTGCTTGATAAATCTAGTCATTTAGCAAACCAACTGTAATTTTCAGACTATTCCTGTTGGCATGTAGTTGCTTTGTTTGTGGTTACACTTAACAAGTTAGGGCTTACAGTACTATTGTAATAACTGAGTATATTTCAGTCTTTATTCTGTGTTTGACAAGTTTTAGTGCTCACTTTGTAGGCAAAATAGAAAGTGTAAATGAATGTAAATAATTTTATCTCAACTGGCTTATCTATCATGTGCAATGGGGTACAACAACTGCACTCTTATAATTGCCAGAAGAGGTTTTTTCCATTTTCTCCCGCTTTTTACCGGTAATAACCAGTTATTACCAGTTTCTACCGCTGTCCCGGTAAAAACAGGTTTTTGCCGGCAAAAACCCAACCCTGTTGACTTGCAAGAGTGACTCAATGCCCTTGTCAAGTTTTGGGAGTTGCCCTGATGCCTATCAAATCCAAAAATTGCCTTGATGCCCTGCAAAGTAAATGAAAGGACATTTTGTGATTGACACCTCATCCCCAATAAAAGATAAAAAAAAATGTTCTTCCTGCTCCAACACTCACTTCAGGGCCTACAAGAGCTGTACTAAATATGAAGAGTGCAAACTGGTTTTTGGAATAGTCTTATATTTGGAGTTTTAAGTAAAATCAGTTGAGTGGGAAATGTTTCAGCCTGTGATAGATTTTGGATATGATATTCCAAAAGAACAATTTGGGTACCTTCCTTTGTAGAAGCATACACAATTTGGGCTCCTGCATTCTTTAGAGAAACCTTAAAAACGGTGCCCCCTAGTTTGAGAAATGGATTGTGCAAATTTTATTTTTCATGTTAACCCTGGTGTATATCATTTTTAAAGTAGTTTGGTTCTATAACCCCATCATGTGGTACTGTATTACAGTGGTCCATAATGGTTGGCCAATTATGTAATAACAGACCCAAAATGGTATTTTTCAGGTGCTAGTAGGGAATGGTTGAAAGTAAAAATTATCTGTATATGCTCCCATTTTCTTGGTAGGATTGGCACATGGTGCTAGCTTTTCGTGTGGGCTAATGCAAGCCTGACAGTACTGATAGGGTTTACAAGCATAACCTTGAAATAGTAATTTTATATAAGCACCCCAGAGTAGTTGTTTCTGTCTTTAGAATGGAGTCTAAAATACTGAAGCAAAAAAGGAAGGGAAGGGACCTCACTTTTGTTTGTTGTAGGTTAAGTCTAATTTGGTTCAAAGTTATAATAAATCCATAAGAGTTTTCCTACTACTACTTTTTCCTATATTCTCTAATAAACGCCTCCTCTTTGATAAATGGCTCCCCCTCTAAATTTTTAACAACTTTGAGTAGGCCAAGGCCTAGGCCTAAGCCTAGGCTTAAGCCTAACGTTAAGGTCACAACAGTACAATGTCAAAAACAATTTACCTTTTCAGATGGCTTGCGGTTTGATCCATGTAGAAGTTTCCAAAACACAAAATAACAATCTCAAAACAACAAGCAGCAGTGCATTCTGACAATAGTACCATATACATACAGTGTGATTACATGCAGAACTGGTACTCCTTAACACAATATCTCAAGAAGGGAAACTGACAGTTTTCAAACTTGGTACATAGATGCCCCGTATTGAGAGAAAGAACCCTATTGTTTTTGGTGGAGTTTAAAGATCATTTGGAGTCACCAGGGGTCAAACTCTGAAAACCTTGTTAACACAATATCTCAAGGTAGGAAGGTTCAATAAATTTCATAGTGTATAGATGCTTCATGGTGAGAGGAAGAACCTTGTTGTTTTTGGTGGGGTTCAAAGGTCATCTGGGGTCACCTGGGGTCAAACTTTGAGAAACTTGTTAACACAATTTCTCAAGGAAGGAAGCTTGGATAACTTTCATACTCAGTATGTCGATGCTTTACAGTAAGAGGTATAACCCTATTGTTTTTGTGGTAGTCAGAGGTCTTCTGGGGTCACAGGAGTTCACACTCTGAAAACTTTGTTAACATGATATCTTGAGGTAGGATGCTTGGATAGATTTCATACATGGTATGTGGATGCCTCATGGTAATGGGAAGAAACCTGTTACTTTATAGTGGAGGTCAAAGGTTATCTGAGGTCACCAGATGTCAAAAAGCAAAATTTCCCAAGAATTCCCAAGATCGTCATCAGGGTCACCAGAGGTCAAAAAGCAAAATTTCCCAAAAATTCCCAAGATTGTCATCTGGGGTCACCAGAGGTCAAAAAGCAAAAGTTCCCAACAATTCCCAAGATTGTTATCTGGGGTCACTGAGGTCAAAATGCAAAATTTGCCAAGAATTCCCAAGATCAAGTATAAACACAAAGCTGTGTTTTTCAAACAAGTTAAGGTAGCATTTGGCCAATTACTAAATTAGAGAAATGGGACATCATGGCATTATTTGGACTGAAACATATCATCGAAACCCCAAAGTATTTTTTGCACTCTGGTGTTAATTTAAATATATCCTCAAAAATCGCCCCCTCTTTGAAAAATGCAATGCCCTAGGGCGTTTATTAGAGAATATATGGTATACTTTGTTATAACAATAAATGTTTAAGAATCTAACGAGAAGGGGAGAGGGTTTGCATACCTGCAGCTAGAAAACCTTAACAAGACATGCAGTTTGATTACAAACAAATCACCTTCTTCCTCCACCCTTTCTCATATTGCAAAAAAAATGGAAGTTGTTTTATTTCATTTTCCAACCTTTTCATGCAAGTACTGTCAGATAGCATATTCAGGCATTGTCTTTAGTCATAAAGCTGACCTTCATTAGTTAACTGTACTTTGAAATTCAGCCATATCAAGGTTGACAGTGGGAATTTTTCACTGCCAAATTTAGGTAAATTTGGCAGTTAGAAGCTTGTTAAAATCAATATTTGGCATTGAAAAATTTTAGATTTAGCAGTGAATTTATATAGAATCCAAAGTAGGTAAGTGTGGCCAAATTTAAACATGTATTGACAGTGTTTTGATGATCTTTTGTTACTCTTCAAAATGGCAATGAAACACTTGATTTGGATTTTTTGGGGGCAAGAATTTGGCATTAAGGTGTTAGTCAGGGTTAGCAACAGGGTTGCCACTTGCCAGATTTTCTGTGAGGCAACCAGCCAAATTTGGTGTTCAGTATAGTCAAGGAACATCAGATGAAACTTGGTTGACTTAAACACTCCAACTGCTTATTAAAAGTCATCAACATAAAAAAATAACCCTGCTTTTTACGAACACTGACCAAGTTAATACATCCAGTTTATGCTCTCATAAATTATGCATTTGCCAGTTTCCTATAGAAATTGTAGAAACCCATACATTTTTAAGGAAAATTGACAGTCAGTTCTAAACCCCCCCCCCAAAAAAAAAGACAAAAAAACAAAACAAAAAAAAAAACCTGCCACAGTGCTGTTTTGTATGTGGTTGAAGATTCTGCATGGCAAAATGCCAAATTCAGTGCCTTTAGCATTTAAAATACCAATATGGCAACCCTGGTTAGCAACCATGTGCCATATCATTTATAGCCCTGAAATACTGAGGTTGTGGTGGTTGGAAATGTTCGTACACATAACCATGACTTATAGAATACAGTATAGGAGATTCAATATAACATAGCTGGGTATCTTAACTTTCCTAAACTAACTTTCTCACAGAAAGAAACTGAGTGCTTATAACTCATGAATAATTCATTTATACAACCTTTCAAATTTTCAAATGATGCAATATTCATAACTCTTTTTATGCATATATCTTCAGAAAGTAAAGTTTTATCTAGAGTTTATTGGTTAAAATAAATGGTTTACCATAGATAAAAGCTGTTTCCGGCTGTGCAGTGTTGATGGATTGTATCAACAATATATCCCATTAATTTTTCATGTTGACCTTATACCCAGGCATGCTGGATGTTGAATTGGACCAATTTGTTTAGTGATAGCTTGCCAAAACAGAGCAAGTTAATTTAAAGGGCATTAGTTTTGCATTTGTTTACATCCTGGGTGACCCAGAAATTAAAGCTCGTTTACTTCAAATTTGGGACGTTTTGCAAAATAGAGACTCTTTATTAGTGTAACAAATGAAAAACATGTCACTCTGTAAGGCTAAGGTCACCGTAACAAGACACATAGTACTACTTAAGCTGACCTAAATTATGAATTTGTTTAAAACAGTAAAATGTAGAAATATAATTGCCAACTTTTGAATGCCATATGTTAAATACTTTTCTGCATATGGGTCATTTCAAATGGACTTCTATTCATTTTTGTGTCCTTAAGAAGCTCTTTTGTTCAGAGATGAAAATGGCAATGTCAGTAACTTTTTGTTTGTACGCCAGGTACGTTTACAAGCGTTGCAGATTCCTTGGCAACCGTCATCTTTCTCAAGCAATTAGTCTTTTATTTCTGGCAATCTGGCATGGCTTCTTTGTGGGATACTTTTTGTGTTTCCAGCTGGAGATGATCTATGTAATGGTAGAGGATCAAGTAAGTACAAGGAAGCATTGTAATCAAGTAATGATGAGATTTCCCTATTATCGGTGATAAATTTCGTACGTGAAGATCAAGAAGTTACTTTCTCCCAATTATTATTGACATAAATAACAGATCAAGTAAGTTACTTACTTTTGGTGATTAATAAGTGGAAGATGGATTGAGTACTCACTAATTGTAGGGACTGATGGTTCAGTACTGACTACTAAAAATCAAGTAAGTACTTGATACTGCCATTAAAGGTTACTGGTGATTAATTACGTAAGTGGAAAATCGAGTGAGTACTTACTATTAGTAGTGACTGAAGAATCAGTACTGACTACTAAAAATCAAGTAAGTACTTGATACTGCCATTAAAGGTTACTGGTGATTAATTACGTAAGTGGAAAATCGAGTGAGTACTTACTACTAGTAGTGACTGAAGAATCAGTACTAACTGCCAAAATCAAGTAAGTACTTGATACTGCCATTAAAGGTTACTGGCGATTAATTACGTAAGTGGAAGATCAAGTGAGTACTTACTACTAGTAGTGACTGAAGATTCAGTACTAACTACCAAAAATCAAGTAAGTACTTGATACTGCCATTAAAGGTTACTGGTGATTAATTAGGTAAGTGGAAAATCGAGTGAGTACTTACTGCCACTAGTGACTGAAGAATCAGTACTAACTACCAAAAATCAAGTAAGTACTTGATACTGCCATTAAAGGTTAATTAAGTGCTTGCTACTGGTGATCAGTGTCATAAATGGAAGATAACAATACTTTCTAGTAGTGGTGACTGAAGATTCAGTACTGATTGCCAGTAGAAGGAGTCGTAATTTACAAATGAAGTGAGTACTTTCAGCTGGGAATTAATGTCTCAAGTGGGAGATAAAGTGAGTACTTTTTGTGACTGGTGTATGAGGAGTAAGAAATTACTGTCATTGCAGGGAGTAGTAAGTTACAAATGGAGTAAATATTTCCTGGCGGTCAATGTCATAAGTTAAAGACCAAGCAGAATCAACATTGGTTATGATAAAATTACCAAGATCATGCACAATTTGTCTGTCCCATCACTGAAATTTACCCACTTCTGTAGTACTTTTACCCTACAAGTAGTGGGATTCACAGGTTATGAAAATATGTGGCCTGGAAAAGTAAAAAAATTTGATTTTCACCATCTAGGCCAGAAAAAGTCATTGGCCTTTCTGAAAATGACAGAAGTTATGGATGACCAAAAACATTGTATTTTGTGAAGACTTTTACTTTCACATGCAATGCATATTTTTATTCCAGATTTGTTGTGGTTTTATGATGAACTAGGTCATGAATTTTTGGTTTCAATGAAAGAGAAACATATGCAATCATGATGGCGTGTGCATGTATGTGTGTGCGGGCATATGTGTGTGCATGCACACTTACTTTCCATTCAGATTGAGGACCTAAACAATGGATTTCAGGTCCTTAGAAGGAAATACAATAGATTTCTCATGTCCTCAGAAGTTTAACAATAGAGAGTCTGTTGTTAAAGTTAGGGTTAAGGAAGCAAACACAATAGAGAAAACAATGAGGTACTCAAGCAGTATGTAAAGCACAACTGTGCTTTTGTGCATATGTGTGTGGTTGTGATGCTTAGCTCATTAACAATTTAACACCATGTCACAAGAATGGAAATTCCCACAGTTCTCATAGTTGGTATATGGATACCTCCTGTTGAGAGAAAGGGCCCTACTGTTTTTGGTGGAGGTGAGAGGTCATCTGAGGTCACCAGAGGTTAAACTCTGAACAGCTTGTGAACAATTATTTTAAGAAAGGAAGCATTTATACTTCCCATACTTAGCCATGTAAATGTATAACATTGAGTGAAAGTGCCCTAATGTGTTTGGTAGAGGTCAAAGGTCATCTGAGATGACTGAATATCAACAACTAAAGAACTCGCATGACAGGATATTTTATGATTTTAAACAAAGAAACTTTTATACGTGGTTTTTATTTACCATATTTGTTACAAAAAATACTGTTGTTGATGCTTTTGTGTTCAGTAAAAGGTCATTTCAGATCACCAGAGATCAAAGTCTGAAAACCTTGTCAGCATTATATTTCAAGGTAGATATCATAGCAATTTTTCATACATGGTGGGGATATTGGTCCAGAGTATTAACCTTGTACAGCCTTTGTAGTTGTGACTGAAGCTTAAGTTCATCGAAACGTCCATGCATTTTTGCATTCTCATTCATAATTTTGTCACGAAAGGAGACCTTATGAAAGATACAGGTTACCATGTTTTGCTTCTATACATCTACAGGTTGTAGCTTTGAGCGAGAAGATTCCTGCTTTAAGAAATCTCGTGAATAAGCCATCAGCAAAAGTTCCAGTTTACATTATTACCAAAGCTTGGATGACTTTCTTTTGGGCATATGCCATCACTCCCTTTATCTTTCTACGATTAAGTAAAATTCATCACGTAAGTATGCATGTACATGTGGCTTTAAGGTACCTGCTGTAAAGTCTGCCCTATATTTTATGATACCAAATCTCCGAATGTGGGATTAGATTAGATGAGGTTTAACGTCCCAGTTTCCAACCAATTGGTTCAAGTCGAGACGACCACAGCCTTTTTTCCAGTTGTGGCTCACTGGCTTGTTTTCCCTACTCCATTGTTTATGCTGAGCACCAAGCACAAAGGCAAGAAAGCTTGCAAGTAGGGTTTAAACTTTAAGTTTTTTAGTGCAGCTGTTTTTAAATGTTTTTTTTTGTCTTTTTTTTTTGGGGGGGGGAGGGGGGCTATTTGGGATTCAGTAAAATTCATCATGTAAGTATGCATATATATGGCTTTAAGGTACCTGTTGTAAAGTCTGCCCTATATTTTATGATACCAAATATCCGAATGTGGGAAAGCTTGCAAGCAGGGTTTAAACTTTGTTAAGTTTTTTTAGTGCAGCTCTTTTTAAATGTTTTTTCTTTTTTTTGGGGGGGGGGGCCCTCCAGGGCTATTTTAATTGTTTGTGTTGGGAAGTATTCACAAGGGGAAGAGAGATTTTCATGTGTGTAGTATTTTTTCACCTCAACATTTTTTCTGGGAAAATTTTTGCTGCTGCTGATGCAAATTGTCCATCCCTGGGTGTATTTTGTACTCTTCCCTTCAAGGGCTTTCTAAGCACACTGTGGTATCAACTAACTTTCAGTTCAACTTTTTGTCTCACATCTAGATGCCTTATACTTAAGTTCATTACTGAGAATTAAGAGCGTAGATTGCTCTTGGATGCAAAATCCAGCTTTAACATTGACCTAATTGATTTTGAACTCGTAGCCTCTCAGTAACATTTGCCTCATTTCTTCAGTTGCCATCAGCTTTACACACTAATCCAAATTTAAAGCCTTGTTGAACTAGATATAAATGTAGAGAAAGTGTCAAGGAGGTACAGTTTCAAATCAGGTGTCTGCTCAGTGGAGCAATTTAACTACTCACAATTGGATCCCTGGATCTAGAAGATCCCTGCAGATGATCTTAGATAGGAAAGTTAACCATCTATTAGTGAGCCTTTCATGTATTGAAAAATTGCTTTCCTGTTTACTACATTATCTCAAAAAAAAGCTCCTTTCTCGAGAAATGGCATAAAATTTCCATCCATTATGCTGTTTTCCATTTTTTATAGCGGTTTTGGTCTACTCTAAATATACCAGTCTGTGTTGTTGGCTTTCCAGTTTTGATTTTAAAGTAGGGCTGTAAAAGATGAGCTTGGGAAATTCACTTAAATTCATTTTTAAGTCTTAAATGAAATATGAGATGTCACTGCTGTGAAGGGTATTAATAGCATCTAATGAAGGTAGATTTGTTGTGAACAACGTACTTCATTTTAAAATATTTTCATCCTTTGTAGGTTTGGAGGCAATTTTATTACTGTGGTCATGTGATCTACTTTTCCTGGGTGCTGCTCTATTTTCTGTTTATTGTCCCTCAATTAAAGAGAATGGCCAAGAAAGAGGAAAAGTAAGTAAATGCATTCTTCTTCCAAACATTTCCTTTTCGAGGCAGATAAACAGGGCGTTTATGTCAAGGTGCTGTTATGATCAGTTATACTTACTTGCAGGCATCTGTCATGCCAAAAATCGTTCAATTGTTTCATGACATAATATGAAAAAAAAAAAAAATTAATGCAAGGCAAATTGGCAATGAGTGTTTGGTCTGTTCTGTTGCTAGGGTGAGTATTTTATTCATTGATGTAAACAAGAAGGTTTTACAAATTGTGAATTAGAATGTCTTCTTTTTTTTGTATCTTTTGAAAATTTTGCAATGTAAATTTTAAAAGATATTTAATGAATAAGTGATGTTATGTCCCTAAAAGTTTTGATGTCAGTCCCCTGAATACATTTCTGCTGTCATTTTTTGGTTATGATGCTGAATGCATCATAATTTTTGCAATCAAGTTGATGTGTGTGTGTGGGGGGAGGGGTGTGCAAATGTAAGTGTGTGTATGTGTGACACCAAACTTGTGTACAAGCAGTCTCATAGTAGGAAATATCTGCTGTGGATGATACTTTGCAGGTATGTTGACCCTGGTGTAAAGTTGTGCCCTATATCTTTTGATGCCAGGCATAATAATGAGTGGGCAGGGCTAAATGTAAGAATCTTAAAATCTTAATACCTCCTAATCATGATGGTTGATTAGCTTCATATTTAGTAAGGGTATGCTAGTGGGCAGAGGTAATAGCTTTTTGTGAACAGTTTGTCATTAAATCAATATGCATGAGTGGGCAGGGTATTCCTGAAAATGGGTGAAAATGCTTGTGTGTAAGCAAACTCATTGTAGGAAAGGTCAGCCGTGTACTATTCTTAACAGTTTGAAGTTGTGCCCTACTGCTTTTGGTGCCAATATCATGCATAGTAATGAGTGGGCATGGTAAAATGTAAAAATCTTAAAGTGGCAATATCTCCCAATCAGGATGGCTGATCATCTTCATATTTAGCAAGGGTATGCTAATAAGCAATGCAATAGATTTTGGGAATAATTTATCATCATCATATATATTCATGACTTGGTGTGATAATTTTTGAAAATGCATAATTGTACAAGCAAACTCATAGTAGCAAAGGTCTGTACTGGTTAGGCTTGGTAGTATATTGATCCAGGTGTGAAATTGTGCCCTATTACTTTTGGCTGCAATATTATGCATAGTAATGAGTGGGTGGGGCTTATCCTACAAATCTTAAAATGGCAATTTCCTACCATCAGGATGGATTATTAGTGTTATATGTGGCATGGATATGCTAATAGGCAAATAGCTAGAGGAAAGAGCCTTTGGTAGTAATTTATCCTTTTCCTTAAAATTCACTGGTGGGCATGGTCATTATCTGAGGACATAGTATGAAACTTAGCAGAAGCGTCCTTTAATTTGTCCAGACAGCAAATTTGTTGTTTTAAAGTTGAATAGTGATTCATGTGTGATGCATGAGAATTTTTATTTGGACCTTCCTACAATGAATGTCTCTGTGGTAAACATTTTAACAAAACCTGAAAACAGCATCGAGTGGGACTGCTATTTGGCAAACAGTTGATTGTTTATGGCAGTGTCCTGAGTTAAGAACACAGAAGCGAGCATGAACTGTAATTGGTTAAATGAATACTACTCCTTTTTTTCAGTTTTATCCTGTATCTCAGTCTGCTGGTTCAAAAACTCTTGAATGTTCATGAATTGTGATTTCCTAATTGAAAAAAACAAATAACAATTGTACATTGTCTATGGGAAGATTCTGACAGAGAATGAACCTGTTCAGGAGACTTTCATTGTCATGATACGTGTTAAAAGTTATAGGAAGTTACTTTATATCGAAACGTTTTAATGGCCCTTGGCCTTGAAAATTTCATGCATGTAACATTTGGTGAGATGGTTTGAGGTCAGGTTTGACAAATAATAAAAACACCAATTTGTGGAATTGTTACCATCGTAGAGGTGTCTCGTTTAATTCCTGGAATCTGAACGATTTGTTACAAGCTTAGAAATATTGAGATAATATTTCAAGGTTTACAATTATTTAGAGCATTACCTTCAAGGATAGAATCGTTTACCAAAAACGAAGGTTGGGATGCAGTTTCGATCTTCTGTTTTTGCAGGAACCCGTCCTATCACAACATGGGGAAAGTATGATGATACTTTAATGCTGAAAGTATTAATTCATACACTGATTTTAAGTGTTATATTCTCCCAGTTTACTTTTCTTGGTGATAATTCCAATTTTTACAGTTTCAATTCATTCCATTTTTTCCATTTTGTGTTTTAATTTTACAGAGACAAACAGAAGAAAAGTGAATGAATGGCAGGAAACAAAGTCAGAAAGAGATGGGATGAATCTGGTTTATTAATTGAGTGTCATTGTGGGAGAAACTAACATCCTGAGTCATGGTTAATGGGAAAGAGAGCCACCATTTATCAGATTTATTTTCAATGGTACCACAATAATTAAATGTATGTCACTTTGAAAAATCATTTTGGTGAAGAGATCAGATAATGATCAAGTACTTTAAACTACAAGGTTCTTTTATGTGTTCTACCTCAGTGAAGTCTAGTGTTGCTGGTACCAAATGGCCAGTCAGAGCAGCTTTATGTTTGTAACTGTTTGAACATCCCATTTAACCTTCATTTTCATTGGTTAAAATTAAAAAGTGTCAATCTGTTCAAACTTGATAGCACATACTTTTAATTGAGTAATATTTACCTTTTCCCATGGTTATCAATATTTTCATCATTTTATTTTCACATCTCAGGATGGAATAGTTTCATGTCCAATGCTCACAGTGTTTTATCACTTATCCATTACAGTGGATTGCAGTTTGTCACTTTCTACAAGACCTTGAAAAACTGTGTGCTTAAATTTGAATCTGAAAGCATTTAAGAGACTTAGGGGCAAGGTACAAACATTACATTTAATGTTTATATTAGTGTTGGGCAGCGTCGGAAATAAGCAGGGGTGATGGGTGATTTGCCTGCACATTTCTAAAGATTGCCCTCTAACAAAAACATGGGGCAAAAATACAGTGCTGTCTTGAAAAAATCGCCCCTTCAAGGCTCAGTGCCAATAAGGAAAGCCACCCAAATAATGTGCGGTTTGGTGAGCTCTGTGACTTTTCTCCCCACTCGTCTGAAAAATATGAAATTTGATGCTGAAATAAGTTGGAGTACTTTGCTTTGCATCTGTATGAGTCTGATATATTTTATAATTTATCCTGGTAGTCAGTGTAGGTGCCTACCACAGTAGTACTGAAAGGTCACAGTGTGGCTTGTAAGAATTGAGATTTCCATGTGATATTGGACTTAGAAAACTCAGATTCTTAGTCAGGTGAAAAAAGTATGTGTCCTGTTTGAACCTTTTGTGGCATCCCTGTGTGAAAGCATCTGTTTTTGTCACAGCTAGGTGTTAAGCAGCACAGTCTAGAAATACTGAGTGTGTGTCTGAAACGATGAGAATGTTTTCCAAAATCTGAGACTATGATCCTTCTGAGTCCTTTAAAATTTCAATTCAAGATACTTTACTAGTACACATTACTGTGTAGGTGTTTCGGTCTCAGGGTAGCCAATTCAAACGTAAACTTGAATGCCATCCAAAATTATTTAGAGGGCACTAATTTCATAAAATAGTTTCGACACACATGTATAATACTCTAACTAAGCCCTGTGTAATATTTTCGAAAGCCTTTCTCCAGTAAGTTTTCCATACGATACTTTTTCCTTGAGAGTTACTTGCTGTGGCTGCTATGCTATCCTTATGAGTTTAAATATGAAGATATATTGGGCCTAGCCTAGTCTTGTGTTTCAAAGTAACACTGAGTGAGTGGCAGTTACAGTTTAAGTTAGGGTATCGCTTGGTGCTAGGTTGCCCTAAGTGTGGTAGAGGCAGCGCGGGATTGTGATTTATGTGAGGTGAAATTAATGTGGGGAACTTAAGGTATGGAATAGTCTACAACTTTAAACCTAATGTAAGGCCTAAAATATTTTACACTTTCGTGTATAGAAGAATTTGATTTGAAAATTTAGCAGATCTAGTTAAGTCCAGGTTAAAAAAGTTACAAAATCATTGGAACTGATTTTCGTGTTCTGTGATTTGACTTCATGGTAACAACAAGTTATGTGTTTTCATTCAACAAGAACACATCAGTATTTGAAAAGAGCCATCATGAATGCCAAAAGAGCCCTTGTGGATGAGTTCATGGGGTCTTTTTTGGGAGGGTTCCCATTGGAAATAGTTCCCTTGAGGTGAAGCTTAATTCCTACCCTGTTGTTGGGCAATATTGAACTTGCGACTGTTGTGATTGATAGCTTAAAAGTGATTGTGAAAATCAAATGTTGATAACAATTATTCTTGTAGCAGATTCCAAGTGAGGTTTCTCCTTGAGACACTACCTATAACAAAAATAATTAACATGTCTTTTGTTTGTGTTAATCTACGGTTTAGTGATATTTTTGAACTTTTGCACTTGACAGATGAGAAAAGATTCCTTAGTTTAGTATGAATAAAAGGGACAAATAGAACAGATCAAGGTAAAAGTAGAATACAATGAATGAGAAAAATCTTCACTTGCTACAAAACCAAGCAAAAACCATCAAATCATTTTTGCCTATCACATTTTTTCACAGGAATTTATTATGTCAGAATTCTTAGCACTATACTGTCTTACAGAAAACTATTGTGATGGTGATTATTTTCAGTATTTTGCCCACCACTAGATAATATGTAAAATGATTTTAGTTGCATGTATCCTGTAACCCTTGATTTTACTTTCTCTGGTGTTTGGGGTTTTTGAATTGTATAATGCTGATCATTAAACTAGTCCTAAGGTTTTTCTTTGGGCTTAGTATGTCAGTCATCATAGGGATCATACAGTTTTCATAATTTTCACAAGTGGTATAAAATGAATGGGGGGTGGGGGGTGGGTGGGTGTGGGAAGTAAAGACACATGAATGTTTTTCAAAGGCTAATATGTGACCATGATAACCATCATCTTTCATTGTTTCAAAAGTAAGCTTTTTGGGGGGGAGAGGATCCCCAAAAGTAGTTTGTTTTGTTCTTTTGTGAAAAAGATGAAATCATGGGCTGCCAGATAGCCAGGTTGGAGAAAAAGTTGGACGTATTTATAATAATGATGCAAGCAGTTATGCAATATTTCTACATTGGTATTGGAGAAGAAACATAGCAACGGTGTATTACTTTCTTAATATGATTCACTGATGATTCAGCCATTTTCAAAGAAATATTTTCCCAGAGGTTGATAAAATATGCCTTTTTTTGTAGTTAACTTACCAGTGTTTCCACTGTTTCGTCAAGGAATAGAATTGAACTAGCTTTCGCTTATTGGTAGAAAATGTTGGAATGGTTAGTACGTGGGGGACAGGAGGACATTCTGAATGGGGAAGTGAATTAAGAAGAGTATATGCTTATGCCTTCAAGATTTTCAGTTTTATTATGACCCCCCTACCCATCCAACCACCACCCTTTCCCCTCCCATTCTGCAGAAAAAAGGTATAGCTACTGCTATTGCTGCCATCATAAATAAATGAATAGCTTGACAGTATTTTTTTATCTCCTTTTCTAAATATTTTCATCCGTTTGTCCCAATCTTCGACAAGTTCTTTTTACATAATGTGTCTGTTGGGCTAGCTGTTCTCTAATCTACTTGCCCACATGAATATACAGTATACTTTTTCAGTTTGAATCTGCCTTCTAGCCTTTGAACTTGTTTGTGGGGAGACTTTGCCTTGGTACTTGCCCCGCAAGCCAAGATCTTGATGCACTTGTCTAAGTGTTTTTTTTTCTCACCTTGGACTGTCACCTGTGGGATTTCTCAAGTGGGTGTGGTTCACTCTTCTCTGGAGGAAACTTCAAAGTGGGAGAGAGAAAATGGCTGTGATGTTAAGAAAATTGCAATGACTTACAGAGATTTACATGATTGAAACAATTATAATGATTACAGTTACTTTCAAAATTGTAATGATAAAAGTGATTCAAATGATTTCATAGTGTGGAAGGATGGATTAGCAAAATGTGTTGGTCAATGTGAGCTATTTATACTTCTCTCTTTCCGTTTTATAATTTGCTCAATTTTTAAACTGCACTTATGTCATCTTTCAAGCTCTTTCACTGGAATAATACTCATCTTATCCAGCTGTTGATCTGGTCTCTTTCATGGTAGTAAGTTTCGAATTTGGACTCATTTAGTGCGATTTTGCAAGTATAAATGTATCGGTAAAGATATCGGAGAAAACTAGTTAATGAATCAATTGTACTATTGTAGTATACATAATCCAGGTATTGGACTCCTTAAAAGCAATGCATAAATGAAGCTGCCATTGTTTGTGACTAATCTCTTGCCAAAAATTTGTAGGTTGAAGTACTCCACTATTAGTATGTAGTTGTTCTTGACTTGATCATGTAATATTAGAGAGATGGTGACATTAGAAAGGGTTATAGGAAGGGATTTCCCCTTATTTAAGAATGTAGAAGACTGACAATTTTAGTACTGTTATCTGTAGAATTGATGTGAAGAAAATTTTCATGTTTCAAATTCTAAAATTGAAATACTTTGGCTCATCTGATGATGTTTACATGTAATTTGTAACAGTGCACTGTATTTGCTGTTTCTGTAGCTTGGTTTGGGTAGCATGCCCTGGTGGTATAAGACCAGGGGTGAATGTCCGGGTGGGTAGTTGTCTGGGTGGTATTTGACCGGGGGTAATTGTCCGGCAACCTCACACTTCCCTACACACATACATAGACAATAGACGTAAAGTCACATATGCATATTCATAGAGACATGCATCATATGCTTAAAGACATTTACTTTTATACCCTGAAGTACTCTCACCCTCCCCCCCCCCTACCCGCTCCACTCCCCCACGTGCCCAACACAAATTATCATCATCGATTTCGGCACTGTTTTGCAAACTATTTATATCTTGAATCATGCTAATTAAATCAGTTGTGTTGCCTACATGTGTGATATTTAAGCCTGTGTAATAGTTTCACTTCAGTCAATGCTTCATTCAATGTGGCATTTAAATAGTAAAAACAGGGTGTATTCAGCTTTGTAGAGTTTCGTTGTTTTGTAAAATCAATTTAACAGGGAAAGCATCAGCCAGTTTCATTGCCTAGTAAGAAAAGTGATGGAAGTTACCTGCCAAGCTTGAGGCCTGCTTGCATGGATTCTCCATTAATATTTGTAGCAATATCTGTGGGAAGAATTCAGGAGGGGGCTTCATAAGCACTACAAGGTCCCCAGACATACCTGCTGATCTCCATGCAGGTAGAATATGGGCTGTTTGGGGGCAAAATGTTTGCCATGTTTGTGCAGACTTGTGACATTATTGTATGAAAACTTCTCCGCAAAGTTCTCAGTTCCTCCTTCCCCAGTAAAAAGTTCTGTGTGCTTATGATAATTTTCCCCCTGACCCTTCCTTTAGGGACATGATGTTAACTGTGAAAATACCTCTTATACTTATTTCATATTTCAATGCAGTTTTCTTTTATTTGTCAGGAATAAGTTTTCCATACAGGAAATGCCAAAGAACATCAATTCTTTTCATGCAAGTGTTAGTTTCAAGATATGTACCATATTGAGTTTTATAAAGATTTTCTGTAAATTGCTTTGTTCTTAATTTTGAGAAATGATGAAAAGGAGAAAGAAGAGGAGTCATAAAACTTGAACTTACATTTCCCCTACCCCTAATTTGTGAATGACCTTTTTTAATGTTATAGTATTTTGTTGAAGAATTGTTTAATTGAGGTGGATTATCTTAAAGAAAAACAACATGATTTGAAACTTCAGTGAAACATGCACATTACTTGTTAGGGAAATAAGAGGGAACCTGATGTTTCTGAGTGCTAAGGCATTTTGTGTGTGTGTGTGTGTCGGGGGGGGGGGGGAGTGGGGCATTTGTGTGTGGGGGTGGAGATGGTATTGTTTGGGTCACCTCTTTTGCAAGTTAGATACCTCAAGGAAGGTAACATTGTAAGATCTCACATGTTTTGAATGTTCCATGTGGAAAAGAATGCCATTTGTGGTGCACTGTAGAACTTCATCTGTGTTCAGAGTGTGAAAACCTTTTTTACATAAAATGAGATTTTTTACATGACTTGTAGATGCCTGGTATCAGGTATGTAGCACTCCCTCTCTCTGATGGTTAACATGATGTGATTCTGTTTCACCTTTTTGGTGCCCCAAAAGGGGAAGGTAAAAAGTGTGTTCATTGTTCTTTCTTCTTTACAGCACATGGCATATCCAAGTTATAGGATGGACAAATTGGGTGAGGATTTCACTGAATTCCTGTAATCACTCAAAGCATTATTGATCAGCATTAACTGGCCATGGGTATTACATTTATGTGCTTAGCCTTTTTTCCCGGTTACATTAAAATCTTTGAGTGTTACCCATTTTGTTATTTACTACTCATAAACGTGGCTTTGCAGGGGCGGATCCAGGATTTCTGAAAAGGGGGGGGGGGGGGCGAAGTTGTTCGACCTGTGATTGACGGCACTATACCATCTAAGCGGAGCGCCACCATCGGTTGGCGGGGAGCACACAAGAAAATTTTTGACAAACTAGACCTCCCAGATCGCCGGAAATAGCACTTCCCATGTCTTATTTTTGCATTTTCTGCTTCATATAATTTCATGTCTCAACTCTCATCACATTAATTTTTCCACAAGTTATTAACAGAAGACAGTTATCATAGGCACAGTGCCTTACTAAAATCCTGTTCAAGGCGTCTAATCAGATCTTTAGTAGTCAAGTTCTAACTTGGTGAACATTGAGGGACTTCCTTGAGAAATTTGTGACCCATATCTTAGTTCGACTTGATGCCAGGACCCAGGTACCTTGCATTGAAATGTGGGCGTAAATGTACGTTTTATCACGTGCATGTTTCCCTCTGCCTAATTTCTTGTTTTGCCTGGACTCAGTGAGAAAGTGAAAATGGCCGAAAATGCACGAGACTTGGCAGCCCTGTCATTGTTTTGGGGGTACGTCCAGGTAATCTTGGTATTATTGTAGGCCTTACATAGTATCAAAACTGAATGACCGAATTGTAATGATTCCGACCACTATATTTCCAAATAAAATTTTGTGACGTGCACTGTAGGCCAATCTTAACGTCTTTCAGAGAAAAATCGAGAGATTAATTAACTGACAGAACAGCATTTGGCCATTTAGTTTGTCATTGATTATGTTATACTTGTTGATTGCTGAGTTTTACTTAATTTATAATTCCTCGCTTTTCTCCTTAGGAATTTATTTATGGAGGGAGGCCCCCTTACTGAAAATTTTAGGGAGGGACGCTTCCCCGCTTTCCGCCGCCTATGCGTAGCATACCAGAAAATTTGGGTAAAAGCATATCCCAGATAGCCGGAAAAGACACTTTAAGGCCTTGTAATTTGCATGATTTTCCATTTTAATTCTCTTGCAGTGGCGTAGCTAGGATTTTTTGTTGGGTGGAGGGGGTCCCGTTTACTCTCTAAGAGGAGCGCCACCATGAGTTGGCGCGGAGCGTACCAAGAAAATTTGAGATTGAATACATCCCAGATCGCCGGAAATGGCACTTGCCAGGCTTGATAGCTGCCCATCCCTACTGATGCGCACTGTCTCTTAGGGTATTTTTCGATTGGCTGATGGTATTGTATCGTTTTGATTGTAT
The DNA here is from genome assembly GCA_029531755.1 of Holothuria leucospilota. Classification (NCBI taxonomy): domain Eukaryota; kingdom Metazoa; phylum Echinodermata; class Holothuroidea; order Aspidochirotida; family Holothuriidae; genus Holothuria; species Holothuria leucospilota. Next base: position 4,768,332 of record CM055981.1, read on the forward strand.
CCAATTATGTGTAGTAAAATAGCATGCGTGTGAAAGTCCCAATCGACGTTCAAACTGATCTGCTGTGCGCTATGACTCCCATGCTTCGAGGTTGTTAATTGCAGCTTCATTCTCTATCACTGCACTCAATGTCCTTCTCTCTGTCTCTTCTCCTTTTCGTTTTCTTTTTCTCTTTTCTCCCTTTCATTTTTTTTTTTTTGTGTGCATTTTCAAAAAGGGGGGGCCGGGTCGGCCCCCCTAGATCCGCCCCTGCTTTGTTGAGCTGTGGTGAAATGTCAAGCCCCCTTGCAATTAGATACAGCTGTCCAATTGACAATGGGTAGACGAACCACCTAGGGTTAATGCTCTTGTTGCATCAGCAGTAAGGCAGTGTATACACTGTGATAGAGTCATGTTGGTACCTTTAGTAGCATCGAAAGTATTATTTATATATGTACATATATATCTATATATATATATATATATATATATATATATATATAGATATATGGGTGGTGAGGAAAATATGGGATGAGGTAAATTGCCCTTTAAATTTTAATTCGAGGACACTTTACCTACAAGAGGTCACCCATGTGTTTTGAGGTATTGTCATTTTGTAGGTTTCATCAAACCATGCCCCATGAGTAACATGTATACCTGTTCGACAGTGGAGGGACAGTTATGCTCTTATAAAAACTTTTAAAGATAAGTTTGCTTTCTTACCGCAACTTTGATTCCATCGGGAACGTGTATTGAGGTTTTTCTGCCCAGAGTCTGTTAAACTATGTCACAACCCATTACATATATGGGAGTCGTTGGGTTGGAACATCCAAAGCAGTCTAGAAATTGATAATCGCGTTGCATATCTGAGCGGGGCAGTAGCTCAGCAAACAGTGATTGGCATGGGGGAGATACATGCATGGTTCTTAAATAATCATGTGGACTGAGATTTTGTCACCAAAAGACAAAATGGAAGAGATAAGAGATTGTTGTAACCTTTAATGGAGGGTTTGCAGTGGATGATGGCGAGGTTTTTCTATCCTTCCCGAGCCTTTTTTCATTCTAAATTAACCTTACTCATCATTTCATTTGTACTCTAACTAATCATCTCACCTGCTTTGTTTTGGGTGTCTTGGTGATTGTTTTATCGTTACACCCGTCGTGAGATTCAACTGACATTATTTGCTGGAAAATAATTTGGTTGGAGTATAACAGAGGTGATTGCTAGGAATTAAAGATGTTGTACTGTAAAATTGTGGTAGTTATGTCACTTGTTTGAAATGTGTATTTCATGGCTCTTCTTCCATTTTGGCCGCAAATTTGCAGCTTTATCTGATCATATTGCTGCTTTCATCAGTGATGGGCTTTATGCAATATAGCTGAAACCAAACTTAAATTGTGAGTTTACTGTGACAATTGTTCATTCTTGGAGGGGTGGGTTGAGGTGTGGTGGGAAAGGGGGGCAGGTAAACTGTGACAATGATATGTTCCTCTTGTTTAAAACTTAATTTTGTAAGGGCAGGCGCAGTCACCGCAAGTATACTAAGTGCAGTCCCAGGAAATAGTAGCCAGTCTGCAGGGAATAAAAGGTGTTCGTATCCCCTTTCCAAAGAACAGGGCCGTAGTCCAGAGGGTATAGTGCAAAGGGAGGCGTCCCTCGTTAATTTCCCCCACCCCGTAAATTTTAAAGAACCCAAATTATTGTTGCCTTTATACATAATTAACATATACCACCTAAACATTTCTTCACTCCTAGAAGCCATTTCGCCCCTTGAGTAATTTGTCCGGCTACCGGCCTGCCGAAGAAATAAGTTTTTGAAATGAGTATTTAAGCTGCACCTAAGATAAGCTACTGTCATGCCTCTAAAATGTGTGAATCGTGGTGCATCCAGCCGTCTAGGGTGTACAAGTCAGAGAAAATGCATCTCAGTATAGGGTTCGGTTGTTATTTCAGAAGCCTTCAGAGCGAATACTTCTACACTTATGCACATGGCTTAACTGGGTCGAAATGATCAGCAAATGGTGTAGGTCTAATTGTAGCGGACAGCCTCAGGGGTGCGGAATGGTCAGTATAAATTGAGTAGAGATATTACAATAGAGGTACCTTGGGGCAAATTTCCTTGTTACTTTTTTGGGAAACGCCCTTCGCTTTTGCTCAGAGCTCACTTCGGTGTTATGTCACGCTTGCAATTGCTAAGTTCGAAACTTTAACAATTTTGTGAAGTTATTCTATAAATTAGCACGAAAAGTAATCCATTTGAAGAAACTACTTTTGACAAAAGAGAGGTCCTCATCCCTCAACTTGACCACGCCTGGCAAGCCTTTATTGCAGTTGACAGTCAAAGTCCATCTGACGGGTCTCGTGTTGCTTCAGCACAACCCTGATGAGTCCGTCGATTCGTTTTTACAATAATCAATTTTTGTCGGAGACGGAAAATCCTTCATTCTCGGATAAGGATCCCTGTTGGTGAAACGTCCATCGCCAAACCAAACAGATGGACGTCTGATTTCAGGATGTCCTTCCGTCGGCTTCGTCTATCGTTAATATTCGCTCACTTGTCGTCTGTTTGACTGACCCTTTGCCAAGAATATCATTCCATTTTTCACCCACATTAATCTTGCAAATAGTAATAGTAACGAAATTTAATTAATCGTAGGCGAAGGAGGATACCACGGCTCAGTTTCTCATTTAAAGGACGGAATCGTTTATCTGTTTCACGATTGTCACAGGGAAACGTTTCTCTTTTTGCATATTTTAAGAGGAAAGAAATTTTACTCTTCCTCATGTAGTTCTAATATGGCTCAGGAAGATACAGGGGGCCATGACCCCTTGTCGGGCACGACTGATCCCTCGTCGGAGAATTTTAACAATCTCGTCGGGGAACCTCAATGGGGACGGTTTGTATGTAATCCTGGACTTCAACAGGTCGGTCTGACGACAGTTAACTTGATTTTGCACTGAACAAGGCGAATTCTAAAATTAAAAACCTATTTTTTTTTTTCAAAAGAAACCCCATATTTTCTTCAATGAAAAGTCCGAATTCTTCAATTTTCTGCAAAGGAAATCCAAAATTTTCAAGTTTACTTCATTAAAACTTTACATTCTCGTGGCTAAAAGCCTGCAATTTGTGTGTGTGGGTGTGTGTTCGCCATTCTTCAGGTAACCCTTTGTCGGGGCTTCGAAATGCTATTCCCTAGTAATGGAGATTGGCTTCCTCATCGGGCATATTCTTGGGCCACCGGAGCATTAGAAGTAATATCCACAGACAATCAGAAACCCCCTCAAGATCAGCTGCCCTCGGAAAATTCTCCCACTATAGTTTAGACTAACATATTAACTACGATTTAGATAAAAGGCCCTTCCACCGAGAATCTGTAAGTGAGGCATAAGTTTCAACCCCAAACGTTATGAACCTTAAGTCAGTGCTGGAGGTTTCGAGTCCGGTCTCAATTCTCGAGACCGATTTGCAAGGACTCGGACTCGGATTGCTTGGATATTGGCTCGGACTCGAGTACTCAGCTCAGACTGGGTCTGAGACCGAAAAAAACAAGGCTAAAAATAAAAGCGAAAACGGCGCTGTTTTCTTACAGTCTAATCCGCACATATTTATTAGCGAGTTACCTTTTTGCAGACATGATAAACTTACTACGGTGTTAGAACTGTAACATCTGATACACTGTTACAACTGTAACACCGACCCATCTGAAGCTAGTACACTAAATGCCCAAAATGTAGCTAGTTCTATGTAGCTCCATCCGTATAATACAGTAAAATGATTTGATAACAAACTTAGGAGACAAATGTAGACCGAGTCTAGCCTAGGTTATGTATGGCCAGTGGTATGTTATGGCCAGTAACGCCGCCAAGGGGGGGGGGCACTCCCCAGTCAGGCTTTTCCCCCATGCCCTCCAGTCCGCTCCTTACAAAGATATACCGTTAGTACAGAAGCAATGCATACGAACCTCATTTTGTTCCCCATTTTGCTTGCCCTCAGTTGCCCCAGTTTTGAAATCTGGTGACGTCACTGATTATGTCTGCAGTTGCAGCCGGAGAATTCCAGTTAAGTTGAATCTGGAGTTCGGCATTGGAACCCACTGCCACGGTGTATGGTGTTTTAAATGAAAACAGAATAGAAACTAAGCCGCTAATAATGAAGCTGACTGCATGTGGCGGTAACCCCTAAACCAAGTCATCTGGAGTTCAGCTTAAGTGGGAGTAAAGGAGCTTCAAGCCACAGGCTATTGTCTCGGATCTTACGCAGGCGTAAGAAACGGAGAGCAACGGAAGCGACCGCCCCCACTCATCTCAATGGTGGATACACTGTTGTGTGCCTCCGCCTTCTCGAGTATTGGTACCGTAATTTATATATTGCCTGCAAATCACAAATATGTTTTTCAATGTATTCAGAATTTTTTCGTGTACATAGCATATGGAGAGCATTAATCACGGTATCTAAAGCTTCAGCCTTCTTCGCGAGTTTTGGACGTGATATTCTCGTTCTGTTTTCCTTCTGTGTACAAAAGGTGTTAATTTTCTATTTTTACAACCATCCTCAACACTGTTATATGCATGTGGTTCTTTCTGATGAAATCTATGATGAAGGAGCATATAGGGCTCATTATTTAGAGAATTCACCTTCTCGACATATGCTTATGCTGCATTCTTTTTTTTTTTTTTTTTGCTTGGTTTCTTAACATTTCCACATCTTTTCGCATGACATGGTATAGTACGTAGTTCAAACGGGTTCTAAGTTCGAACACCTCTTACAGTCTTACAAATGCCCATTTATTCATCAGTGAAAACAGATTGACAGTCACTTCGACCTAAAAGTGCGAAGCAGTTAACTCTATTTGAGCAAACACCTCAGTGTTTTCCTGTAAAATCGAACACTTAAAGGCAATAGGCAGTCGCCCCAAAATTTTCTTTGAAAAATCAGCAAACTCTTGCAAATCTCCTCTTATTGCATTAAAAGCACTTCTGAAGACGTTTTGAACATAACTATTACAAAAAATAGGTAAAGCAAGGCAAGATTTTCCTTGAATTCCACAATTCACTAACAAAAATATTGTCACATGATCAAAATAGGCCAATCATGAACTAGAGTGACAGGATACACTCACTCGGTTTGGGGTGACTGCCTACTGCCTTTAAATTTTTATGTGTTCGAACTTGGACCCTGTACAACCACCAAGCTTACATCAGTGCATAGGGAACAACATACCCGCAGGCCGTAATGTAGGCCTGCCTTCGGCGAGATCATTGATCTGGCCCACAAGAAAATTTATAATTGCAATGTCGGTGAGCAATGACATGATAACTTACGTAACACGTGACACGTAAACTTTCTTATCACCATTTTCTGCAGGCGTGTCACAACAGGTGGGTAGGGAGTCGGGAAATTTTCCAATTTCTTTGGGAGCCATAGTTCGAATAGTGGGAAAGACAAAGTGTAATCCCGACGGCGTTTAGCCGCCCTAACAGTTACACCTTTTGTTTATCTTAACTTCGCAAAGTCTTCAATACGAACACAGAATTTTTCTCGCTCTTAGCGCACTGTAGTGTTTTTAGATTTTCTTTTTCTAGTTTGCTTTCATATAGTAAATAGTAAACGTCCTTCCACCTTACACAGTAACCTAGACATACTTAGTTATATACTACCGGGTAATCGCAAATTTCATCCTTTAACGCATAGTTGTTCTCTTGCTTGTGGCAAGATACAATGCAAAACAAGTTATCTCCTCTCAGAGCGGGTTTTTTGCTCACCCATCAATACAGATTCTTCAGTATGTATTTGAAAGTTTTGGCACCAATCTCAGTTTTGCGGGTCATATCTATAACACACTGAAGCAGCATTACAGTGTTACGGAATAAGATGTGTCAATTAGGAATGATCAGTGCCTACCAAGTATGCATGTTCCATTATTCCAAAATATGGTTTGCCCTGTTTCACAAAACAAGTTGGTTTTTGGACACTGGAAATAGTAATTTCTTGATCATGAACAAACGTAAGTAGATCAAATGTAATAATAACAGCACAATTTTGCATCTCAGCTCATTCTTAGAGCAAATATGGAGCTACTACCTGGACAGGAGAAGATACTTCGACCTTAATTAATGTCAAGCCAAGAAGACCCATAGATGCGTGAAAAGAAAGTCCTTTACTGATCGATCATTAGACTTAAGGCTATTCAGTTCTTTTGTTTGGCACTTACAATTTACACTTCTTATCCTTGGCAACCTCATTTATGTCTACTGCTACCCTAACAAATGGATTACACAAACAATCATTTGATGTCGAGGAAGTTACCGACAGCTAAATAAGAAATTCAGGTTAAAAATTCAAAACAACTGGGTTTTGCTTCGTAAGAATAGATGCTGTTGCAAATGTTAATGTCATGTGCAAATGAGCAGACTAGTTACGAGTCTATACTTAGCAGTTGAATTTTGATCATTTTCCGCATTATTTCACATATTGCAAAGGGTACATACATATTCAACGTATTACATAGAATCAAAGTAACACTAATGTAAAGCGACGAGACGCGAAAAACCGAGAAAATTAATTTGCAAATAAAGCGATTGGCAATGCTGATATGAAGTGATAGGCAAAATTCCCCGGTGTGCTCTTCAAGATGATGCAGACGACAGGCAACTGTAGTGCTTAGTGCCTAACACCTTTTAGATAAGATAAGATCAACTTTATTAAACCCCACAGGGGTAATTGAATGCTCGCATAAACACATAAAACAGATGACAAGGCACAAGAACAAATTACAAAGTAAGAAAGTAAAAATATATACACAAATAAAATAAAAACAATAGAAACAATAGAAATCAATAGAAACGAGCCAAAAAGATGAGATAAGACAATTGGGTTAAAAGGGTCAAACAAAGGTCCTGGAGTGGCAGTATCAAGAACGTTTAAAATTCAAATTGTGGAATTTCATACATTGTGGGATAAATGAGGAGGGGTGTCTATTTGTACAAGCCCCCGGCAGCCTCATCCTACCACTTCGGGGTATCACTGCCCTATCAAGATGTTCACGAAGCGGGTGATCATCATTATGCAAAATATTGTCGAGTTTGACCCCAAGAAGTTCATGATGGTAGGATGTGGCCATGGCTGGCTGACTTTTCCCAGTTACACGACTTGCTTGCCTTATCATTGTATCATTGTAGTCTTATTGAATCTTCACGTTGAAGTATAAAGGAAAGAGATCGGTGGTTTAAACTAGTTTTATGAAGTTGACCTTCTCGGTATCATCGCCTCTTCAAAGAGATTTACTGTAGGAAGTTTCTTCTTCTAAGTATTAACTCCATGGAACAAACCTTCTTAAAGAGGACGAACGCACACCTTCCTTCAGTTCCTTCCCCAGGGACAGTCCACTCGAATGATTTTACTAAATTCCATGTAGTCTGAGTAGTGTTTTATAGCTAAAGTTTCCTTACCGCTGATTGCCGTGTGCTTGTAATGAACCATTAATTTACCTTTCTTACAAAATTTCTACAACATGAGATCTCTGAATAAAGAATGTTGAGATGCACTTACAAGGTAGGCAAGTGCCAATTCCTACAATCTGGGAGCCATTAAGGGCGAACATTTTCTTGGTACGCCACGCACCAACTTATTTTGGTGGCGTTCCGCTTAGGTAGTAGCAAAGTCCCATCCTTACGTCACTGACCACATACTTTCACTCCAAAATACCTTCCTACGCCTTTGCTTTTAACTGACTTGAATCACGTTTTGTTTGTTGCAGGGAATACTCTCTTCGAATTTTTCATGCGTCGTGTTGTCGTTGGTCGAGTCATTTCCAGTCAATGTGATAACAGCGAAATGAGAATGACGACCATTTTAATTCGAAGATGTATTGATGTATACAATCATGCGGAAGTTTTATTTCAATGGAGACTCGGGGTCTCGCACTCGTGCACATTTACTGGGATTCCGACTCGGCCATCAAGGACGCTGACTGGGACTAGGGCTGGGACGCTAGGGACTCGGACTCGGATTAGGTGGGTAGGCCTACTCGACTCCAGCACAGCTACAGTTAGGCTACTCAGTCAGTTTTCGAACTTTCAAGTCTTTGGTATTTTGCTGGTAAAGTGTATCTCTTATGTTAAAGTTGTTTTGTTTTTGTTTCGCTTTTTGTATTTGCATAATTTACCTTTGACTTTCTGAAGGGATAAACCCTGTCCATAAATGAAATGTTATCGATGTCAGAATTTAACAAATTGATCGTTGGCAACGGCATGTCTACGTGATCTTTTAGTTCAGTACTAATTAGTACTTATGGAATACGCTTACGCGGCGAAGAGCAGCATCAGACGTAAAACATATCATGGTAATCTTGTAAAACTATACTTTGATGGAGCAATCAGCATGGACGGTTCTAAGAATCTAAATTATACACATAACCAAGATAAAAGTGTAACCAGGGAGCTGTTACTGGGAAGGTTTAACGAAAAGTTTAATTTATGCTAATACTCTAAGATCCAATAAATCCCGAGGAGATTTTTAATGATAAGCTACTTATTCCGTTGATGTGGATTTCTTTCTTTTTATTCATTGGCTTCAATTTGATATCAGTATGTTAGCAACATCATTCAGGTCAAGTAATCCAACTATGAGGTAGTGTGACATTTTGTCATTTTTTTAGCGTAAACTAGAATATCCCCCATTGAAGAAGCTTCATACGAGCCTGAAAATAAATTGAAAACACTAAGCCTCGAATACTATTAATTCACATGACCAGTGGTAAAAACCTAGTAAACCTAGGTTGAATCTTGAAATTATCACGAAATGCATACTTCACAATTACGGAGAAATTTTGCAATAGTATACATAATTAATAAATATTACATGCCATTTTTGAGATGGAAGGGATGATATCGTCCAACTTTGAAATAATTTTTATTTGCATCATCTATTATAACATTGTTTTTGAAAGATTGATACACCATGCTTTGCAAAATGTGACATTTTATCGTTTTTCTTTACCATAAACTAGAATAGTCCCTATTGACGAAGCTTCGTTCGAGCGTGAAAATAAATTGGAAAAACGACGGCTCTAGCACTATTAATTTACATGACCAGTTGTAAAATAACCCAGTAAACCTAGGCTGAACCTTGAAATTATCACGAAATACATGCTTGACAATTACGGAGAAATTTTGCGATAGAATATACAACTTCATAAATTATACATGCCATTTGTGAGATGGAAGGAATTATATCGTCCAAATTTGGAAAAACCTTTTATTTGCACCATCTCATATAACATGCTTTTTTTTTAAAAAATTGAAGACCATGCATGCTTTGCAAGCTTTTCTTTTTTTTATTATTTTTTTTGTGTGGGGGGGGGGGGGATTAACCGCGGTGCCCCTATGGCGAGACGCTAATGGCGATCAATACAAAGTTTCTCTATAAATTGGTTATATCTGACGTTGAGACTTTTGAGAATGGAAGAGTAAGGCCATATATTTTAATCACTATAAAGTTAAGCATTGATCAAAGGCATAAGGGCAACATAAGGCAATTTAGTCCTGTTTTGCCAAATTTTTTCAAGGCATCACAGACTAGATTCAAATTTTTAACCAGTACGAGCGAGTGGCTTTTAAAGCTTTTCTCCCAATGACAAAAAAATCTTAGTCTGTTTTCGCTATCTTGTTTACCTTCAAATCTTCATGTTTAAAAAATTTAATTAATTAGCAGTTTGTTTATTCTTCATTTTTCTCTTATATTTTTCTTTCTTTGTGATGATAAACTCACAGTTACTTTCACAATCTATACAGATCAAGTGTCATTTTATTGGTGCGCAAACACTACTTAAGATTCATACGAAGCGAAAGATTTATTCAGATTCTTTGGAAGAAATATAAACGCACCTTGCGTGACTCGAAATTTAACGTCAGTTTGCGCAAACATTTTCAGTCTTATTTTTTTTATTTACCGCCGCGTTTCTTTTGAGGAAAATATATTCAACTACTTTTCATCTTTTTTTTGTTTTGTTCTGATGGAAAACCCACATAATGGTGCCGGCAGGGGTCGTTAGTCACAAGTTTGACAACAACGCCAGGAAAGTGCTGTCTGCCAAATGATGGTAGAGTTTTGATTGCACGATGTGACCAAGCCGGAAATTCTGAGCTCTCCCCCCTTCCCTATAATGAAAAGTCGTAGGTGTGATTTGAATTATCAGTGGATTTTTGAAATTATATTAATAGTTTACCAATACTGCTATTAAACTAATACTCAGCTGATACCGTTAGAGGATTAATTCTGATAATATTTTCAACAAAGTCTAAAGCAAAGTTGCTTTAAGCGTGTTGGTGATTGAATTGTGTTTTGCTTTGTACGTAATAGTTTGTTTTGACTTATGTTGGTTTGTTTTGCTTTGATCCGTTTTTCAGTTTGTTATTTTGTTTTGTCTTGTTTTAAGTTTATTTTGATCTTTTGATTTGATTTGACTTTACTATTTTGATATGTTCTGTTTGAATTTGTTTTATTTTTCATTGATATGGGTTGTTTTTCTTGTTTTACTTTATTTTGTATTGTTTTGATTTAATTTTGATTTCCTCTTTTAGATTTCTTTCTTTTGTTCTATTTTGATTTGTTTCGTTTTACTTTGATTTGGAATGTTTTGCTTTGCATGGTTTGTTACGCTTAACTTTATTTTATTTTGATTTACTTTGTTGTGTTTTGATTTGACTTTTGTTACTGTTTTGGATTTGCTCTGTGTGGATTTTTTTTCTATCTTTGCTTTGACGTGATTTAGTTATTTTGTTTTCTATTTGGCTTTATTTTGCACTTTGTTTTGCTTTTTTATGTTGGTATGCATTTAGTGAGTTATACAACCTTTGTTTCACTTACGTGGGTGGAATAATTCAACTTCAGGAGGTAAACGACGAGAATGATTAATTTATCATTTAATACAACAAATCCTTTACGTGACACGAAATGTCTCATCACGTTGTGCCAAACTTGTCCTCAACAAGTAGGTCAAGTGACACGAATTTCCAATCACATGGCGCGAACAGCTTAATTTTTCCTGCATGAACTGTGTTTTGAAAATACCAAAATCACCTCAATAAATACATTAGACTAGCAACTAAAAAGTTCATACCTTCAAATCTTAGAAACTTTCCAATGTCCGTGTTTATACGATGCAGACACTCGACAAAGAATTGGATTACACTGTAATCGTCAAAAAGAAGCCGTGATGCTTACCACCCCATTTTGATTGACGAAAGGATTGATGAATTATAATACTTAATTGTTTTCATAAAAAATTCAGCAGTTAGACATAGATGAGTAAGTTGATAACGCAAAAAAGTGGTAAAGTTTATCGGATTTAGGGTCAGGAAATCTTGTGAAAGCAACCTAAGACTCATCTTGCTTTTGCTTTGACTTTCTTGATGCTGTCAAAGCTATTTCTTGCTTGCAATATCGCAGAACTGTCTGAGAGCTCTTCGTCAACTCTCGTCTCTCATTCGCGTTCATAACAGGGCTGGAGTCGGTCGACCAAGCTCTAGTCCAACTTGTCTGAGTCCAAGTCCATAAGTTTAAGTCCGAGTCCTGGTCCAAGTTCGAGGGGCTCGAGTCAAGTCAAGTTCGAGTCCAATGTTCTCGAGTCCTAGTCCGAGTCCAAAATTGTAAAACAAGTACAATATATAGTTGATAGGACAGCCTGTAGGCAAAGAGTACAGTAGGCTATGTGAAAAATTAGTTTACCTCTAGGGTAGATCTACACTGTTATGTAACATTAGCATGTAGCATAAGGACCACCTGAAATATAGTAATATAATATGACAAAACTACTGTGGCCACTTAGCCCATCCCTCATATGATCTAAGTGGACGATTGGATACAGTAGCCAAAATAAAAAATTATATGAGAGTGGAAAATTCACTACAGTAGTTTTCATTTCCATTTTCAATTTGGCCAGGAGTAAATATATATAGTCTACTTCACGGTGCTAGTGATAAAGGGGATTGAATTACATGAACACGCCAGTACTATAAGCACTGAAGCTTATGAAATCCTTTATGGGCTTACGGTCCAGGCAACACAATGTAAACTGCAACCTGTTCAAGAGTAGCTTACTGTAGTAGGCCCTGCTATTGGATTCAAACATGCATTTGCCAATCCACCTGATCTAAAGTGTTGGTCCCGCAAAAGAAAATCACAAAAAATGTTTACAGTTACCAGCAACCTCACCCCTCCTACCTCATTTTCACACACACACACACATACATGTTTTTGGCGTCAATCGGGGACACACGTTTTTAACAATGAAAATGTGGATATCCCCACTTGGGGTGTATCCACACTTGACTAGGGAAAAAAACGCTCATGTCCCCGATTTACATGCACAACACGCATACACACACACTCATGCACCGACCCATGATGTGTGTACTACTGATAGGTTCACAACATGTAAAATGGGAAAAACGCCAAAAATGCTCAAACTTACTGAGACACATCTTTGAAAGGTGCAAAATCCAATTTCATGGCAAATTTTGCATTCCGGAATTGGGGATATCCCCACTTGCAGGTGTATCCCCACTTGCCCGGGGAAAAAAAACGCTCATGTCCCCGATTTACATCTTTTACATACGCAGATAAACACACATATACATAAAAGAGTCAGCATTAATCCATTTTGTTGAGCCTACCAAAGCATTATCATAGTGTTGTATGCACATGCATGCAATTGCTTCCTGATGCCATTCAATACTGTATCACAGACCAAATTAAATTGGTTGTGAAGATGCTGATAAGGAACTGAGAAATCTCCCTAAAACTAAGATATTTTCATGGTACGAGTATCAGACTCCTCTTACTCTCATACCTACAGTACAGTAGGCCCACTGTCATAATTACAGTAGACCTATTGCAGGCTGTATCAAAGAAAATTAGGGCGTTGTAAATGATGAGTGTTGTTGCTTTTGAGAGAATTATGAAATTAAAAAAAAATGTGATGAAGAAAAAGGCTGGACTTGATGGACTCAACTTCGAGTCCAAGCCAAAGCCCAAGTCCAGAGAGCCCGAGTCCAAGTCCAGAAAGCTCGAGTCCAGGTCCAAAAAGCGCGGGACTTAAGTCCAGACTCGACCTCGAGTAGTTTCAGGTTTTGCTGTGGGGAAACTATTCAAGACAGTTCTTACTATCACAGGGTTGTCTGAGGGCTTTTCTTGTCTCTCTCACGTCTCCTCCAGGCCGTAATTTTTTTTAGTAGTTTCAGCTTTTCGCCTACTGTTGGAGGTAGCCCGCTGTATCTCCCTGCCGGAAGGTCTAGGGTTCAAATCCTGGCCAGGTCATACCAAAGACTTTAAAAATGGAACCTACTACCTTTGTGCTTGGTGCTCAGTATAAGCAATGGAGAAGGAAAACAAGCCAGTGAGCCACAACTGGAAAAAAGGCCGTGGTCGTCTCGACTTGAACCAATTGGTTGGAAACTGGGACGTTAAACCTCATCTAACTAACTCCCTGATCTTACTTGAAAGGCATAAATCAGGGTCAAGAAGGCATTTGGGCTCATCAGGAAACACATATCGAGTTGATCATGGGTAAACGACGGGATGTACCTTCTTTTTCGACTCCAGCTCAGAGGGTAACTAAGCAGAAGTGTATTGAACGCTTCCAATCCTGCTATAGTGTCCCCCACCGACATATAAGATATTATACCACAGTATAAGCCCAGTTCCCAAACTGCGGGTTGAGAGGGTTGGAACACACTTTTTCTCTGGACCACTGCTCGACATCTGAACAAGGCCTGAATCGGATAACTTCCTGAGTTGGATAACTGGAAACCCTCTTACAGTCCTGGAGATTCCCTTGTTTGGGAGAAAACCTAAATTCTCCAGAATGGGAGAAAACTTATGCAATGCACAGTAATGTATAAAGACTTGCTAGCCTAACATAGACATGGTTCAACAAGACTAAAGACCACTCATAGAGCAGGATATCATGCTCTGTAAATGAGTCCACTCAAAAACTTGCGTTTTTCTCAAAAATGGCTTGGTAAACCACTAATTAGGACGTAGCTTTTCGGTGGCTGTGACAATACACAGAATATACATTTAATTCTATTACATTAGACCGATATACTATGCAAGGAGGTTCCAAATCATTCCGCCACCAAAAATTTACACAAAGAAAGTTTGGAATTGTGGGTAAAATAGGAAAAATGGCTTTGCTCATGAACAAAGCACGAGCAAAAACAACGTAACAGTATGGGCCACAGCTTGATCAATGCAGGTAGCATACAAGTAAGTATGGTGCGGTACAGTAGAGTCTTAAAAGGGGACAAGCAATAGTACAATCACAACCCCGACTTAGCTGATTTGAAGAGACGTCTGCAAAATACATCCGCTCTCTTCAAATCCAAAACAAGCACTGATCTTGGCTATCCAACCTTGCAATCTCACGGAATTCCGTAATGAATGGAATAGGCGGCTACTGTACTTCGATTGATATGAGTTCAAACAATTTCTTAAAGTATTTAAACCATTCTGATTCTGTAACAACTGGTGCAGATCAATGAAATGAGTGGAATGCATGGGCGGGGATCCCGGGGAGGGCAGGGGGACATGCCACAGTATTTGAGAAATCGTTCATTGACTTTGATTTTTCACACAGTAAATTATTTGAAAATGGGGTCATGTCCCTGTGAAAACGAATCACGAGGATTCCATATCCGCCGAGGTCCTTCAAATATGCAAAAACGAATGACTACGCCGATGTTTATCAAGATATAAATTTAAAGTATACTGAAAGAAAAGTCAAAAGAAGTAACTCTTTCTTGACATAGGCTAAATGACAGGTTGCATCACGTGTGGGGCTCCTGTCTCCCATGACGCGTCTCTACCCTTTAAAACGTACGTTGCATCACAGTCCAAAGGAAGTTGCTATACAAAAAGAAGGTGCATGAAACCGATGGACTCCCCATGGGTCCACAACATAAAGAGAAGGCGTGGTGTGATCCGTCACCAAAAGTAAGATGGCCTCTTTGGCTTCAACATAATGAGAAATCAGGCTGTGAAAAAACAACCAGGAATTTAACTAATAAAGTTCATCATTAGGCAAAATACCTTTCTCTCCAAAATGCATGTCCTTTATGAATTCATTCACAAATGGAAATATTTTACGATAGAACCTTTTCCCCTAATGCATTATATCGTAAATGCATTTTCTTTAATATAATTATTCCGCCTGCTTACTAATGTTTCTCTTGAAGATTTTACTACAAGCTAGGATTTTAACATCTTCTCTTAAAATCCACCCTAATACACAATACTACTTAATTACTGCATGTAAAGTGCTGGTTAATTACTCGGGAGTCCGTCTCCCTCAAATTACTTAATTGGGATCACTACTGCTCTGTTGCTCTGAAATCCTTTTCAACATAAAAGTAAACCATCTGTACCAAAATTCGTGGCCCCTCAATCCTACAATTTTGACGAAAGTCGCGAGAAAACTTGTTTTATTACTGTTCACTCCAAAACACTCTTTGTTCCCCCTTTTACAATAGTAACTTCCAAAGCCTACTACAAAATGCAACTGAGGGACTACTCTTTACCCCCCATTTCATCCTTTAAAAATAACAAAGTGTTTTAAAATATCAGAAAATAACAGAACTCACGTGAAACAGTGACTACTGGTAACACCAACCTCACGGCAAAGAGCTCATCTCAGCGTCTCCGAGAAACCCACTTGAGGAGAACTTGCGCTCAAACATTCGCACGAGCTCATTTCCCCTTCTGTCTAAGCCCCTCCCAGCAATTCTGGACTAACAGACGGGAGAAAGGTGTGATCGCCTCCGAAGCGTGTAGACCAGTGACCCAAAATAGAACATTTTCAATCCTACTCCCACCCTGCATACACTATTACGTATTATACTCACATGATTAGCACATGCCAATTGCCTGGTGTGATAAACATACGTATTTCTCCCTTGTGTTCGTGCAACACCTTAAACAATAAACCTACATAACATCGATTACAGCTGTCCTGCTAAGGTCACCTCAGTTCAAGGAGGAAATTCTAAAATGAGCTTAACAATCCCTACCACTCTTAAAAAAGAAAACACTTGGGAGGATCACTAAGGCAGTGGACTACCTATTTTCAATCTTAGATGCGGCTCATGTAACCCCCTCTTTTTTTCCAAAAGTCCCTTGACTCTCTGGCGAAGAGCCAGGGGCGAAAACCAAACAATACTCCCGAAAGGAGTTCTGCTCCCCGAAGGAGTAACAACGTCCCCAAGAGACAAACTTTGACTTAACTGACACCACCCGGCATGTAACCCCCTCTTATGTTATCTCAACTTTAATGACTTCTAAACTACAACGGAAAGATTGCAAGGCTAGTGCCCAACGCAATACTCGCAATACTCTGCCATTCACTCTATTCTTCAGGCCAGCAGCTGTTGATCTGTCTGAATTACGAATTCTCTCCAAAACAAAGTCTCAAATTGTTGTATCCCCCTTACAATCGAGAAGCATTCCTTTCCTACTAAAGAATACGCTCTTTGCGCTTTGTTGAGCTTCCTGAAGTAACACCGCTCCTTACCGCCTTCATAGCAGGTGTCGAATATGTACTCCTCTTTTGACGTTCATACTCTGGTATTACGAGTGCAGCCAATATAGGTGCAGGAGTAATACACGTCCGCCAAGCAGGGACCACTGCTCCTGGGCCTGTTTCCGACCTTAATATAAATTCGTTTTGTAAGTTTGCCAAGTGCAAAATTGATTGAGTAGTTAATTTGGATTTCAATGTTTAAAACGCTCTTCCCTGACTATCTTCCCACACTATTTTATTTGATCTTCCTTTCTTCAAACTGTCAGCGGGCACGCAACTGCAGCAAAATTAAGTATAATCTGCCTAAATTGTGCCTTGGTTAATGTTCTTTTAGCTTGCCTTATAGCTTCTACCTTATCAGGTTTAGGTCTCATCTGACCTTTTCTTACTTATGCCCTAGAAATTCAATCTGTTCATACTCTATGTAGCATCAACACCTCCCTGGTAACATTTAGAAGGTCGTGCAGTAAGCCTCTCGGCTTACTGCATTCTGAGTCTTTTGAAATCCTCGACAATGTTACGCAGATGCTCTTCCCAAGTACGAGAATGTATCAAAATGTCATCTATGTAATTATGCACACCTTGCATGCCCTGTAATAATAACCTCATAATCAGAAAAATGAGGGAATTACAACTATCGTGAATAGATGATCTCAAGCAGATACAAAATCCAACATGGCGGGACCTTCGCCGTTCATATAGTTGAACGTGTGACAAGTTTCCTCCTCCAACGTATTCGTAATCCTCCTATTGAAATTCAGTGTATGGGAGGCAGTTTCTTGCTTTCGTGGCTGGCTTCACTGTTACTACTTGCACAAGTGTCTGGAGCTGGTTGAAGTTATGTGATGATGAATAATGTCTTTTCCTAAAGCTGATTTGTACTCCACTGTGGCCTGTTTCCAGTTGGTATTTTTGCAGCATTCTCATTGTTATTGACTGAGGTGATTTCCCTGCTCCTGGCATGTCATCTTGTTTAATCCCATTCTTCTTTGCTTTTGTTTATTAAATGGTGTTGAGGTTTCTTCTTTCTTATTTTTTCATGGGGATTACTTTATGCAGTTTACACAAAGGGGACATTGTCTCTAATGACAGTTTTTTTAAAATGTCAATATTGCTCGTTACGGTTTCATGAAAAGTGCATTTCAGGGAGTTATTCATCCAATACTTTCTCAATCATTTGTGACAATTGTTGAAAAGTACTGCCATTAAATACAGGGATTTTTCAGATATTTGACTGTATTAACACAAATGACAGGAACGGTACAGTCCCTAGCTCTTATGTGAATGACATCGAAAATGCAATTGGAAATTCTGGCTATTACAGTATAGATTATTTCAACAAATTAGAAACTAGTAATGTCAATCTATTTCACTAAAGTGCTCATAGTTTGAATAAAAACTTCGACGGCGTATGTGACTACCTGACTCTCGTAAATAGTAATTTTAGTGTTCTAGGTTTTACTGAGACCTGGTTCACAGAAAACTATTTTCCACTTATTCAACTTGATGGTTATTTGTTAGTTGAGAGTCATCGTAAAGGTTAAAGAGGAGGTGAGTCTGTCTGTTCTTATATCAAAGAAAATCTCGCATATGTACCATGCAATGATATTTATCAACTCAATAATTATACTGAATGTTTATTTATTGAGATAAATGTTCCATGTACAAGTACTGAAGTAGGGTTATAGTCATGGGGATTATCTATCGCCCGCCTAACGGAAGTATTACGAATTTTAATGACATGTTGTATGAAATTCTAAGTAATGAATCTTCTTCCATGGGGAGGCCTTGTACGTCTTGTTGTGGGGGACTTCAATTTGGACATCAGTAAGGATAACGGCACCGTTCTTTCCTAGATAATCTACGTTCTTGTGGTTTTCACCCTGTCATTGACCAACCAACTAGAGTAACCTCAAGAAGTAAAACTATAATTGATATTTGTACCAATATTGATAGCGTAAATGGCCTTGATATTGACAATTCTGGAATTTTGGTAACAGAAATTAGTGAGCACTTCCGATTTCATTCATTCTACAATACAGTCCAGGCACATTTCTAAGCGTATTACAGCTACATATTTTCGTAAGTGTTCACAGAATAACCTGGATTGTTTTAACCACACACATGGCAAATACAACTTGGGATAACGTGTATGTAGAAAATGATACGAATTCTGCTTTTAATGTTTTCTATGATACATAACAAAATTTTCATGGACAGCTTTTCTGTTCATTAAAGTCAAACATAACAAGAAGAAAAACCAAACTTGGATCACATCTGGACTGCTCGTTTCTATGAAACATAAAAACAAGCTTTACAAGAATTATCTGAGGTACCTACACATGATAACAAACTTACCTACCACACTTACCGCAATAAACTAAATCATATTATTTGTCTTGTAAAGAAGCAACATTTTGAACAAATTTTTAGCAATGCTAGGCATGATTCGAAGCTGATGTGGAAACACATTAATTCACCTCTACACAAAAGGCACACACAATCTTTAATTATTACCCTGATACATTTACCGAGGGTGATACCTTAAAAAATGATCCTAAGGATATTGCAGATGCCTTCAATAATTTTTTTGTGAACCTTGGACCAAATTTAGCAGATAAAATGTGAAAAAGGTATTACTAGGATTACTAGGAAACTTATACCTTGTAATAATATTAGCACATTTTATATCACTTGTCAGAGGTAATGATTTAGTTAAGATTGCATTTGAGTGCCTCAAGCCTAATATGGCTGCAGGTTAAGATGGTTTCCCAAATTCTGTTGTTCGTAAAGAAAGTTGTTTCGTCCCTGAACCCCTGACATATATTTTTAATCTTTTTCTCTCTCTCAAGGTATTTTTCCTGATAAACTCAAAATTGCTAAAGTCATTCCTATTTTTAAAAGTGGTGAACCTGCACAGCTTTGCCAATTATCGTCCGATTTCCATTTTCCCTTGTTTTTCAAGGATCTTTGAAAGGATAATGTTTAAAAAACTCCAGTCATTCTTAAGCAAACACGGTATACTCTCTGACAACCAGTAATACGGTTTCCGCCCGAGTCGATCAACTGAACTCGCTCTTATTGATGTAATCAATAAATTAAGCAGGGCACAAGACAATAAGCTCATCGCTTTGGCCGTCTTCCTTGATCTATCAAAGACGTTTGATACCATTAATCATGATATATTGTTAGATAAATTACAATCCTACGGCTTCTGTGGCATAGCTGACAATTGGATCAAAAGTTACTTAACCAATAGATAGCAGATCACTACTTTTAGAAATGTCGAATAAGGCAAGAACATGTAAACTTGTGGAGTTCCCAAGGTTCTGTTCTTGAATCTTCATAATTTACATGAACGATATTAGTGAGATTTCTTTCCATTCTTCAATGGTATTATTTGCTGATGATACAAATATATTTTTTAGCTTCAACGACCCACAGAAGCTAGAAGAAACTGTTTATAAAGACTTAAGGTTGTACCCAGACTGGTTTGCCTTCAGTAAGCTCTCCCTCAATATAAGTAAAACAAACTACATGGTCTTCAACTTCAACGGGAAAAAGTATAATTTAAAAAGTTAATTGAAGTCGCTAGTTAGACTAAGTGTTTTTGGTGTTTATTTCGACCAACTTCTCAAATGGGAGCACCATACTTCCCACCTGTGCTCTAAAGTCGCAAGGGGTGTTGGCATATCGGTTCGGGACATATTCTTCCTCAAAACATCTTGCGTATGATCTACCGTACCTAACTTTAATTTATCCTCATCTCACCCATTGTTCAACAGTTTGGTCCAGTGCTTCCTCCTCCCTTATTTACAGATTGCTCACTCTTCAGAAAAGAGCTGTTCACCTCTGTCAAGGTCACGAGATTACACCAGCGATTTGTTTAAAATCCTAAACCTCCTGAAGTTACATGACGTCATAAATTTAAATTCTGTCATATTTACGTATAAACTAACTCATAACCTGTTACCATTAACAACACTATTTTCTGACTTCTACATGCACAATTATCTTGTCCATGGCTGCAATTCACGGCAGTCTGGTCATCTCCACACTCCTACCACCTCATCTCCCATATTCCAACAAAAACTCTTTTAGATACAGCGTGCTGTCAGGTTCTGGAATACCATTTCTTGTCAGATGAAGAGCAAAGCAAACCTTATTTCTTTCCTTAGCAACCTTTCTAGATATATTATCAATGATTATGAAGCATTTACTCCCCTTAATTGTTCTCCCCTTTGAGTAGGGTGGGGGTCGTTGTTTCTTGCGGGTGCGGTGCTGCCCTCGTTCAATTGTGGTGCTGAGTTTCTGGGACCGTTACTGCAATTAATCTGTTAGTTTTGGGGTAGGGGGTGGGGTGGTGCTTTTCGTAGTTTCTAGTTTTCATTTTTCTTTGCGTTACGATATTTCATACGATTATTTTAGGGAGTGCACTCTCGACAGGCCCTCTGGTTTTTAGTTGCAATTCCTTTCAATGCTCATTATTTTGTAATTAAGTTCAGTTGAAATTGTTACGCAATTGAAGTGGAAAAACAAATAAATGAAGAAGTGGAAAAACAAATAAATGAAATGAAATAATCCTCGTAATGATGCAGCCGAGTTATCTGAAAGGCAAGGTCTGAAGTTGGTAAAAGCCTCCATGTGTTACAAAGGTTGTATTCCGTACTTCTTAGACCTTCCCTCTAAGGGTACCTGCCAATATCCTTTACTAAGATCCAACTTCGTAAAGTATAAATCGTTAGACAGTGAAGGAAACATCTCTTCCTGATCAGGTTTAGGTTCTGCGTCTACCAGTGTTATTTGATTTAGTCTACGCATGTCCACGAAATTGCACAGCGTACCATTTGTTTTGCACACCGCAAACCAACGGAAATGCATACTCGCAGTTCGGTTCGCACCCGTTTCATTACGCTCATCTTAATCATATTTTGTGTGTCACTTTCCGCCTCTTGGCGTAAGGCATGGGGAATGGGGTACAGTTTGCATTTTATTGGGGTTTCACCACTCACCTTTACAGTATGTTGACCTAAATTTGTTCTCCCGGGGACATCTGTTAACAATGCCTCTGCATGTTTTCCAAAATTCTTTTGATCTATTTAGTTTGTTTCTCCCTTAATCCTACATTAATATGCACATCATCCGCAGTTTCCTTTGATTCCAGCGTTGGAAAATACAGTACATATCCTCCTACTACTTCCTCCGCCTCATTACCTTCATAGCAGGTGTCAAATATGTACTCCTCTTTGGCGTACATACTCTAACTCGTTGGTATTACGAGTGTAGCCAATATAGGTGCAGGAGTAATACACGTCCCCCGGGCGGGCAGTCCGCCTCATTACTATCACGCTCTATCATTGCAGCCGCAAATATTGCGAAAGCCGATTCACCCCTCATTTCTGTACATTTTCCTCCCTTCGATAGTATTTCTTTGTCAAGTTGGCGTGGTAGGTTTGCCTCCTATGCCCAAGTTAACTCTGTAGTCTTGTGGGGACCCTTCCACTGCATTAAAAACTTGTTGGACTCAGTAGGGATCAACAAAAGTACCGGTACCTGATCTACTTTGAAAGTCCGTTTTCCCTCTCCCACCGCAATACATTTTATTCTTAAAGGGGAACAATTGTACAGCTTTCTAAGCAAGTACAACATTTAGAACACATTTTTCCAAGCATTGTGATACCATTAACAACTAATATAACTCAATATCTTATTTAATACGAATTTTTCAAAAAATTTTTGAAACTCGCTAAATGCCACTGCGTAGGCAGTCATGATATTGTGATATTACCCACAATGCAACGGAACTGTGATGTCACACCTGCACCTCGCCGCGGGTTTTACAACAACTGCTTGTGTAGTTTGTAAGCACACACCTACAGTATTCACGGTAACGTCAAAACTATCTTTAATTTTCAAAAAATGTAGCGGTTAAATTTGCCATTAAAATCCAGAAATCTGTACATTACTATCTAATATCATCATACAGCCTTCTTCTTACTTGATACGTACGATTTTTAACCAGTTAAAAAGTTCGAGAAAATCCTTCACCCTACACTTATAAGTGCAACTCGAAATCCATATTGACTCTATATGGCATATCACACACATGCATGGTACGGTACTGACCACTGCACTGCATCGCCGTAGTCCGAAGGGATTCGATCATACTTGTCAAAACGTTTTAGATTTTTCTAAACTCTCAACAGTCAATCTGCCAATAAAAGTTGTAAAATTCAAAGTAAAATATTCAAACAATATACAGAAGTCTCTTACCAGACAAAATGCGTCTGATTGACGCTTACTCAACCCAAAAGAAATTCTGTGCCTGTTACCGAAAGCTCGGGGCAGCCATGATGGGAACACATCGCGGAGAATGGTTACGCTTGCTTCCGGTAGACTCAAAAACAACTCTCGACTGACATTTCAAGGTGTTGCTGGAAGAATGCGGCTAGTACTCCACCAAATATGCAATAATCGATATCATACTTCACAGTGTCTGCGCAAAATCCTCATTATATGCACTAAATCAGAAAATATCACAAGATTTTAAGTTAGACAAAAATTTCCCTCAGTGGATCAGAGTTTCCTTAAGTTTTCATGACTACTACCGAAGAGTTGAATTTCTTAATGTTCTTATGGTAACATAAGAGTAAAAACAGATAATCATCATTTACGTATAGAAATCTTTATGAAGAACTATCCAAACACGGCATGAACACAGCCCTTCAGCGTGATACCATGGGCTCGGAAAATGGAACCACTTAAAAGAGAGAGTATTCCATGATAGCATCCTCTTGCAATACTATGAAAAATAAATGGGCAAGAACTATTTAGTATTTTTAGCTGTGGGGCATAAAAATCCCACTGAAGTTTTTGTTATACCTTCTATATTTTTTATGATTTAAAATACATAATTTTGAAATTTTGAACCACCACTCAGAAAAATTAAGAAGGCCTATTTAAATTTATTTGAGCTGGCAACATTTTGCTCTGGAAATCGTGAGGTGCGTGTTGTAGGCCTCACGATCCCATTAGAGTAATGTTCTTGAGCGTCAAATGTCCACCCTCAAAAAAGTAGTGCTATTAACTCCGGTTTAGACCAAATTTTGTCATGATAACCTGTCCATTGGGTAATAAAACTCCATGAATCTCAAAGAGAACATAAAAAAGTGTAGATGTTGAAAATTTGGGATGAACTGAAGGTGATTTAGACTGTTTTTTAAATTCATATCAAACAGTGACGTTTTCTGTTATGTTGAAGAGAATTAGGGGTGGGTGTACCCTACCAAAACTTTAACTCCTTTTAGCTCAAAATCTAAAGGGTCATGGTATAGAAATTTTGTAGTGCCATGATTGGCAAACTTCTCAGCTTTCATATGAGGGGTAGCTCGAAATAGCTGTGAACTTTGACAAGGCTGCAGGGACCTCGAAACAGAGCTAATTTAATGTGTAAGTCAATGGGAGAATTATTGGGGGTGTGAAGCCTATAGAGAAAATGGGATTTCGAAAGTTTTGACATTGAGATTGCCAAAATTGTGTTCAGATGACTTGTTTAGGCACACTCATCGCACTTTTGATGAAACGTCTAGACATTTCACGCTTGAGTGATTTTTGCGGCCCTAAACAGCATTTGAAGGTCAAAACGGCTCTTTTGGGCTGTTTCGGCCAATTAACCAATTATGAGGTCACCTAGCTTCAGGCTTTTGGTCCATGAGTGGTTACATAATGATGGCCATCCTTTTGATTGGGGCTGCCGTAGGTGTGACAGTCACTACATGTGAACTAGTTGCGCTAGACAATGCATAGCAATGAAAAGCAGTGCTAGGCTAGTACAGTCCTACGTACACACACGTTTGCACAGTTATAGCCTATGTACACAACTAACAGCCGTGGAAGCTTGTTTGTGTGTTGGAAACCAAGGATGCATTTTCATGTGTGGCATTTTCAACGACAGCATCCCTGCTTTGACTGGCTGGAGCAGAAGGGGCTAATTTCTTCTGGTTATACCTGTATTTCTTAAGGGATTATTGTACTGCCTATCATATTCAGCATGTGTCGGTGTGTCTGGAGGCAACCCTCTGGCCTGTGGAGTATCCCTCACTGTTTTACACTTGACTGACATATCTCTTTCATTTTCTTGTTTCAGTACTGGAGCTACCCTGTTGGCTGCCTTCTGCAAGTTATCCGTCGTAGGACTGGCCAAATTTAGACAACTCAGTAGGCCTAATCTTTGTGCCTGTGCTTGAGAAGGAGGTAGGCCTATTGTACAGGGCCAGCTGCAAAGCAACATTCAGTTCGCAAGGACTTCTCCCGGGCTTCTTTTGAGGTATTTCTTTAAATAAGGCTTTTCTACTATTCTTACAGTGACAGACAGGGCATCCAAAATCTCCAATCCCCCCCCCCCCGAAATTCCACAGTTGGCCACAGCTATTAAAAGACCACTACAGCTTGGATGCTTTCTTTTTTGGGCAAGGACAGCTTATTGAATAGCACTTGGGAATTGCAATCTCCAGGTGCACTAACCTGTAACCTTCAACGTTGCAAAAAGGATTAGAGTGTGTTCTTCTTGAACATTTTCCTCAAATTCATCCAACTTACCTTTGCTGCACTTAGCAAGAGGCCTAAGTAGCATAGCATTTTCAGAAAGACACTTTTCTGCACCCTCAACTGGTGAAAGAATTACAATCCATTTATACTCATTTGAGGTAACCTCTTTTACTATTACTGGGTAGAATTCACATAGGTTTTGCCAGAAGCATCCTTATAACATTCACTGGAATTTTTAGTTGGAGGTTTGCAGGCTACCTTGTTGTGGGGCTTGAAAGCAGTTGACTTTCTGCTTTTCATTCCTTTTCTTCTGGCTATAGTTTGTTCAATTGTCCTTGATCCTCCCTGTCTTATAGACCCAGTAGATTATCATATAAGTCACTGAGCTTTAAAAAAAATGAAAATGCAGGTTTAATTCCACAAGAAATTCTGTATTCAAGCGTCTGTAAAACACTCATTGCATGGCTTGTCAGTATAATTTTCAATTTGAATTAGGCTTTTTAAGTAAAGAGAAAAGCGCCCTCTATTTGGAAAGTGTTAAAATTTGACCCTCTCAGTTGACAGAGGGCTCAAACTACATTGGAAAGCATGCCTGTGTGCCCTAAGTTACACCCTCTTCCATTTCACACTGCAGTCTGTGAAATTTGGATATATTTCAGAACATCCTTTTATTGTGTCCTTTGCAGATTTTTCAGTTTTGTATGACTCCCCCTAGATTTGCATATTTTCCCTTGCAGCTTGTTTTAACAGAGAAAATCACAGGGATCTCAACAACAGAATAGTTTGGCAGCTTCCAGTGTATTCTGAGATGAATGGAAGTCACCTTGGCTCAGTTTGGAGCAGAAGAAATGCCGTAGAGAAGGCTTTCTCATGTACATCATTTTTCACCACTGTACAAATGTGTGTGTGAAATAGTGCACAAAAATGAATAAGTATGCCATTATGACATAGTCAGATTTCTATAAATAGGACAAATGAAAACAAGAAGCAAGTGAATACATTAGTAAGCATCACAACAGGAACACTCAGGCAAAATTTGGGTGGCAACTTTCACACTTGCATTCTATTAAGGCCTCACGATCCCATTAGAGTAATGTTCTTGAGCGTCAAATGTCCACCCTCAAAAAAGTAGTGCTATTAACTCCGGTTTAGACCAAATTTTGTCATGATAACCTGTCCATTGGGTAATAAAACTCCATGAATCTCAAAGAGAACATAAAAAAGTGTAGATGTTGAAAATTTGGGATGAACTGAAGGTGATTTAGACTGTTTTTTAAATTCATATCAAACAGTGACGTTTTCTGTTATGTTGAAGAGAATTAGGGGTGGGTGTACCCTACCAAAACTTTAACTCCTTTTAGCTCAAAATCTAAAGGGTCATGGTATAGAAATTTTGTAGTGCCATGATTGGCAAACTTCTCAGCTTTCATATGAGGGGTAGCTCGAAATAGCTGTGAACTTTGACAAGGCTGCAGGGGCCTCGAAACAGAGCTAATTTAGTGTGTAAGTCAATGGGAGAATTATTGGGGGTGTGAAGCCTGTACGTCAGCAATCAGCTGATATCTAGTCGTCTTCTTTGGAATATGTCTGCGCACATGCCAGCAAGCGAGGGAAATTTGAAATATATTACTCTTAATAAAGGTTTCATGTAAGGTCCACCAGGTAAAGATTATCTGTAGTATTTATATGTATACTACACATATGTAAAGGGTCAAATGGCCACTATTGTTCCCCTTTAAAGTGGACCTAAAGTCTAAAAATTCAAAAATATGTATTTTAGAGGTTACAAAATTAATCTTATTGGTCCAACTCCCATTGTCATAGCTTATTCCATTGCTGAGATATTAAATGTTAAAATTTATTCACTTAAATCCAAACAGTTCATTGCGCAATAATTTTTGACATTCTTGTTGTACAACTCACATTAAATGCTTTGTTTTCTTTTAAAATTAAAAATGTTTATATGACCTTGACCGCTTCCTGTTTTCTTGCATGACATGCTGTACAGAGAGGGCTTATATAGTCAAGTCACCCCAAAGCAGTAAGAACGCGATCACATTTTGGCACAAGGTGCGGTGACTTTCAGAAAAACAAAGAAATACAAAGATTGTAATTTGAGTAGTACAACAATGACATCACAAATTATTGCGCAATCTACCTTTTTAAATCGAGTGAATAAACTTCAACATTTTATATCTCAGCTTAAGAAAGTCCTGTGAAGATGGGAATTGGACCATTGGAATTCAGTTTTCATGCTCTGTAATATATATTTTTGAATTTTCAGACTTTAGGTACACTTTAACATTAGCCATTTTCATTTCGGTTCTTGCCAATTCATAAGTCTTTTCCAACTTTTCCTATAAATCTACAACATACTTGTATGTAGTATGTAGTTTTCGTTTCAGTTTCATTTTGAGAATTTGTCTACAACTCCTTTAGAATGGACATGGGACCCTTACTGTTCTCCCTAACAATAGTTCAAACGGCGAAATGCCTGTACTGTTATACGAGAAAAGTAATGGGTTGATGTATCTGTCCCAATTCTTGGGTCTTTCTTCACACGTTTCTCGCACAGCAATTGTTCTGCAACGGTTTCTGTATCTATACAACTTAAAGGCAGTGCCTCGGGATACCTGGTGGCGCAGTCCATGAGGACTAATATATACCTATGTCCCCTATCTGTTGCTGGTTTCATAGGACCAACTAACAGCTATCCGTTCAAATGGTGTGTCTATAACAGTAGCGTGTTCAAAGGGGGGGGGGGGCCGGGGACACTGCCCCCCCCCCCCACCTCTGAAGCCAGTCGGGGGAAAATCTCTTAGTCGGAGGATTTAAGGGTTAGGGGAAGAGAAAAAGATTGAAGAGACACTGAGCACTCAACAGGGATGGCGCCAGGTGGGGGCGGGGAGCCCCATCGGGAGTCTTAATCATACGATAGAGTATGCAGGCAGTCCCCGACGGCGACTGAGGGAGGACAATTTCTCAAATAAGAACCCAAATTTTTCGGCCCGCTACGCGCGCTGTATAGGTACTCCAGGATCTTCAGCAGTTCCATTTCACATTGCTAGAAAGCACATGTCCTGCCAACCTTACCACAAAACATGTAGGCAGAGAACACTGTTCATGTGGAGGTCGAAAATTTCATCGCATGTCGCTAAGGCTAGTTACTGTTCTCTAATGTGTGTCATGCGGTACGGTCAGTTTGTGAGCGACTCACGGACCAAAGTTTGGCTGTTTCATAGGGTAGTCCAAGTGTTTCGATAATATGTATGTTATCCCCGATATGGTCTAGAACCCCTACAGTTTTTCTTTTTTGTTTTCTTTATGTTCTTGATCACATTTTCTTCAGATCCATCTTCACCATCCCCTTGTCGGCATCGGGGCTGTCGGGGCTTCAGGTCGCTGCCTCCGCCCGTCTGGCCACCTGTCGGGCAAATCCTGGCCCCATCCCTGGCACTCAAAACTTAGAAGTAGCCTACAGAATGATATTAGAAGAGATTTTTTTTTTCATTTTTTGGTCGTGTACCAATGGATAGAGCTCTTCCAATTGTCCTACAGTGAATAATCAGACAGGATGCTATCAATATCAATATCTGTCTCATATGGTGCAGGTAGGCCTCCTATCATTAAGTTCCCTTCGCCCTTCGCGCTAGTCACTTTAACCATCTGTAATGGTAAACTATATAGGTTTAAGGATGAAACAGTGCTGTTAACTTTGGCGATTATCTCAAGCAGCCTTCTTGACTGGCCTAGTGATCTTTAACGTAGTACCTGTCAATGTATGTGACACATACTGTAGCAAACTGCAGCTTTCAACGCATAGAGGATAACCTGAACTCTCCGTCACTGACATCGAATTTTACAAAATCTGAAACAAACGAAACCTGATCAATAAGGCCTCTAGAACCAATTTAGGGCGGTCTTATTACCTTATGTTGCAGGAGCTTCCGGGGCTTCGCCCCCTGGACCCCCACCGGGGCTCTGCCCCTGGACCCCGCCAGGGGCCCTGGCGCGGGCCCCTGGACCCCACGCGTGCAAACTCGCGCTTCGCGCTCGTGGCGCACCTTCGGTGCACTTGTCACATCCCTCCATGTCAGTCGGGGGAATCACAGGTTGTGCCCCCCCCCCACCTTTGAAATCATGCACGCGCCACTGGTCTATAATAGGCATAACGGAACTCTCCCTTTCGAAACCGCTCTCTGACAGACGTCGCATGACTGGCAAAATCTTCTTAAATCTGCTCATATCCCAGGCCAATAAAAGTTGGTCAGTGTTTTATCTAATGTTCTTTTTGTTCCCTGGTGACCACTTAATTAAAATAGATTCATCAGCGAGAGTAATAAAAGCTTTTTCCGACAATTCCAGTGGAACAATAAATTGACAAAGACTACAACTTTCGGTGATTTAAACTCTCTGTAGATGATTCCATCTTTTACGACATTATTACTCTTCCCCCTGGCTGTCCTTGTGTCCCGACATGGCTGTCTTATTTTGCGCAATGTCTTATCACCATGTTTTTTTACCCTTAGGATTTCTGGTGTAATTACGGTATCGTCTGCCTGACTCACAGTCAAAGGTTTTGTTGGCTTCATTTGATCAATTTTCTGTTGCCTAGTTTGTACTGTGTCTACAACTTCCAGTGGTTCCTCCTTATTCTCAATAGCTTATAGGGTTGAGGTTTAGTATTCTTGTTGCTAATTAGGTTCACAGGCGCGGATCCAGACATTTCGAAAAGGGGAAGGGCTGAAAGCCCCTTGAATATTCTCCTAGATTAACATTATGCTAATTTTCTCGTATTTGTTATTGTTTATGTGGCGAAAAAGAGGGGGCTGAGCCCGGAAAAGCCCCCCTTGGATCCGCGCCTGGGTTCACATGTTTTCCACTGTAAATATCCGCCGACGGTGGGTTAACTTTTTTTGTTCTACCGCTTCATCCTCGGGCTTATCTTCATCGAAGTATGGTCCCTTCACCCCTGAAATATTATTCCCGAGAACTAGGTCACATATTTGAGTATGCATACACATTGCTTGCAGTTTTCCCTTATAATATGGAGTTGTCACTGTGACATTTATTTCTGCTACGGGGTACTTAATCATCAGTGTTCTATGCGATCATAACGGTACAAATTTTGTATTCACCGGTAAATTGAGTGGGTCTTACAAACTTCTCTGCTTCAAACGGCTCCCCTGCACCCTGTGATATTGAGAACAAATCGCCACCCTTGATGGAATGTAATGTAGTGTAACCCTTGCAGAGAGTCAGATTACAGTAACATTAAAAGCACACAGTAGTATACTTAGCAGAATATGGCCTAAAGCAATTTAAACTCAGTACTGGCTACTGTGGCTTTTCCTTGGAGGTGCAGAAGACAGTTATTTTTTAAAAATATTTTACCGGATCATTGGCCCCTGAAAACAAACCACGTTTCATTACCCTTTCACACGATCGAGTTCTTAAAAATTGCTCCCTCAACCTTATAATCTGTACGTTTTCGCTTATGTAAGGGTTTTACAACTTTCGAACAATTTCTCGCGTGATTAATTGTGTCAAATTTGTATTTACTTCTACTACGTCTTATTGCATTAAGTACTCCACCCGTAAAGAGGAACTTGCCTTTAATTAGAAGGTAAGCCTTTTACGTGACCTACAAACAAATCATCCTTTCATTAACATGAATGACGAGCAAAGCAACCGAGGCGGATTAAATGTTGGAAAAATTGACATATCTAGAGCATGCATGTCTCTGTAACTCTTTTTAAAATACAGGTAAACAAAGTAACGTTAGATTGCATACGCCGATTGAAGTCCTTTTTTGATTCCTTGCTGAAAGCAAAAGGAATCTATGCAGTCATGCGGGAGATTGTGTGTGTGTGGGTATGTGTGTATGTATAAGTGTTTGTGACGCTTGACTTGTAAACACGATATGCCAAGATAGCTGTGATGGATAATTTTCATACTTGAGATTAGAACTATCATGTTGAGAGAAAGATCCCTACTGCTTTTGGAGGAAGTCAAAGGTCATGAGAGGTCAACAGAGGTTAAAACCGAAAATCTTGTAAACAAGATATCTCTAGGTAGGAAGCATGGATGCTTTTCATACTTGGCATGTGTATGCGTTATAGTCAAAGGTAAACCATATTGATTTTGTTAAAGGTCAAAGATTATCTGAGATTTATAGAGGTGAAAATACTTCATTCTTAAAAACTGCATGTAAACACGATATCTCAAGGTAGTAATAATGAAAAAACTTCATACTTGGTACATAGTTTTATTATATTGAAAAGAAGAACCCTATTGTTTTTAGTGAGGTCAGACGTCATTTGAGGTCATCAGAGGTCAAAAACCGAAAACCTTGATAAACACGATATATCAAGACAGGGATGATGGATACTTTTCATACTTGGTAAAAAGATGTGTTACTTTAAGAGAGAGGGAACGTTATGGATTTATTGGAGGTCAAAGGTCGTATGAGGTCATCAGAGGTGAAAGGCTACGAAAACCTCGTAAACTAAATAAACAGTGAGCAGTACCTCCAAATTGCGTCCGACGTTTCGTGACTAATGAAAAGTTAGGCTTGAATTTTGTAGGCTACCATTCCAAAGATAAAGTTATAGAGAACATTTAGTTTTTTACAAGCATAACTGTTAGAGTAATAATACTAGTTCAAAGGATGCTTTTACTATAACATAATTAGAAATACCTTATGTTGAACAAGTTCATTGATAACTTAGTAGATAAGTGCTCAGTTTCTCACGCCGACGGTCCGAGCTACGGATTCTCCCCAATACACTTTTTTCATTTTTATTACTCACTTTTTCATGGGGTTCAATGGTCATATGAGGTCAGCAGAGGTCAAATTGTGAAAACATCTTAAAAAGTGATATAGTCAAGAAGTATAAACTTGCGGGATGAACTCAGTGTAACAAATCACCCCCTCTCAGCAAGGAATCACAAAGCATTTGGGCTTTCTGTTTGATTGCTTGTCGAAGGCAAAATGAATCAATGTGTGCGTATGAATAACTTAAAAAATCCTGCACACTTACACTCTAAATGCAAAAGAGTGAAATTCACTCCAAAACAGACTGTAGTTTGGGAACACTCCTGGTAAGAGTGAATTTCACTCGTGGTGGAGTGAAAATTCACTCCAAATAGAGCGATACTTCACTCGCATGAAATGATATATCGCTCTACTTCGAGTGAATTTTCACTCCACCCCGAGTGAAATTCATTCTTACTAGGAGAGGTCCCAAACTACATTCTCTTTTGGAGTGAATTTCACACTTTTGCATTAAGAGTGTAAAAAGTTGGGTAATTTAAGTTTAACTTGTGTTTATGACCACCCTAGTGTTGGGTATTCCTTTTACCATCATAGGTTTTTTTTAAGCGAAACACAATAAAAAGGTATCGACCAGTTGTGAATAAAAGTTTTTTGTCCAACTTTGGGCATTTTTCCCGCATACATGCCGCCAGCCAAAAATTACTTAATTAAAAGAATTCTTGCCCAACTAATATCACTAATTTTACCAATAAAAGGTACGTTTTTAATCATTATTTGGGGAAGGTACTGTTGCGTAATTTTGGGAGTCGTTTTATTGGTCAAACATTTTAACCAACCATTAGGTAAAGCTATTACCCAACTGCTGTTGAGCAAAATTTGCCCAACATTGGTTTGGACATGTACTTTCCCAGCGTTGGTAAAAAGTTGGTTAAAATATTTGCCCAACCGTTTAAGAGTGTGTGAATTGCTTGTAA
This sequence comes from Holothuria leucospilota, assembly GCA_029531755.1. Taxonomy (NCBI): domain Eukaryota; kingdom Metazoa; phylum Echinodermata; class Holothuroidea; order Aspidochirotida; family Holothuriidae; genus Holothuria; species Holothuria leucospilota. Next base: position 4,801,188 of record CM055981.1, read on the forward strand.
ACACTATATCTTAAGACAGGGGCGTAGCTAGGATGAAATTTTTAATGGTCATAGGTAACAAAAGGGGGGCTGCAGCGCTGAGGGGAAGCTTGTCAAGACTATCTAAGCGGAGCGCCACCATCAGTTGGCGTCGAGCGTGCAAGAAAATTTTTGGCTTTACAAAGCCTCTAAGATGGCCGGAAACGGCACTTCCCACGTGTTTTAAGCTGCATGTAACCAGCCTTGAAATTCGAATCTCATGTCTGACAATTCTCAAATAATGGGAAAACAATCCATGAAAAATGGTAATACACAAGGCCACACATACACTTGTTTGCTATGGGACAAAAAGTGGGCATTACTGATCTGTGGCCTGAGGGAGGGGACTAAGTGGAACGGGTGTCTCCCAACCCCTTGGTGAAAATTTGATATTTCAAGAGGACATAGATAGCAAATGGTGCAATATTTGAGGGATTTCAGCTTTAAAAGGAAAACGAAAAGTAGTTGTGACTAAGTGCGACAAAAGTAATTTTTGAGAGCGTGGTGGATATGATGAGAAGCATGACCTCAGCCATTAAACTCCGTTGTCGGGGAAGATTTAAGCGAGGGGAGGGAGTGTTATTGGTTATAAAACGATTTTATGACTAAACTGGCACGGTGTAAAAACGTTTTAAAGCCATTGATGATTGAAGTTACCTATAGCAACAACAACAGCATTGCAGCTATGCATAATCGCGCGTAGCGCGAGAATTTTAGAAAAGTATGCTAGAAATACATCCTAATAGAGCTGTAAATGATTGGTGATGTGTACAGATATAGGCATGAAAATATTGATCTGCCTATTTGAAATTGTTTAAGTTCTATCATTACGATCACAGCTATTTCTTATATTTTTACTGCGTTTTCTCTGTATATTCTCAAAGTTGGAAACGGTGCACTTTGAAAATTTCTGGGGGTAATTGCCCACCCTCGCTGTGTATGGTCGTGGATATCATATTGAGCTGAGATAATACAAGAATCATACTGAATTATGCATCCTTTTTCATTTATTCTGCCTGCAATTCTCCCATATTCACCTTCTAGTATATCTCTGTTACATTTGTCAATCACCCTATCCATAAGCTACATGTCCACTATTCAATTACATATCCCCTAGTTCATACCATTTGTCTCCAACCTAGGGTTACCATATTTATTTTCTAGCAAGGAGGGCATAGATCACTGTCCTGATGTAGGGGTATAAGAGTGTCCCCTTCCCTTTGGAAATTTTTCCGGTTTTCAATGGTGTCTAGATGCAAAATGGTGCTATATTTGTTCACGGAATCAAGTCATCTGTATATTACTAGGTCAGACCTATAATACCACCAGTAAATCTTTCAAACTATTTAACCCACAAAGCAGAAGTAGGGATCATGTGGGAAACACATGAAATCCGGACCTTGTTGGCCATTTTACAAATCCGTCCGGACCGTGACGCCAGTGCGAACTACTAAAAAGAGGACTTGTCGAAAACAATAGTTCCACAGTACACTGCAAGGAAAGAGACACGACATACTTGTTAAGGATAGAAGAATTATTCGAACGCAGGACTTTACCGTGCGGCATAATTTGTGTATGACACCGTATAGGTATGATCGTGTAAGAATGGTCTTTAGTGTACGGTTGCCATGTTTTCAGTAAATCAACCAGCCATCCGAAAGGCAGAAAGGGTCTTAACCTGACAATGTCACATCCGAATTAGTTGACCTGACAATGTCACATCCGAATTAGTTCGTTTCATCGTCCAAGTAAATTATATGCGAATTAAACGACAGTGCAGATTATATACCTAATTTCGTGAAAGTAGGCATTTTAAAGTTATAAGTTGATTTCATACGTGCGCAAAATGCGTTTTTCACACATTTACTTTTTTCTTAATTCTTACACATTTTATTTATTTATTTTTTGAAGGAAATACTTCAAAGTTTACATCAGTCCAAACATTTATTTTTTCTTAATTCTTACACACTTTATTAGGACACAAAAAATCTGGGGGGGGGGGGGGCTGACGAATATCTGGGACCTAAGCCCCCAGCCCCCCTAGCTACGACGCTGTCTTAAGACAGGAATGATGGATACTTTCATATTTGGATATAATTTATCATTTTAAGGGAAAGAACCTTATTGTCTTTAGGTCAATAGAGGTCAAAATCCAAAGACCTTGTAAACACGATATCTCAAGATAGAAAACATTTTTACTTTTCATACTTGGCATTTGGATGCGCTATAATCAAATGATGAACCCTATTGTTTTAGTAGAGGTCAAAGGTTACACGAGGTCTCTGAAGATGAAACAGTAAAACCTTGGAAATTGCTAGTAAATGCTTTAGCTCAAGATGTAAAGATTGGTACCTTAATTTTCCTTTTGCAACGAATCACCAATAGTCTGAGCGTTGAAGATAAAAATTGCGTGTGACCCGGAAAGGAATGGTAGTAAGCTGAATTTTGCACCAGAGTGGCAGAATATACCACAGAACAACATATTCAAAATCCGCAAAAATCCGCCTTGGGGAAATTGTTTTATCCAAGATGGCCGCCAAAATGGCCGCCTGCTGGACAAATGATAGGCCTAGCAGCTGTTAGAGGTCATAAACTGGCACATTTAATTTATGAGTTTTTAAGAATTATGCATGACACGAATGTATACAGTTCGCCCTGGATTATTAAGATGAAGAATATATTGGATAAATCGGGATTGTCATTTGTTTGGAATACTAGCAGCGAAGTTTCAAGTAGTTGGCTTCGAACAACATTGAATCAGCGTCTGAGTGATATGTACGAACAGGATTGGATTGCTGAGGTAAACAATTCACAGTATAAAAATTATAGGATATTTAAAACTAAGTTGAAATTTGAACCCTATTTAATAATACTTGATCTCTTTAGTCGTACCATTTTCAGTAAATTTAGATGCGCTAATAGTAAGCTACCGGTGATTACTGGTAAATTCGAAGGGGTAGTTTATCATGATAGGACGTGTGATTTTTGTGGGGGAGGGAGCCTGGGGGATGAATTCCATTATGTTTTTCAGTGTCGTCACTTTATTAACGAAAGAAATTTATTACTTAAACCTTATTTTAGGAGAAGACCATCTTCTATTATGGAAGAGCTTTTTCAAAGTAAAAATAGTAAAAATCTTTCAAATTTGATTAAATTTTGTAAGATTATTATGGATACATTTTCGAATTGATGTTTTGGCCTTTAATTCAAGCTGAGTAATCATTGGTGGCTGGTGTCAGTTTGTTTTTGTGATAGGTAATATCAGTCTGTGTTGTTTACATTATTATTTTGTTTTCCTTTTAATTCGTTCTTTTTGTATTTTGGTGCTTTGTGCCATACATTAAGTATTTGTTCATGTATCATTACTTTGTTAGTCCGAGATCTATGGTCAAGTCTAACGTTAGGTGCAGTTAAAAATGTTGATGTCAAAGGCGTCATGGACTTTCATTTAGTAACCAGGCCTACATTATTTATTTATGATTACACATAATTTACTTAAAGTAGTTAAAACTTACCAAATCAACAGGAGTAACAATTATGCCTAGTAACTATGTGCAGCTATGGAAAGCCATAAATGACAAAAATGATACACAATCATAGATCTGCTCAGTCTCAGATAGGCTACGTCTACTGTCAGGTTGGAAAAATGGCAACCAGACTTGGGGAGGGGCTTCTGTGGGCGGAGGGGACGATTTCCGGACAAGAAGTTGTGTCAACATTTATTTAATTATAACACACAACAACGTTATATAGCGAATAATCTGTTTTGGCGGCCATTTTGGCAGCCATTTTGTCAACCATCTTGGATTTCAGTGTAAAAGAAGTTTCCAAAGTATATGAAAAGTACAAAATTAAATTCTATGGTCCCCCAAACCTATTCAAAGACACAAACTTCTTTGTCAAATCTTCAGAAGAAGCTGAGATATAGCTAATTACATGTGGTGGCGGCCATTTTGGCGGCCGTCTTGGATTGGAGTGTGAATGAAGACAGCAGTAGTTAAGTAAAAAACAGAAAATTGACTTCTTTACCCCCCAAAACCTATACAAAAACACTAAAATCGTTGTTATATCGGATTTAGAAGCTGAGATATAGCTAATTATATGACGTGGCGGCCATTTTGGCGGCCATCTTCGATAAAACAAATTCCCCAAGGCAGATTTTTGGGGATTTTGGATATGTTGTTCTGTGGTATATTCTGCCACTCTGGTGCAAAATTCAGCCAGCTACCATTTTTTCCGGGTCAAAATGCTCCACCCTCAGACTATAAGTCTTTTGGCATTTTGATTCCTTGCCGACGGCAAAAGGAATCAATACAGTCACGATGGCGTGTGTATGTGTGTATATAAGTATGTATTTATGTATGAATGCATGCATGTATGTCAATAAAAAAAATAGCGAGTGTCCCTCGCCTGCCTCTACAAAAATCCAAGCTGTTAATGACATGGCACTATCAAAATTAACTTTTTATTTTAGGAATATCACCTTTCCCGCGAAGACACTAGCCAACATGGAGGACAATATTGTGAAATGCATTAGGGAATGATTTCATTTCAATAAATCTTCAAACAGGGACATAATTTTAATTCCATCTAGCAGAGGAGGACTTGACGTTCTAATCCCCGCGTCAACGTACGTTTCCAAAAGTTGTCATTTCTGCTTCAGGCCTTAAATTCCGATGATCCGCAAACAAAGTACAGTGCAAGGTTATCGATTCAAACTTCATATGTCTAAGAAAAAGCTGTGTTGAATGTTGTTAATGAAGGTGATTTCCTGTTAGGGGGTTACGGAGTGGATTTTGGGGGAGGGTTATCAAAAGAGGTAAGGTTAATTAGCCTTAATCTATTTGGGTGGAATTTAATGAGCTCTGCATGCGTGAGAACCTTCAAGTGGAGGCACAATGACGTGTATGCCATTATCGCTGAACAAGAAAGTGTATCTTCAGTTTTTCGCTCTCACACTGCACTGTCCAAGTACCTTACGCAGACTTATGTTGCTAGTAGGATTAAAAGGCTTCGTAACTTTTATTCACAAGGAAAATATTTAGAACCGATTGTAACATAGTTTTGTCTTCTGCATACCTCCAACCTTTTTGAGTGACGAACTTAATAGATTTATATTTAAATCACTTATGCAGTTACTTGAATGTAATTTCCTTCTCCATAAATACTTCCCAAATTTATTTCCAAAACACTGGAATTTGTAATAACCCATTTGATACGGTTTCCCATATTATAAATGGATGTATGGAATTTAGGAACTATTACACTGCCTGACATGATAGAATTGTTTCCCTTATTAGAGATCAGATCATGAAGAAACACCCTATTGTCGATATTTACAGTAATCATATCATTACAGGTGATATGTTTCATACGCAAACAGACTTAAATTGCGTTCATTACAGAAAGCCAGATTTTCTCATATGTGATCTTTAAGTCAGGAAGGCTTTCCTTGTTGAGATCTCATGCCCACTTGATGCATTTAAATACATGTTACAGTGCCATATATAACACCTGCCAACCACTGAATGAGGCTGCATCCATTTCCATATCATAAATGCTTTGGGTCTCCTTGCAAATAAGTTTCCTTCGTTTGGAATTAAGTAAATGGTCAATTGATCCTTTAAGTGGAAAGTTATTACACCTTGGTCATCTTTTTCAAGAAAACTAATTGTCGATATTGTTTTTGTTCCTCGACGTAGTCAGAGGAGGCGAAAATACATACGATTTACGCGTGAACATGAAACTGTGCACGTGTAGGGTAAACCGTGAGCCGAAGGGCAAAACTCAAAATGGGTGGAGTCCAGGAGCCCGCCTTTAGGCCTCTGGTGGGGTCCAGGGGGAAAGCCCCACCCTAGGAGCTCCTGGGGTTTAGTATTTCAGAAGCCTCAGGAAAACTGCTTCGAACGGAAATGTTCCAGTGAAATGCTGCTGGGTTGTAGTACATTAAGACTTGTATAATGGGCTAGAGTACAAAGTTAACATAACTGACTGACTGATGCGCTTCACTGTACTAAAGTTTGCAAGAGCTGGGATGTGTTTTAAATGTAAAAAAAAATGCAGGTTAAAAGTTCAATAGTTATCGGAAACGACCAGAAATTGGCTTACTTAATTGACAATCAACTCTAATGGTTCTTCTTAAGAACATGCATAGAGTACAGATATTCCAGTTACAAGCAGCCGTGACTAGTCTTTGTTAGTTTGTGCGCTCTTCTGGAAATTGTCAGCCCTGCATAATGGTTCAGCCTTTGATGTAAATTAATTTCATACGGCTTCGATCCATAGACATCTAAATACGATGTTCGTTGTATAATTGTATTTGCTGTCAACAAAGGAATGTCAAAAGTAAAATTTGTTTCATCAATAAAGATTAACAATCGTGTTTCAGAGGTATTAGGCAAAGAGCTATTTGCCATATATCCTGCATTTTTGTTAAGAAAACATGAACAAGTACTGAAAATATTTGAGTATTGTTATTAACATTTTGGGGGCCAAATTACGGTTTCTCTCCCAACTTTTTCACTAGGGCGAATTCCCCTTGCCCCTTGGGGCGCCACTGCAGGCTGCAGCCTGTATGTCTTTATTGAAGCACAAGTGGGACAGGCCCTCTAATTAGTTCAGCATGTTATAGGTTAAGCACTAAATTTAAGTTGTGATTAATCAAGAAAATACTGGCAGCGATCGAACAACCTTTTGTGAAATACCAAAATGGGTTCAAGAGGATCGACTCCATCATATCCATCCCATTCCAACCTACCCACCCCACACAAACCCCTCGTTTATGTCTCTGGTGATTCAAATCATGTACCGGTAGTCAGTGGCGCCGGCACGGGGGGCATGGGGGGCGCGTGCCCCCAATCGATTCAGAAAAATTTTTTTGAAAATTTTAAAATGATCCCAAAAGGCGTTTTAGCTATAAATTTCTGTATGAGGTAGGGTGAGGTGCTTTAACAGTGCGTTTTCAACCAAGTGATGGATCTATTGTAACCATTTTCCATCACAAATGGTTCTCAAACTATCAGAATTATCGCAAATCTTTCGCAAACTTTCAAAATTTTCGCGCGCTCGGCGCGCTTCAAACCTTACCTCAATATTTTTCTAATTATCAACAATTTCCGGTAGCAACTCCCACAGAAGCACAGCAACAGAAGCTGAAAGCTGTTTACGAATTCTCAGGTAAACTTGGACTGGCTTTGTGATTGGCAAATAGGTTTGTTGGGGAATTGAAAGTGTCTCGATGCAGAGCATGAATGTAGGTTTTGTCATGGTTATCTTATTTAATAAAAAATTTCGGCGCGCTTCGCGCGCAGTCATCACTGTTTTCCCTCCGACTCATGACCATTATTAAGGTTATAACACATGCAACCATTCTGATCACAACACTTTTCCGAAAAACAAAAGTACATCCCCAACATCTGTAGGGGCCTATGGGATCTTTCAGTCTAGTTTGTAGCATGATGAGGAATGTTGAAAGTGCGTATTTGCCGTTATGCATTTTTCAATATATGTATAATTTTATATAATTAATCCAGAGCTTACAGGTGTCTGTCAGTATTAGATACCCTTTTACAATGCCCAATGAGACAAAGGAAAATTTTCGTAATAGTCCAAGAATGTTTCTGTGGACTCCAACCACGTATTTTGTCGTAAAAAACTTTACTAGAATAGAAGGCATTAAAGCCTATCCAAAGGGGGGCTTGGCGAGGTTTGTTGACAACATACCTCCTCTAAGACAACACACTCTCCTTTTTCACCTAACCAAAAAATTCACAAATAATGGATATTTTCCAGCCATGCAAAAATATCCTAAAGATAGCACCATTTTGCATCTAAGCAACTTTAAATTACCAAAATTTCTCAAAGATCCCTCCCCCAGGACGGTACCTTTATGTAGTGACAAAAAGGATTTCATACTGCTGTATACCATCGCAGGGGCGCACACTCTCTTCTTTCTCCTAACCAAAACTTAGAATTCCTAAAAAAGGATATTTCCCAATCATATAAGATCACTTCCAAAACACTCCAAAGATAGCACCACTTCGCATCTAGGCAACATTAAATTAACAAAAAATTCTCGAAGGGGACCCTTCCCCCAGGACGGCACCTATATGTAGTGCCAAAAAGGACTCCACACTGCAGTGTACAATCGCAGGGACACACAAAAATGGTACAATTTAAGCAGACTTGGGGGAAAACTGGGGTGGCATTATGACATCATTTGTTACGCCCCCCCCCCCATCACCAAATTCTGGCGGCGCCACTGCCGGTAGTATACATAAGCGACAAGACAGTGGGCTATTTATGCCTACTCAGGGCAAATTCCATCTGGTGACGGAACAGCTAGAAAGTGTAATGCAAATATATATATATATATATATATATATATATATATATATATATATATATATATATATATATGGTTGTGACTATAGGCAGCTTTACAGCACTGTTTCGTAAGGGCCCAGTGTGGTAGGCCCTCACTCTTCAGAAGCCTGAAGCCTGATGCCTCTTCAGAAGCCTTCTACGAAACAGTGCTGTAAAGCTGCCTTGTAGTAACCTATAGTCACAACCTTTCAATATTTAAGCTCCCTTCATAGGTTGAGCACTCTACCATTGACTGGTTTACTTTGTTAAGAATATATATATATATATATATATATATATATATATATATATATATATATATACATACATAAAAAACAAGGAAAGAATCATGGGCGGGATTCACTACCATTTGCGTAAGTTCTTGCGTAAGTAAGAATAATTTCGCACTGTTTAAGAGTGGTATTCACGAAAGCAACTTGCTCAGATCGTAAAGCTGATACCCAGCGAAACTGCATTAAATGCACACGCACCAATCGTGTGTGCGGTTTCATCTTTAGTAACCCAAAATTAGATGAGTTTATGGCCAATCTGCGAAAAAATTGTAAAGAATCTGTTTTCAATGGATTTCAGTAGATAAAGGTGTCTAGTTCTACAGATAGAAAGATGCCGCCCGTGCAGGATGGGGAACTATGATTTTTTCAAAATGGCGTCCAAAATGGCCGCCAACATGGTAAAATTCATAGAAAAGGCATAAATCAGTCAAAAAAGTGATACAAGTTCCAAACAAACTGATATATATATATATATATATATAATTATTTTCGGTTATGGGCGAACTCATACATGACATTTTCATGCTAGCATATTCCAAAACTAAGATGGAGGAAATTTTAAAAATGGCTGCCCATGATATTATTATAATATTTTGAAATAATGAGAAAAATATTTATGAAAAATATGTTAGACACACTGACTCTTAAAATATGGCCATGGTGCATGCCAAAAAATCAAAAATTATGTTTTAGAACATCTTTATTGGAATTCAGGTCAAACAAGATGGTGGAAAAAGCAAAATGGCATCATAATCATTAAAAATATATTTCGATTGAAAACCCCACATATCTTTAGAGCAGGTATAGTACATTAAATTCAAAGCATGATTTTTGATATGCTATGCAGGACCCCACATGGCGAAACAACAAAATGGCCCCCAACAGAACAATCACAATGTATACAAGATAATATGAGAAATCAACATTTAAAATACTTTTGACACAGTTGCACTTAACATCTAACCAGATTTTATGACAAATCCAAATTAATTTTCAAAATATTTCTTTTGAAATTCGGGTCATTCAAGATGGCGGAAAAAGCAAAATTACCGCCAGTGCAATAATTATGTTAATATATCATCATAATAGGAAAAATAATCATTAAAAATATTTTGACACAGGTAAACCTAACATGTTTCCATTTTCTGTTGTAAATATTCAAAAGGTATTTTTCTGTAGCTGGACATTCCATTTTAGATTTGAGTCAACCAAGATGGCGGATATAGCAAAATGGCCGCTTATGTTAAAGTATATATAAATATATATGAAATATATTAAAATAATGGGAAAAATATTTTTCTCATTATTTCACAATATTTTAATAATTACATGGGCAGCCATTTTGGAATTTTCGCCATCTTGGTTGACCACGAACCTATAAAACGTATCCAGAAAAATACATTCTGAATGTTTAGTAAAGATTATGGACAGTTTTTAGTTTTAAATATGTCACAAATATTTTTTTAAGGATTTTCTTCTTTATAATTATAAAATATTGTAGTTATATCACTGACGTCCATTTTGCTTCTTCCACCCTCTTGATTGACCGAAATTCCGACAAAATGTTTTGAAAAATTGGTTTGAATTATTTGGCACAAAATATGGCCAAATATAAAGAGCAACTGATCACAAATATATGTTTTAAAAGTTATTTTTCCCATCCTGCACGGGCGGCATCTTTTTTTATGGTAAATCTAGACACCTTATATATACCTACATAAATCAGTTGAAAACAGATTCTTTACAATTTTTTTGCAAATAAATCAGATTTTTGGGCTACTACTTGTCTTGTCACATTCTAAACCAATCAAACTGACGCTTATTATCAACACAACACGCACGGTGTTCTATGCTTACCCCCGCGGTCCTGCTCTGTGCATAACTATTTCAGTATTTGGTACAGTGTGCTTCTGTATGTGTTGCTTTGGCTTTCTTGTACTTACGACAACTCTGAAACTTGCGTAAAGTTACGCAAAATATTTAACAACTTTTCCCTTCGAGAACACCAACTAAGGAAGATACGCTTCGTATGCCTGACTTGACAATTTTGTGCGGGGGCATTCTGTGTGAATCCGACCCCAGGACTATAAGCTCTGCATGAGGATGCGAGCCTGCCAATCCATGTTCAAAAAGTCACTTAAATATGGAACCGGGATCGGCGATTGAATTTGCAGTCAAAATTTTACCCCTTACAAAATTGTCTGTCCATGACTTCACAGAATAGACCTATGTCAATGATCTATTACGTGGTCCCAGTAAAACCTATACGACCAAGATTAACCCTGTATTTTAGGGACGATTTTGTTTCAATTATAGTTCTAATGTTCCGACATTAGAAACTAAAGTTGAAACAGAAACTAAAATGAAAAAGAAAATCAAGTTTATTTTAAATAATTCCAGTTTATTTACGCCGGGAAAATATTCGTATAGAGAAAACAACTTCCTATCTCCTTAACAAGTTATTATTAAATTATTAAATGAAACCTTTGCCCGAAGGAGCTTTCTTTGTGTGTTTTAGACTTAAAAAGTGAAGAATATCTGAAGTGTTTTAGATCAGTAGCAAGCAAGAGAGATTCATTTGTTTGTTGTGTTTTGACTTTCACACTAATTGACTTCCGAAAATTGTTGTTTTCATTAAAAAAAGAGGCACTCTTCATGGGGAAGTTAGCGCTAAAAGGGGACAAGCCACTAGAGATACACCGTACCCCTATTTGCGTTAATCCAGACCTAAAATATGGGTAAAATACCATTTTATGGAATGCATGATCTGTGATTCGGATGTTTTACACATTTTAATTGTTACAGATAGTGTTATTTACATATCTCCTCTTAAACGCCAGTGAGCCACAACTGCAAAAAAGGCCGTGGCCGGCCCGACTTAAACCAATTGGTTAGAAACTGAGCCTTAACACCTCATCTAATCCATCTAACTCCAACTCCTCTTAAACGCGTCTCAGTGTCCTCATTCACGGAAGCCAGATAGTTATGACACGTGGGTTCTAACTACCGGGTGGACAGCTGACCAGAACTGCTTTTCTACTCAACCGCACAAACGATATTGATTAAGATCCCATAATGAAAATTCCGTTGGAAGTATTTGACCATGCATGGTTTCGTCTTTTTTAGATGTATATACCTGTTCAAAAATAATGATATGGAGTGTTGCAGTGTCTGTATTCTTTGGTTAATCCTTATAAATTCTATGTAAATCACGTACCAGTTGGCAACTACTTAGTTAACGACTTAGTGATGTAGTAAGTTAGTTAGATGAGGTTTAACGGCCCAGTTTCCAACCAATTGGTTCAAGTCGAGCCGGCCACGGCCTTTTTTCCAGTTGTGGCTCACTGGCTTGTTTTCCCTTACTCCATTGCTTATGCGGAGCATTACGCACAACTGCAGTAGGCTCCATTTTTAAAGTCTTTGGTATGACTCGACCTGGGAATCGAACCCCGGCCTCCCTCGTGAGAGGCGGATGCTCTATCGCTAGACGAAACACGGTGGGACTTCTAGACTGATCACTGGTATTAATAACGGCTGTAAGAAATTTTGGTTTGGGGGAAAGCTTCTTGAAGCTATGACGTCTTACACTATATTGACCCATATGACTAGTACGGTGGTCGAGTGACCAATAAAAAATACATGACATTATATGAGATGAAAGGAATGCTGCTATAATACCATAATAATCCCCCATAAATATATATATATATATATATATATATATATATATATATATATATATATATATATATATATGTAATTTGCAAAGCCCCCCTCCCCCACGGTATCAAATGGAGATGTAGGCAAAATGTTTTATTACCAAAAGAATATAGGTTTAAATAGGCCCGTAGCCAGGAATTCTGATATAGGGATACACCAACACAGCAAAGGGTGAGGGGTACCGAAGAAGATTATGTTTGTAGACAATGGTGCAGTCCGATGATGGCTGTTTGCGGGAAAGACAGGCGATGATATCTAGAGTCCACCACAGTAGCTTGAAGAAATTGGCCCTACGTTTGTACAGTGCGCAAAGGGCTCGAAAATTTCCCTTACTGGTGGCAATTTTCCCTTCCTCTTTCAATGCAGAGAGTGATAAGTCCCCACAAGTGAACGGAACAAGGCTATCTGGTTGTGGTCTGATTATATTCTTCAGCTCCGAAAGTGCAGGTTAATAGTTGAGTGCTTTTCGAACTGTAAGGGGACCATGGGCTGCCATATAAGGCCCTGATGAAGACCAGGATAACTTTGGTGTGATCCAGGGAACAATCTCCGAAATGTCTGAGACATTAACAAATGGGACAATAGCATGGAACTTTGAATTAACTTCCGAATGACACTGAGAGCTCACCAAGCTCTTCGCAGGTCACAATTCAATTCAAAATTTTCACAATTATCGTATTTTAATTATGCATGAACAGATTGCAACAGGACGAAATGTACAGTCACCATGGACGGAAAAAGTATTTTTGGAATTATACATTTGTGGTACGAGTAAATTTAGCCTAAAATCGTATAGTTCATCACAAATGTTACCCAAAGTAGTAGATTGCTTACCTGAAAACCCCTTAATGCTTGCCTTCTAACTTCGAGTGTACATGTGCACTTAGTTTTGGCTAGAATAATTCACTGATATTTTTGTGCTGGTAATATTCATAAGTGATGCAAAGTCGAGGACTGCGGGCAAGGCTCGCCGAAATTTTGCAGGAAAATCATTGACGGGGTAAAAACATACATGCAAGCTCAGTCAGGCCGATCGGTGCATGCCAGGATTTGCCAGACAGCAAGGCCAAGCTCCTCGAAGAGGGGCTTGTAACCCTGAGACCCAACAGATGCGACGGGTTTGCCGAAAAGATGCAAAAAAGCGAAATTTAAGGGGCGCGAAGGGCGTCCAAAAATTTGGGGTTCTATTGACGAAAATTAAAAAAAAGTGTTTTTTTAAGAGAAGTTGGAAAAATTTGGGTTTTTATTGAAGAATCTGTTCTTTTTAAGATCAAAACCTAGAAATTCGTGTGGCAACTGGTCGTCATTAGGGATAACAAACTTTTCCTTACCCATTGAGGCTCCGGGACGAAGTGAAAATTGTCCCGGATGAAGGGAAGCCTTTCTCCACCCACCCCCAACAGGGTGTGACCTCTAAACTCAGCATTGAGACACGGTTAATTTTACAACAAACGTTAGCCACGATGTTGAAACTGAATTAAATAATCTTCAAAAAGGTAGGTATAGGAGGGTTGATCTTCAAAACGATGAAATTCCTTGTTTCTCCAGAATCACGCCAACAGAAAAGTCTAACAATTGAGGATAGTTAGTTAGTTAGTTAGATGAGGTTTAGCGTCCCAGTTTCCAACCAATTGGTTCAAGTCAAGACGACCACGGTATTTTTTCCAGTGGTGGCTCATTGGCTTGTTTCCCTACTCCATTGCAATTGAGGAACCTTTACATTTGAATGAAATGAACAAGTTTGAAACGGAAAGCGTTAAGCAAAATAGAATTAAAGATGAAAGAATTTTCCGTAGATGTAGAAAAATTGTTCCAGAAGCACAGTACTTCATCTTTTAAACGCTTCTTGTGATCATTTTAAATCTTGCTCAATAATCGCTTGGAGGCATACCGGGTTCATTGTTCACAGGTAGAAAAATTTTATTTTCGATCTATTCTCCAAATTGGGGCACTATGGTCGACGGGGGAGACACGGCCGTCGTGCCCCCGCATGGCCAACGGGCCTGGATTAAGATCTTATACTAATATTAATAAAGTTATTTCTTGTACAAGTATCAGCAAGTCGTGTGAGACAAAACAGGAAGTTGTCATGCCATTTAGCCAAACCAAAGAGATATTTATCTTTTAAAGAGACAAATTCGGGAATTGCTCTTCTTCGCAAATTACAATGTACAAGAACAAATTGTGACCTTTGGCCGGGATCCTTCGGCCCTGGTTGGTTGATGCTACAAATCTCCACAAATGCTACACAGAACTACAGATGACAACTTGGAAGCTAGCTTTGACAACAGCCTGTTTCTGTTTTCTAGTGTCCATCATATGTACTTTCCTCCGCATGTTTTTGTTCCAACTAATCTTTCACTATTACATCGTACAGTATGAGAAATAAATTCGACTTGAACCGGTCCTTTTGTAATCTCTTTGGAGCCTTTACAAATTGGTCTACTTGGACCATCCTTTCACCCTATGCCGGGGTAGTTCAATCTCAAAAGGACGATGTTTCTGTGAAAGATAATGTCTGTTCATGTAAACGTGTTGCATAAATTTGTGAACTCAGGTGTTAACCCTGTCAGTACATCTCTATATTCTATGATTACAAGAAAACATGGATTTCAATTCCTTAAAACTTCTAATTACGTCGCTACGAAAATCTCTGTTCACGAAAGCGTAAATGAAAAAGTTACTCGCGCTGTTATAAACAGTTATGAACTGAAAGAAAACATACAGCGCATACCATCCTGGTCTGTTGGCCCGCAGGTTGCCAGTAACGGCCCTTGGGATAAACCTCAATGCTGACTGTACAAACCATGTGGAAGTAAATACTACGGTAACGAAGAAGAGCATTCGAAATGTGGCATTGACGAGGGCCGTCTCGCGGTCCATTCCTTGAGCCGTCGACGCTGGTACTATGTCAGCTTTTCCATCCATACTACAAGATGGAGCTTTTTCCTCAACAAAGCCTTTTGTACCGATTTTAGGACTCGCAATTGTGATGTTGTTATTCGGAACCTCCATAGACGGCTGTCCGGGAATACAGATTGACGAAATACGGCTTTCTTCGGTTTTATGGCTCTGGGTTCTTTGTACATTGCTGCCTGAATTGGTTGTCGAACCTTCAGGAAGCTTTAAAACTACAACTCTATTTTTCCTCATTTTCTTTACTTTAATGTAAACTTTTGCGTAGAGTATTATGGTTAAAACGATGAGACTGACATAGATGACGGTAATGGGAGTCAGAGCCAGCGCACGCCATACCCCTACTGCTGTCAGATAACAGGAGGAATCTCCTTCGTGCTGGACTTCTTGGATCTCCCACCAAATTAACTGAGGGATGTTGAGAACAAAAGCGATAAAAATCGCTGCGATTACAATGGTTGCCGGTCCATTTTGACCTTTAAAGAAACGCGAATGGGGACGAGCGACGGCGAAATACCTGTCAATTGCGACTATGGTGTTGACGTGAAGGGATGCTTGCGGTGCTGCGATGTTTAACCACATAACTACCTTACAGAGAAAAGCACTTTTAAAATTGGTGAAAGTGAGAAACTGAACTGCGCCAATCGGTAGGACAATCGACGAAATGACAAGGTCAACGAAGGCATGACCAATGATGAAGAAATGGGATGAAGTCCTTCTTTTCTTTTTCAAGTAGACATAGAGGATGAAACTATTTCCCGGTATCCCAAGGATGGCACTGGTGAGACAAAGCAGGAAACCGACAATTATGTATGGCTCCATCTTTACCACAAAAGTGATATTTTTCTATATTTTCAAAACACACCAAAAGTCAAAATGTGTACACAATCTATCGTGCTTGTAAGCAATCGCACAGCAAACGACAGTCGCTCTTTCTTATCTCCCACCAATTTTACTGTGATCCTCAAGATCTCAAGCAGTTCAGCTATTCGTATCTCTGAAATACGCTTAAAACCTTTTCAGCCCGAGATGGATGCAAGTAACGAAATATATGCAAAACTGTAGAATTCCTGATCTCAGACAACCGAAACAGCCAAATCTGCTGATTTGTTCAAATATCGAACACATCCAAACGTGAAGTGAATCAGTTTCCGAACTTGATGAAAGTTAAATACCTCCTTGTTAGCATTTATGCCACAGGAGGGCGGACTCCTGCTTAGTAACGACACATGTAACTTTCCACTGATCTAATGGTACCAGTCGATTAAGTCTAGTCAATTGACAACATACATAAACAAACTTCAAACAAGGCAGGTGTCGCTTCTGTTAAGGTGAGCTATTAATTAAGCTGAACTATTAGAATTGCGCGCTATTGGCATCGTGCTACTACGAATGTCGCTCACTTGTAAGGACTGTGTTTGCAACCTGGAGCTGCAGTTTCATCAATTCTGCGCCAATTTTGGCCATATTTTTTGCTTACGTGTTGTTGAAGTAAAAGCCTTAATAATGCGTTAATATTTTTTAAATTTTTTTCTTTATTTGAAGTCAATAAGACTCAGTATCTTATTTCTTAAAATTCATAGGCATATCCCTGTAAGAAGATGTTCTCGACCTGGAGGAAGAATGTTTTGTCGGACGGACGTCCTAGGGGCGGACAATCCCTCCCCTTTGGAAAATGTTTGAATATTGAGGGTCCTTAGATGCAATCTGGTGCCACATATCGGGTAATTAAAGAAAATTATTGTAAAATGTTGGCATTTTTACAGAGGGAACAAATAAGGGGTTTTCGTCCTTGAATTGAGGGGACGGAAAGCATTATTCCGCCCACCACATTTTTGACTGGGGAGAGGCTGTAGCCCCAGCCCCCAAGCCCCCGCGCCCTACGCCTGTGTTAAAATGATCCACAGTTTTGGTATGAATTTGCTGAAAGTTTGTAGATTGGTAGTTTGATGAGTGCTGAACCAGTTTTACAACTGTGGAAATTAGTTTGATTGTGTTGTGAGGACCGAAGACAATTAAATGTTTTTCGAAAACGATTAGCCCTCCAGCCTGGCTGCATTGAAATAACACGGCAATGACGACTTGCCTGCCCCGCGGACGTGTATTACTCCTCCAACTATATTCACTGTAAATCAGTTGAGTAAAACCTTCACCAACACTGGACACGTATGTGGAAATATTGAAACTGAGCAAGGTTTGCGCAATAATTGTTTATTAATGAGCTTACCGAGAGCCTAGAGAGGTTAGTTGTCAAGTAGCCACTCTAATGGCAGCTCTCTGGTTTACTAACCTCTCGGCAAACCCTTCAATCAACAATTATTTTGCAAACCTTTCCCAGTTGCAGTATATTCACATACTTGCCCAGCATTGGTGAAAGCTTTCCCAACTTTTTTTTTTTGTGAGTGTTGGCTGCCGTAGTAACACCAACATAGTACATGCTGCGAAGGTAAAGTTACGTCACGCAAGTTGACGCAACTGCTCTGTTGTCTGTGAATAGACCTTATATGCATAGGCATCACGCTGGCGTCAATTTGGAGGAAAACAATGAAGCACACGTGCACTCATCGCGTAGAATTCGCACGCAAATGTAGTAGACTTACGCGAGTATCCCTCGGTGCACAAATCAGCTGTCGGCATTGTGGGTGTTAACTTGCAATGATACGCCTATGGTAAGCTAAATGTGCAATAATTCGAAAAACGGGGTTTTTCACCGATAAACTCGGTTTTCGACCGAAAAACAAAGTTTTTCGCGATAAACTCAGTTTATCGAGCGAAAAACAGAGTTTTTCGATTAACTCGGTTTTTCAACCGAAAAACAGAGTTTTTCGATAAACTCAGTTTATCGAGCGAAAAACAGAGTTTTTCGATAAACACGGTCTATCGAGAGAAAAACTCAGTTTTTCGATAAACAGAGTTTTTCGATAAACTCAGTTTTTCGAGCGAGTTTTTCAAGAAACTCTGCTTTTCGGTCGAAAAACCGAGTTTATCGATAAACAGAGTTTCTCGATAAACTCAATTTTTCAATCACGTTTCTCAGGCTTTCGTCTGACCGGGATGCGTAATTTTTTTCGTAGGATTGCGAGGGGAAAGTTATCAATTATTCATGTTATCGGAGTCGTTTGTCATGATTATTCTTGGCGTTTTCCTACTTCGTACATCGTCTGAAATGCTTGCTTCATTGCAACTCCCTGGCAATGTTATTACTTGACTTGTGTAACGATATATCTGTTTACAAGTGAGATATGAACCGTGTCCAAAACGTGAAGAGCAGTTGATGGCAACTCGGTGTGATATATACTGACAGAGAATGACTCTGACTGAAACTATTCGGAGGTCAACTGCTTTGAGTGAATGTTTTAACTTCAAACTAGGCTCTTTAAAAGACACACACACACACACACACACACACACCCACTCATACATAGAAAAGGTGTCAATCGGGGACATATGTTTTTAACAGTGAAAATGTGGATATCCCCAATTGGGGTGTATCCACACTTGACTACGGAAAAAACTCTGTTCCCGATTTACATGTACGTACTACACGCGTACACACACTCATGCACCAGCACATGTTGTGTTTCCTAATGATAGGTTCACAACATGGGAAATAGGAAAAACACCAAAATGCTTCAAACTTACTGGGGCACATCTTTGAAAGGTGCAAAATCCAATTTCATGGCAATTTTGCATTCGGGAGTTGGGGATATCCCCACTTGCAGGTGTATCCACACTTGCCCGAGAAAAAACGCTCATGTCCCCGATTTACATCTTTCACATACGCACACACACACAAAATACTAACCTGTCTGAGAGTCAGTGACGAATGGTGTCAGTGAGGGGGTTTAGCTAAAGTACCAATCCAACAAACATGCCCAGTTGTTCACCGGGTCGAATTCCACTGGTTTCTCTGGGCTTGGACAAGAGGCAGGCTTTTATCTGAAACTTCGGTGTGGAAATCCTGGGGAAGGAGTATCCTCTCCTCTTTGGGTTGTTTTAAATATGATTTAAGGCCAGATGCGGATGCCAATACTATGGTGTCACTTGTGCCCATTCCTTCGTCCTTTCAATCCCGCCCCTGGATGAAATGTGTAGGCCTACTTTCCGAGATCCTCCGTAACATGGTGGTTCTGAGTTAACTTACAGGTAACTCACTGTACCACTGATGTATGCTACAGTGAAATTCTTTTGGTTACGCGTATAGGATCTTTTGTTTTTCCAACTTCAGTCCAAGACTCATCATTTTAAAGCTGGCAAACTCATGGTCTTTCCAGTGTTATGAGATTATGACCACAGCCTCAGTGTATCTTGTCTCATCCTGTTTTAACTCACGAGTACGGTGTTTACGCTGTCATCAGCCTGGCAGACCCGTCGCACAACTACTGTTGCAGCTGTATTATATTATTACGAGTAGCCCTTTAACCTTCCTTCTCTTACGAAATGTGACATGCATTGAATAGGTTACAATACACATGGGCTCTACAGCAGGAAGACGCTATGAATCATTAACCACGACTCCGACAACATGAATAATTGATAACTTTCCCCTCGCTGTCCTACAAAAAAGAAAAAATCACGCATCTCGGTCTGACGGAAGCCTGAGACACATGATTGACAAACGAAGTTTATCGAGAAACTCTGTTTATCGAAAAACTGAGTTTTTCGCCCGATACACTGTGTTTATCGAAGAACCCTGTTTTCGCTCGATAACTGAGTTTATCGAAAAACTCTGTTTTTCGCTCGATAAACCTTGTTTATCGAAAAACTCTGTTGTTCGCTCGATAAACTGAGTTTATTGAAAAACTCTGTTTTTCGGTCGAAAAACCGAGTTTATCGAAAAACTCTGTTTTTCACTCGATAAACTGAGTTTATTGAAAAACTCTGTTTTTCGGTCGAAAAACCGAGTTTATCGAAAAACTCTGTTTTTAGTTCGATAAACTGAGTTTATCGCGAAGAACTTTGTTTTTCGGTCAAAAAACCCGAGTTTATCGGTGAAAAACCTTGTCTTTTGAATTATTGCACATTTAGCTTTCCATATACGCCACACGAGGGAGCACTTTCTGCTCTGTGTCATCATATGCATAAAAGCGGTCCATATGTTTTGTTCTGTACCGTGAATCACTACTCCGTGTGTGTGTGCGCGTGTGTGTGTGTGTGTGTTTGTTTGCTAAATCAGACAGCCAGGTAGTTGCATGGCACACTTGTTGTCAGCCATTGATATTTGTTCTTAGATATTGATACTGGTTAGGAACTGAACTCATGACCATGTTCATTAGGCCTACTTTCCTTCACACTCAAGAACACACAGTATATTGTTTTTTTTTTTTAAATTGACATACGATATTCAATTACAAAATGGTTTCAGATAAGGCCGAGGTGCCAATTTGTTTCAATTAGGCCTATAGGTTAAATTTTTTGAAAATATGTTGCATAATACATTATATTGCAGTTTGAAATTTTTTATTTAACCTTGGAAATTCTTTGCAATTTTACTTCATGATCTTAGGAATTGCGAAAAAAATGGCAGCACTGGTATGGCATGACTTACGGTTTAACGGTTGGATTGGAACCAGGCGTTGTTTGTTTCAGCACCACATTTCAGACCTACCGAATTATTGAGTGACCCTAGTGGTGTAGTGGTCATCCTTGCAGCCAGGGTTTGATTTCTTCTGTCCTCCCACTGTTTACCAACAAAATCCTCTTACTGTGAAGCAATGCTTGTTTACAGCTATTTAGAATGTTTTAAGCTCTTCGATTATCTCTACTCAAAACCTTAGACATACAGGTGCTAATTAGACAGCATCACCTTTAGAGTACGTTCAGATTAGAACCTCATATTTTATAGTGTGTGAAAACGCATTACATCTGTGATGATAGTTAATAGGACAGATGGATTTTATAATAAAAGGTATGTAAATTTTCAAGCATTTTTAAAAGAAAAAAATTACAATAACACAGAGGTTAAGCATTCAAGTAACTTTAACAAGTTCACAAAAGTATGAATTTCATTATAGGTACAGAGTGAAAATCCCGTTTGTGAAACATTCATTGTACATAAAGTTCTTTTTGTTTAAAAATGTTCTATGCAAATTCCGAAATTAGGTCAATTATTGTAAGCGCATCTCTACACTGGTGAGGGCGCTATACCATGAACACGTTATCACGAACAGAAAAATAAACGACTGCATTCATTTGATCTCTTTCCCTCTCTGTTTCTCCTGAACAAATATTAGTAAACCATGCAGTAACGATGCAGTAAGGACAGTAATGATACAGTAACGACTGTAACGATGTCTTAACGGTAACGATGTCTTAACGGTTCACCGCGAACATAAATACAAGAATATATATGTAACTCTATCTAAATTCGAAACATACACATATAGCAACTCTATCAAAAAGGAAAAATATATGCAGTCTGTAAAAAAGGTATGCAAAAATAAACATTAACTTCCGACTCGATTCACTTAAAGTAGGTACACGACTACCCAGGGGCGGGATTTCATGTGTGAAAGTTGGGGCAAAACCGGGTGGACTGTCAAACGGCACCGAAGACGCTACGGGAGCGCGAAGCCCTCCCCCCTAACGGCGTGGGGTCCAGGGCCTCTGAGGGCCCCTAGCTGGGTCCAGGGGGCGAAACCCCCGGAAGCTCTGGGGTATTAACGAAATTGTAGGCATTACAATGATGCATTTTAGCTTCAACTTCAAATGACATAAGGTAGGCAATAAGCATACTTCATGAGACTAACAGTCAGATGGGATCGATAGTGCTAGGGGTTTGAGGAAGTATAGGGGAGAATGGATTATTTTGAGGGTTTCCCGGGGGCTTTGGAACAACAATTTTAAGAATGGGAGATCTAGTATCCAGAATGGGTGCGCGGGAAGCGTGCTGAAAAAATCCCATTTTTTATACTTTTTTAGTGAGTATCCTTAGTGAGTATCCTTAAGGAGAGGGCTCCTGCCCCCCTTTGCTAAGCGCCTGTCCCTTGTTACGATATCAAAAATGTCACTTTCCTTACAACCCTTTGCCTTACAACTTGCATCTAAACAATCTTTACAGAGTCGGTAAATATACACAGATCTATGATAATAAAAAATTTGCTTTGAAAATTTCTAGGGAAGGGAAACTTTCTCAACGCTGCGTACGGCCATGGGGGCAATGGTGATTTCAATAATAAAAGAAGAGTTTGTACGAAGCTATGACAAGCAGGATGTTCTGCATGAAGTAACTTCGAAGCAATATTTAAAACGGGTGCGAGCGAAGCGCGCAGAAGAACAGCGTTGAGACATTCAATTGTAGCCTATTGTTTTTCTTTAGTTTTGAATGCAGTGTTTTTATTCCTCCAAAAAATTTCCTGCTTTCCCCAGGTACCTGTTCTTTCCATTGAGCAGAATATGGGAACCTATATCCTGTTCTGTGGAGGCTCTCTTTCATGTTTCATTTTCTTGATGGTCTGGGACACGTGCCTCTCAACTTTTTATTAGTGTGAAAAATAAGGTTAGTGTCGATTTTGAAGGTTATAGACTACTTAAAGAAGTCAATGAAATCTTTTGTGGGTAGTTTTTACATGGACATTGTCAAGAGCATCGGCAGTTTAAGTGCCAAGGGGAGTAATTTTTATTGGAGGCTGCATCTCTAGTTAAACATGGAAATATTCATGTGGATCCGTGGTCAGGGAGGGAAGAAAGTAATTAGGAGGTATAGTCCGGAGGAAATATTTTTGCAGGGGGTGAGATATGTGAAGATGCATAAAGACAATATTTAACCTTAACCTTAACGCTCTCTTTGCCAGGAGGCGATGTCATCCCTCAAATTTGCCCTTTCATTTGCTGCTACTCTGGCCTAATCCCATCTCTGTCATCTTGCTCCCTGTCTCTCTTTCTCTGCCACCCCCACGGTTATGCCTCCCTACCGCTCTTGCCTCTTCCAGCCTCAATTCCAGTGCTGCACAGGTGTCGCTGCCTCCCCCTTTTCTGGAGTAAATGTCGAATCCAAATCCAACTTCAGCTTATTTCATTATTCATTATTTTTCAATTTTGTAACTCTTCCAGTTCCTCGTAACTGTTTGTGAGGAATCTGATTTTAAGAATGGTTCTCCAGCCCTAACACTGAAAGGTGTCAAGTTTTCTTTCTTCGAGTGTTAATTTCCAAGTCTCACATTCGTACAAAAAGTACAGACCTTACCAGCTATTTTAAATTTTCCAAGGGGGTAAAAATTTACGATTACGTCCTTGACTATGGGCCTGTATGCACACCTTCTCGTGGTCCAACAGAATAATAATAGGCTAACTCTTATTGTCACACTTGTAGTGTGAGTACAAACTCCTGAGTACTAGTAAGAGTGCAAAGTCAAAGGTCTGCGTCATTGATCACGTCATTGGTCGCAAACTTATTTTTGCCATCATTTGCTTATCAGTATGTTGCAAAAATGTCCTTTCAGCCATATGATACTTTTTCAAAAGTCCCATCGACTCTCTGGCGAAGAGCCAAGGGACGAAAGCAAACATTACTCCCGAAGGAGTTCTGCTCCCCAAAGGAGCTACGTCCCAAGGGACAACAAACCGAACTGACAAACCTCTCGACCCTTAGACCTCTACATCATGGGTCTGTCATGCGTGGCCCCATTACAACCATATGATATGTAGAAAACGATGAGACATATTTTTTAATAGAGTCCAGTCCGAAATCGGATGTCCAGACCTTAATAGCGGATTGCAGATTTGAAAGGTTGAGTGGAACAAATCCAGAACATAATATAGGTATCAGAGAAATATCTCAGGTTACTGAAGGTGAATAACGGCCAGATTTATTATTTACATTTGCGTCACTATAGCTGATTGTCGAAACGACGCTCATAATGTGTTTGAAGACAGATATTGTCACCCCAAGTATGACTTTTAATTGGGGGTAAGCAAAAGTCTCATGGGTCCTGCTCTTTGATTGCCATCAGAGTTACAAAATTCAAAAGATGCAGAGTAGCTCATATTACAGAGCATGCACAGTGTTCTGATTACTCACTAGGGCCTTGTGTCTGCACCAGGAGAGGCTAAAGACAGTTGTGGGCGGAGCTAGAAGTAACCTAGTTGAGAGAATTGGAAATGTCTGGGATGATGAGTATCTGCCTTTAAGGAATGTGTATAGGGAGCTTGCAGCTAAAGGTCAATAGGACAAATTCAGTGGCGCGCTACTTGTCATAGAGGTCAAACAAGCACGAGGCAAACTCGCGTGTGTATGTTTGCACATCACGTCATTGCACACCGTGCCTAAAAATGAAAACCAATATTTCTTGTTCGCGTACGTTAGGTATGTATAAGTTCATGCATGGGTTTATTCGTCCCCCATCACATGGTTGACAAAAACAATTAGCTGACCCACGTGACCGTACAAGTTCCCTTTACAGAGCCTTTAAAGGCAGTAGGCAGTCGCCCCAAAATTTGTTTTGAAAAATCAGCAAATTCTTGCAAATCTCCTCTTATTGCATTACAAGCACCTCTGAAGACATTTTGAACATAACTATTACAAACGATTGGTAAAGCAAGGAGAAATTCTCCTTGAATTTCACAATTCACTAACTAAAACATTTGTCACATGATCAAAATAGGCCATTCATGTACTAGAGTGACGGGGCATACTAACTCTGATTGGGGTGACTGCCTATTGCCTTTAAACTGACAATCGCTCTTTGTTGGGTCTAAGAATGTGTTATCAACTGACCATGCAACAGGATAGCGCCATGATTTGCCTGGGGCTTGGGGCTGTACTGGGGCGAGGAAGGTTTCTGGAAGGATAACTGTGGGGGTGGTCAAGGAGGAGGGGATTCGAAGAAAACCTTTATGCAAAAACCCCCACCATTTCAAGACAGAAAAAAATTCAAGACAGCAAAATTTATGAATAAAGTTCATACACCGTCCCTTTATTGGTTCCAAGCCAGTGTCTTCCGATAGTAATTTGTTGTGATTGCATAAACGTATATAGCCTTACGCTCTCTCGGTGTTCTAAGGACTCTCTGCAGAGTCGTGTGTGATATACCATTGGATTGTTATTTGGAAGGAGATACATCGCTTTGAAGTGAGGTTTGCACCGCCAAGGTCACACAGTAATCTGCCCCTTGTATCTTTCTCGGCATTTCTATAAGACTTACACTGGATTAGGTAATTCATACAAAAGGGATTTGTCGTCTGCTACATCTGCAGTAAACTGGGGTTTGTCGCTACTACCATAGTATTGCCAGTCGCTGGAAAATTGAAAAATATTGTCTTGGGACACTCGGTGATTCGGATGAGAGTATACCAATAAGGGTTTTTGTAAAAATATGAGCATGATTCTATACCTGGTCATTTCAGCAAACTTCCGGAAACTTGGGGAAACTCTCCGAATTGTTGGGACAAAAATTAGACTTCTGCCTCTGCAGCTCATTTGCATGACGTTCGTTCTATAGGAAGGGGTAAATCTCATTGATTTATTTCAATGAGACAGTCGTTTCGAGTTTTGAAGCACCTGTCCCTAAACTGGTGGCTGCGTAAACCTACTCATCAAAGCATTGTCCTGAGTAAGCCAATTGTGATAGGATTACTAGACCTGAATGATGTTGCTAACATATCGATATCAAATTGAAGCCAACGAATAAAAGAAAGAATTCCCAATCAACGGAATAAGTAGCTTATTATTGATAATCTCCTAGGAATTTACTGGGTCTTAGAGTATTAGCATAAATTAAACTTTCCGTTAAATCTCGTTCCAGATAACAACTCCCTGAATATACTAAACACGGCAAGCTCTGCCGGTCTTTTAATTAAATAATTAACATATTGCCTACCTATCTGTACAGCTTATAGTTTATAAGTTTACATTCCTTTGTCTTCTAAATGAATTGAATGAACTGTAACTTCTTTGGCTAGCATTACTTAGCACTAACCATCCAACTTTTTGTGTATTTTCTACGCTTGAACTAAAACGAAATAACATATGTCAATCACATAATGGAATAATGACTCAGAGAAATTTAAACATTCAAATTCGTTAACAATTTTTTCGTTAACGATAGTTTGACTTTAAAGAGGTCATAAGCGTACGAGGTGGGGGGGGGGGCGGGAGTGGGGCATATGCCCTCCTAATTCGAGCAAAAATAGTTGATCCATTCGGGCAAATGAGACAGCCAAGAAGATAAATTATGCCCTTTTGCAACCGACACAGCGTTATCAAAATTCGGTCAACTTGGTCCAAAATTCTAAATTCGGGCAAAAATTATCCCTGACCTCCCCGTACGCCTATGAATGAAGTATACAGGTGCTTTGCATAAATATTTAGCCTAATGGTTTTGCAGTACGTACTCTCAACATTTTCTTTCTTTCCGCCTTGAGCTGAGCTTATAACATTTCTTTTACAACAATTGAATGTTATTCCAATTAAGAAGAAGTAAATCGTTCTTTTCAGTGACCAACTCTGTAAATCCTTAGATTGAAAAATCAGTTTAAAAGGGTGGGATGAGGTTCAACTCTAAATTTGGACAGAATATTTTAAAGCGCCTAAGATTTATTCTCAGTCTATCAGACTGAATATTCCAATTGAAATTTCCAATTGGTTACTAAATTCAGTCTTTGAATTAAGAAAGAGAGAGAGAGAGAGAGAGAGAGAGAGAGAGAGAGAGAGAGAGAGAGAGAGAGAGAGAGAGAGAGAGAGATTCAAGGTATGCTGTACTCTGAAAACACCTTAATCAGTTCTGGTTTCGTTCTAATTTTTTACCTAAATGCGTGAAAAACAAGTTAACTTACGTGGCAACTGTTTGGCGTGGGGATTACATACTCTATCATAATTAGTTAGGCTCCCGACGAAATGGGGATAGATCGACGGAGGACCAGCCTTTTCTGAAGGGAGGGAAAATAGGCCTATGTAGGTACCACCCCTGCCATTAGAGTTGGAAAGCAATACCTTAAAGGCAATGGGCAGTCGCCCCAAAATACTAAAATAGCTTCAAAATATCAGCAAACTCTTACAATTTTTTTTCTTATTTGCTTTACAAGTACCTCAAACGACGTTTTTTTTTAAAGAAAAAACTTAAAAAACAAAAGGTAAAGAAAGGAGTTGTTCTCCATGAATTTAACAATTCAGTAACAAAAATATTGTCACATGATCAAAACAAGCCTCTCATGAATTAGAATGACGGGGTATACTAATTCTGATTGGAGTGACTGCATTTTCCCTTAAAGTGAACGTCAATTCCTTGAAACACACCAGTATGCATCTTTAAAGAAGACCAACGTTGCAAATCATTTACACTGCTTTTATTTGGCCTGTTTGCTTGACCACGTTACTGGTTTAACAAATCATTAAAACAAGTGGCCCTCACATACTGAAGCGTTCATCCGTCAGCTCCGTCATACACACACTTTCGCTTAAAGAAGAACTAATAATAATACAACATAATTATAATTATACAATTAAACAACATCAATAAGTAACGTTGTTTCACTGAACTCATTAGGACGCAACTTCGTGAACTAATTGCAATATCATCACGTGATACGTTTCATATAGACAAAACAGGACATCTTATGGGGCCTTAGCCCTCCATTGCCCTTTAACCTGTTATGTTAATGTTATGTTTTTGCGAGATGTATGTTTAGTCATTCCATATGTCTCAGACTTCAAAATTGTTATTCTCTATGATGTGTTCTCATACTTACATATTATAGTGTGTTGTTTGCTACGCATTTGCACTCTGAATGAAGGTCATGGTCAAGGTTATAATCGACTGATGACGTCACTAGTTAATCTTGGCTCCATGCCAGCTTTAGAATGACGTCATAGTAAGAGTTGTTATTGTTTTGAGATAGAACGTATAGAAATACGCACATGCCAGGTGTGCCCGGTACTGCGTGAACTCATGTCTAATCTAGCCATTCACAGTGTTTTTATAATTTATGCATATGACGTTATTATTTAACCAATCAGATTGTGCACAGTCTTGCGCGGGCTGTTGTGATTTTTGTTCTTCAGAGCCCAAGGTATGATTTGTAGTCAGTTTGATTTTAGACATCCGCTCAACCAGACCCGTATTTAGGACTCTCTCGTAAAATTTGTTCCCGGTCAGCTTGTATTCCTGTATTCTGTTCAAGTTCGTTGACTAAAGGGACCAATAAAAATATTGTGAACCTTCAAGGAACGTTTCTCTCCCTTTTTTGTGAATTCTCCTGTTGATATTTTTTCCGCTCGGACTTTGTAAACTTTGTGTGAGACCCCCACGCTACTCATTGTCTGAAAATCGGCCTTACATTATGTTGAACGTTTCTGCAACGTTGTGAAACCATGTCTCTTTAATGAGTAAGGTTAGACAAGTGCCGTCTGAAGTTTCACAATTTAAACGCTTTAGTGAATATAACCGGCTTACATGCTTTAAATGAAGTGAGTTTTGACAACGGCGACATGTTTCTTGCAATTTATAATATTTTGTCAGCTTTTAAAAGAGATGTAGTTGCAACAACTTTGCAAAATAATTTGACAACATGTCTGGGATGATGCATAGTTGAGAATTAATTGCTCACTGCCTTATGCTTTGTAGCGTCTCAGCCGACAAAATTTTTACAAAAGAGTATATTTCCTATTCACAATTTTGTCCAATTTGTATCATTAAAATAAAATATTTCCCCAAATGTATACTGATTGACAGACAATTGTTACAAAATATCACCACAAGGAAATTGTGAAAACAAAACCATATCATTTTTTAATTTTGTAGAAATGAAAAGATTTTGAACAAATGTAGTACCACAAAAGTTTGGCAACTGACACAGACATTTATAAACGGATGAGAAAGAAGTTAAGTTAAGCACTAGGAAACACAGTCCGTGGCTTTGTATACAACGCTAAAATTAATAACAAAGCAAGGTAACTTTTTACACTTGTCACGCTTTACTGGTTCTTGTAGTCACGTCACGTTATAACTACATCATACAGAAAATCTCGTCTGAACCCGTGTCGGCAAGCCCCGAGAGACAAAATAGGAAGTTGGCGATAGGTATTTACCCCTGGAGAAAGTGATATTTAATTCCACAAAGGCGAATTCGGAACTTATTCTTCCTCACAAAAGACAATGTATATTATCAAACACTGAATTTGTGTGTGTGTGTGTGTGGGGGGGGGGGGTACTTCGGTCAGGCTGGGTTGATGCCACAGAACGCCATGTGATCTTTTTTTTTTGTTTTTCTTCGAGTACTTTACAGGGGAAATACATATAGATTTACAGAGGAAATACATATAGATTTACAGAGGAAATACATAGACCACACCTGGACTCTCTCCAAGGCAGACCAAGTTCAAAACGACTAAGTTTCTGTGAAAGATTCTTTTGTGAAAACGTTTTGTGTGAATTTGAGAATCCGAAATTCAACCATGTCAGCATATCTCTATCCACTATGGCAAGAAAACGGATTTCAATTTTTTAAAATTACTTCTTACTTCGTCACGAAAATCTCTGTTTACGATGACGTAAATAACAAAGTTACTAGCACTATTATACGCAACCATGTACTGAAAGAAAACATAAACAGCATACCACCCTGGTCTGTTGATCCGAAGGTCAACGAGGATGTCCCTAGGGATAAACCTCAATGCAGACTGTAACAGCCATGTCGAAGTGAATACGACGGTAACAATGAAGAGCATTCGAAATGTGGCATTGACGAGGGCCGTCTCGCGGTCCATTCCTTGAGCCGTCGACGCTGGTACTACGTCAGTTTTTCTCTCCACAGCAAACGGTGGTCCGTTCTCGTCGACATGGTCTTCTTTATCGATGTTGTATTCACTCGCTTTTGTGGTTTTATCAAATGTGTTCATGGACGGCTGTCCGGGAATAAAAAGTGACGAAAAATGACTTTCTTCGGTTTTATGGTTTCCAACACTTCGTACATTGCTGACTGGATTTATCGTCGAACCTTCAGGGTGAGTCAAAACCACAACTCTATTTTTCCTCATTTTCTTTACTTTAATGTAAACTTTTGCGTAGAGTATTATGGTTAAAACGATAAGACTGACGTAGATGACGGTAATGGGAGTCAGAGCCAAAGTACGCCATACACCCTCTGCTGTAAGGTGACAAGAGAACTGTCCTTCTTGCTGAACTTCTTGAATCTCCCACCAAATTAAATGAGGGGTGTTGAGAGCAAACGCTATGAAGATCGCTGCGGTGACGATATACGCTGGTGCTTTTTGAACTTTAAAGAATCTAGAATGCGGACGAGCGACGGCGAAGTATCTATCAAATGCCACTATCGTATTGACGTGAAGAGACGCTAACAGTGATGCGTTGTTCAACCACATGACTATCTTACAAAGAAACGCACTTTCAAAATTGTTGTAAAAGAGAAACTGTATGGCGCCCATCGGTAGAACAATCGAGGAAATGATAAGATCAACGAAGGCATGACCAATGATGAAGAAATGGGATGAAGTTCTTTTTTGCTTTTTCAAATAGACATAGAGGATGAAACTATTTCCCGGTATCCCTAGGACGGCACTGGTGAGACAAAGGCAGAAACCGACAATTGTGTATGACATCATCTTTATCACAAACGTGATATTGTTTTAAGTCCAATTCAAAAAACGCTTGGAGTCCACAATCTATCTTGAGTGTAAGTAACGGTAGCACAATATACAGCTGCACCCTATTTATGAACTGCGATTACTGAAATCTTCAAAATGTCGAGTAGTACAATTACTCCTGTCTTAAATGTGCGTTTTGCCTAATATGTATGCATGTAACCAAATTTATGCAACATTCTAAAATTCCCAATCTCAGATGAATAAAAGGCCCTAATCTGTTGATTTGACTAGAAACACATTTAACCGTTTAGTGACTTAGTTTTTAAAGTTAATGAGAGTCAAGTATCTCCTCGATTACTTCCTTGTTTCTGGAGAGCGGACTTCCGCTTCTCAACGACATGTTTAACTTTCCATCTTTTCCGTGGTAATAATTAAATAATTCTAGTCCACTGCAATCTATCAAACAAAATTTCAAATGAAACAGGTGTTGCCACTTTAAAATAAAGCAGGATGAACTCCACGCTTTAAGTAGGCTACAGCTTTTCTCAATAGGGAACATTTTACTTTTTCAAGATTGCATAATCTTTCTTTTAAGTTCATTGTTCACCTGAGCAGTTGTTATAGCACACGAATTTACATATAGTGCAATGAATGTTATTTTTGTCACTGTGTTGTTATGGCTGGCATTTTATGAATTCAGCACCGATTTAGTTCAAATTTGATCAGTATGTTGTCGGAGTTAAGGGCACTTGTTTTGTAAATTATATAGCCATCTGGCATCAGGAAATTCATTTTTCTGAAATCGTGAAAATCTTGACTGTGTCTCTTCATTTCGTTCAAATTTACTTAAATTTTGTTGAGTAATTAGTTTGCATGGTGCTGAACCTATCCTTTTCTAAAACAGGTAAAAGGAAAAATTTGTTTTCGTGTGATTACCCCAAACCAGCCAGGTATAGTTGCTATGAGAGAACAGCACCACCTGCGGTTTACGGAATAGCTGAATGGAAGCAAAGGAGACGTTCTTTCAGTATTTTGAGAATAAGTTATGCTTGCAGGATTATTGAGTAACATCACGAGTATAGTCAATTTAAAAACTTGTCTATTAAAGATTTGAGAAACAACAAGGAAAGAAGAAGAAGAAGAAGAAGAAGAAGAAGAAGAAGAAGAAGAAGAAGAAGAAGAAGAAGAAGAAGAAGAAGAAGAAGAAGAAGAAGAAGAAGAAGAAGAAGAAGAAGAAGAAGAAGAAGAAGAAGAAGAAGAAGAAGAAGAAGAAGAAGAAGAAGAAGAAAGAGAAGGAGAAGAAGAAGAAGAAGGAGAAGAAGAAGAAGAAGAAGAAGAAGAAGCTTCATTGCTCTTGTTTTAGACTATAGGTGTATAAAATAACTGCCCAAAAGTCACGTTATCCCCAAATAATCATTGCATCTATGGATGTGGTTCAATCAATAGCACCTCAAGAACCAAGTTTTGTGATTTCTGTTCTGTGCAAAAAAGTGTTGTCATGAGTTTTCATTACTTGATTGTACTTAAGCTCAATGTGAAGAGTGTGATTGATACGTGCTTGGTTATGTTCATTGGGGAATTAAATTGTAGTTCAATAGAAGTTCTAAAATTGAAGAAGAGCAACAACCACTTCTAACTTGCACGTAACAGTATTATGACGCTTAATGTTAAAGGAAACTATTACCGCATCTATCTATATGTCATGTATAGGAAGATCTGATATTCTACTTTACCTAACATGAGAAATGTAAAATCAGTGTGTGAGGGTGCGAGTGTCTGGTTGTGTGTGTGCACTTACTTTCCATTCAGACTGAGGACCTAAACAATGGATTTCAGGTCCTTAGAAGGAAATACAATAGATTTCTCATGTCCTCAGAAGTTTAACAATAGAGAGTCTACTGTTAAAGTTAAGGAGGCAAGGAAAGGAAGGTAAGGAAGCAAACACAAAAGAGAAAACAATGAGGTCCTCAAACATCATGTAAAGCACAACTGTATGGGTGTGTGTGTGAGCAAAATGTTTGTCGCAAACTCCCCCAAACCGTGAGTTCGATCAAACTCAATGATGAGAACTGGGTACATTACGATCAAATATCGTGCATGCTTAAGCTAATTGATGTCATCATTGGCTAAAGGTCAGAGGTCAAATATGAAATAAGCGAAAAGTCGGATTTTGCCATTAATCGCTTCTCAGTTTGTTAGAAATATCATTCAACCACATAATATGCAAACTACGATGAGACAAATTTGTTAGTGTGTGTCGGTTGCTCAGGATCAAAGTCTAAGCTCAAATGTGGATCAAAGGTCATTTTGTTTGAATTGTTGGAAGTTCAGACTTGGTTGGAAGGTACCTGACCATGAAAACGTACATGTAATTAATAAGGTAATAGGGTCACATAACCCCAATATTGTTTTTGCCATTATTTGCTTATCAGCGTTGTAGAAAAGTCTTTAAAATGATATGGTAAGTAGAGAATCATGAAAAAACATTTTTAAACAGAGTTGGGAGTAAGAGGTTATAGTCTAGAACAATAGATTCACGAATTGCAGTTTGCATAACTAAAAGACTAATGATGAAAAAATCCAGCGAAATAGTATAGGTACTATTAAAAATGTCTTTAGTTAGTGCATGTTAGTGTGGGTGAATTTCGTTTAGATTTTATAGTTTCGTGTTCTTCACTGTGGTTAAGTTCATAGCCGAAAAGAAGATGAAATTAAAAGAAACTAGAAGTATCACTTCAGACTGTAAATTTGTTATCCGAAATAACGGTCGTCATATGTTTAGGGAAAGTGTCCATTGATCTTTTTGTTAAAGTCAAAAGGTCAAATTCAGAGACATACTGCATGCTTGTCGTGGAGGTAAAATAATCGTCAGGCAATATGTGCGCATATGTACACATATCGTAGAAGCTTAACGAAGACATGCTCTCGAGTCAAGTGTACTTAAGTATGGAATAATTTCTTAGAGAAATTTGAACATTTTTATTTGCAACTAATGTTTTCCATTGTCGATCTATTGTCGATCTTTGTCTATCAACGAATTAATACAGATAAACTTAAAGGGTCTTTGAAGTAATCCCATCAATTTCCTTCAAAATTCATTGAGCTAAGCTGATAACATTTCTGTCACTATAATTGAGTGTTATTCTAATTAAATGTCAGCATTGTGTTATCTTTACCAGAACCCAAGGTATGCTACATTCAGCAAAGGACCTCATCAATCTGTATTAGTTTTAAGTTTTTATCTCAAAAACAACAACTGTCCCATTTAACAGTTACACTTTCTTCATGAACGTATTTAGATTTTTGCATCAAGTCAGTGAGTGAAACGTTTTCGTACTGTTGCCCAAAATGATCTCTCCTCCCTCGCCCGTTACCTGTCCGTTCTGTGAATTTGAGATTAACTTCTCTCTACTCAGTTTTCTTGTAGTCCCTTCTCCAATTCAAACAAAAGACACATGTCTAATTCACTTCCATGTCAAAGCTTCATAATTTGTCTGCACAGAGCTTAAAGTGTTCAAGGCCATACCAACTGATCAACCTACTGTTTTGTGTGAGCTTGTTTGCATTTAGGAATATGATCATATTCCTCAATATTTTTGGGGTGATGCTTTTAGCCTCTTTAATTTTCGATAATTTCAATTTCAGGTGAGGATGTCCGAAATTTTCATTCTTACTTGTGGTTGACCATTCAGCCTGTTCAATAAGGGACGAAGCTATGATCGAGTGCGCTGTAATCTGTAAGGCATTCCACACCGGTTAGGACAGACTAATATATTCAGCTGAATAACGTCTCCTAGACATCTATAATTCACACATCCACATACAAACCGTCTCACTTTGCATTTGCCAGCAGCGATGCAATTTTACCCGAAAGTGGTTTATTACGACTCGGGATTTACGTAACCCCAACTTGGAAAACACTGGTTTAAGTAGACATGAAATCACTGGAAACACAAGTATATGCATCAATCAGGAATACCAGCAAAATGCAAATACTACTTATAACTTACCAGTTTATTTGAGCTGTGACTTTGATTGGCTCTATCAATCTTTAAATCAAGCAGCCCCAAGATACTGAATCGCTCATCATACACCAGCTAATTACAACTAACATCATACTACAAATTACTCTAAAAGAACACCTCATTTCACAATAATATTTGATCTAATATATAACAGCAAGGTACCGTTGTTTCACTTAGCTTACCAGAACGTAACTTTTAAGTACCCATTGACATACCATCACTTGATACGTTTCGTATAGGGCAAAACGTTTCTCCAACGGTGTGTATTATATAAAAGGGTAAACAGACACTGACAAACCTTTCACAATTTGTTTTTGCCTATATAACCTCACATGCTTTGATTTAGTGATAACGTGAGTGTTTGTGAGTTGTGACAACGCACATGTTTCTTAAAGTTTGTAACAGGTCAACTTTGAAAGTACATGTTGCAATGACTCTGCAAAATATTTCTCCAACATATCTGGGACCTCTACACCTTGTAAATGAATTGCCTTTTGCCCTATACTTTGTAATTGCTCACCCAACAAAAAGTTTAAAAGAAAGTATTTTTCATATTACAGGTTTGTTCAATTTATAATAAAAAAAAATGAATAATTATATTCCAAATATTGACCGATCGAAAGACAGTTGTTAAGAAATTTTAGGCTAAGGAAAATATAAAAACAAACCATGTCCAGATTTTTGTAAAATTTGATAGTGTTAAAATATACATGAAAATCACATTTGACATTGAACGGCTTTTCAATGACCACAATTGACATTTTGATACGCCGAACTTTGAGGCGCGACAAAGTAAATGTTTCAAGCATAAAGTCTTTCAAGTTAATTAAAATGTTTACCCTATACTCCAGTGAAGCCCTTTGCGCGAATGAATTAGCGATTTTTGGATGTGGATGAGAAACACTGGGAAGTTATGAAACTCAGCCAGACAACACTTTGATGAGATATGACAACACCCATGAAGATGACGATGACGACGACGACGATGATTGAATTGCTCCCAAAACGAGCCAAACGGGTTCCAAGTTGGTTTTAGCCGCTGTCATGACATTGGAAATGTGTATACACAAATCCACATTGGTCCAATGTGGGTGTCTCTTAAAGCCGATTGGCAAGTCTTGGGAGAGAATGGATCAGTACTTCATGGCATCTAGATGCCCCTAACCCGTTGATGACTTGGAAGGACATATTGGCTTTCTATTGAAACGGTCCCTGATATGGTATCAAGATAACTTTATTACAGAAGGAATATGCATTGATATTTATTAGTTGAGAAATAAAAGTCATTTACGTTTTGAAACTGGGTTGTCAAGCCCCGTGAGTCAAAGAGAAAAGGTTTTCTTCGGTCCGCAACCCGCAGGTCAATGTGGTGATTATCTTCCAGGGGATAAATTAGAAACTCGCTCTTTCTTGCAATAGGTAACCTAGAGCAAACATTAAGCTCCCTTTTCGGTGATCCTATGGCCAATACTGGTTTGATGCTTTAGAGAGCCACATTACCGTTTTGTTCTTTCTAAGGATCCAGTGCAGAGAACATTTTTGTACCATTCATATAATTTCTTCCAATGCATTCGAAGTTCAAAAAGGCAATATTTCTGTGAACGATGTCTCCTTTCTTTTCTTCGAATGAATCTGAGATATCAAGATCCCTGACGCATAGGCTCAGGAAGCTGTTCTAAGCTTGCTGAGAGGGGGATGAAAATTTCAGAAGGCCGTCCTGTAGGGGGATCTGATGTAAGATAGTTCCCCCTCCCCTTTGAAAATATTTGGGATAATGTTGCTCCCTTACATTTAATTCAGTTTTTGAGGTTTTACTTTTTGAAATAGTTGATATACTTATTGAGAAAACAAGGAAAAGGGTATTTGTGCTTGAAAAGCGTGGAGCATACTTTCCTCCCCATAAAGCCCCCATCCTTCTTACTTCCTTCTCCTGTGCATGTCAGTATTTTTCTAACCTCCATGATTGCAAGAAAACAGAGATTTCAAATTGTTAAAACTACTCCTTAAGTCACTACGAAAATTTCTGTTTACAATGGCGTAAATGATAAAGTTACTAGCACTGTTGTACACGACCATATACTGAAAGAAAATATAAACAGCATACCACCCTGGTCTGTTGGTCCGAAGGTCAACGAGGATGTCCCTAGGGATAAACCTCAATGCAGATTGTAACAGCCATGTCGAAGTGAATACGACGGTAACAATGAAGAGCATTCGAAATGTGGCATTGACGAGGGCCGTCTCGCGGTCTACTTCTTGAGCCGTCGACGCTGGTACTACGTCAGTTTGTCTCTCCACACCAAACCGTGGTCCGTTCTTGTCTACTATTTTTCCTTTGTCGATGTTAGATGTATTTCCATCTGCTGTTCTGTCCGAAGCGTTCATGGACGGCTGTCCGGGAACAAAATGTGACGAAGTATAACTTTCTTCGGTTTTATTGCTTACGGTACTTCGCACATTGCTGACTGGATTTTTTGTCGAACCTTCAGGATGCATTGAAACCGTAACTCTGTTTTTCCTCATCTTCTTAACTTTAATGTAAACTTTTGCGTAGAGTATTATGGTTAAAACGATAAGAACGACGTAGATGACGGTAATGGGAGTCAAAGCCAGTGAACGCCATACACCCTCTGCTTTCAAGTGACAAGAGGATTGTCCTGCGTTTCGGTCCTTTCGAATCTCCCACCAAACCAGATGAGGGATGTTGATAGCAAAAGCGATGATGATCGCTGCCATGACGATATACGCTGGTGCTTTTTGACCTTTGAAGAATCTAGAGTGAGGACGAACGACCGCAAAATATCTGTCAAATGCCACTATCGTATTGACGTGAACTGACGCCAACAGTGATGCGATGTTCAGCCACATGAGTACCTTACAAAGAAAAACACTTTCAAAATTGTGATAAGTGAGAAACTGTACGGCGGCAATCGGTAGAACAATCGACGAAATGATAAGATCAACGAAGGCATGACCAATGATGAAGAAATGGGATGAAGTCCTTCTTTTCTTTTTCAAATAGACATAGAGGATGAAACTATTTCCCGGTATCCCTAGAATAGCACTGGTGAGACAAAGGCAGAAACCGACAATTATGTACGGCTCCATCTTTACCACAAACGCGATAATATTTCTCTGTATTTTCAAAACACACCGGAGGTCAATTTGTACCTTCAATCTATCTTACGTAAAAGTTAAGGTAGAACACGATAGTTGCACCTGGTTTACTACATCTTCAAGATGTCGAGAAGTTCAATTAATCCTATGTCTGAAGTGTACGTGAAAAAACCCGTTTTGCCCAGGTGGATGGATGTAACCAAATGTATGCAACATTCTAAAATTTCCAATCTTACTAGAATAAACAGCCCGAACCTGCTGATTTGACTATAAACGCATCCAGCCATTTGATGACTTAGTTTTAAAACGTAATGATAGTCAAGTACCTCCTCGATTACATTTTCGTCTTGAGAGCGAACTTCTGCAAAACAACGAAAAATTTAACTTTCCACCTTTCCAGTGGTAATACCGTAATTAAGTAGGTCTTGTCCTTTACATTCTAACAAACAAAATTTCCAATGGAGCAGGTGTTGCCACTTTTAACAAAATTGGGTGACTCCACCTTTTAAATACCTTTGTCTGAACAGGGAACAAGTTTTCTTTCAAGATTACTTTTCTTTTCAAGTTCAGTTATCCAGCTGAGCAATCGTTATCATGCACCACTTCACAATGTATATGCCATTTTTAACGATGTTAGAAAGGCTGGCGTTTTATGAATTCAGCACTGACTAAATTTAAATTTGGCCAACAAGTTGTCGGAGTTAAGGACTTAATGATACATACATGTTTATAAATTATATAGCGATTTGACATCAGGAAATTTATTTCGTGAAATCGTGATTATCTTGACTCTTCGTTTGAACTTTGTTCAAATTTGCTGAAAGTTTGTTGACTAAAATTTTGAACAGTGCTGGATCTTTGCTCGTCCAAACAGAAAAACATGTTTTCGTTTGATTACCCCAAACAATGGTATTCTAAAACGTTTGTAATGGGCCTGTTTGGCTAGGTGGGATGCGCACGCAATTTTGATGTTTGTGAAGATTCGTTGTTGTGTACTGTAAACAACTCAAAGAATACCGTGTATACGGGTAGTTGCTATGCGAGGACGGTGAGACCTACGATTTAGGCCCTACCAAATGACTGAGCAAAGGAGGGTTATGTCTTTCAGTACTTTGAGAAAAAATTATACTTTGAGTGACAGAATTAGTATAGTAGGACTGTCAGACTGTCATTCTTGCAGCCTGGGTTCAAATTCTTTTTTGCTTATCCTTTGGTCGGCAAAGCTTAACAGTTGAGTTTAACAGATATTTACAGTTTTTCGTGTTGTTCATTTAGCTCCACTTAAGTGCGTATGCACTTGTATTCCCAATTTGTCATCATCGCTTCAAGAGTGATCCCAAATAAACGGATTATGTTCTAACTATGTGAGAAGCATTAGCTCTGTGTTGATAGTTACTGGTGAAGGGATTTTCAAAATAAATTTATATGAACATAGTTTTCCAACACCGGTGTAAATCTGGAAGCAACTCTATAAACTGATAAAGTTTTAAAGATTGAAATGTTGCTTTCTTAAGAAGCCAAAGCTTTCTTTTAATCAACTGTTCTTTTAAGTTCAAATAATGAATGCTGCTTACATAGAATGCATTCACTAGAAAAGGAAAACACACATATAGGCTACGATTGCGAAAAAGATCTATCCTAGTGTGCAATATTTAAAGGAAATACGTCGTCTCCAAAAACCGGGAACCGCCTATGACTTTGAATTTTTTCCAATTTTTTGATTGGCTGAAAGTTGTTGTGGACGTACTGCAATACCTGTAATTTGTTTTATTCGATTTTAATTACAGTCATTTTTAGTATTTCCGAATGATTTAAATACTGCTTGATCATGTTACAGTGTTTTAATGTCACAAATAAAAAAGCAAATAAAGCGTTTAAGAAAATGTATACATTTCTAGAAAAACAAAGAGTCCTAATTTTATGTACCTGGCAAATTAAAACCGGAAACACCGAAGTAAAGTATTGCGCCTAGAGACAAAAACCGGGTATATCGCCTGATAGAAACAGTGTATTCGTACGTCGTGTATAAGTGTGTACATCTAGCATACGTACTGTAAGTCTAAGTATAGTACGCTTTGTGCGACAGTCCGGTCGACAACGCTGACATATACGCAGGTCGCCCGGTGAAGGTGAAAAAAGGGAGCTACATTTTCCCTCCTTCATTACACCCCAAACATAAAAGTACTCATCGATCTGTGGGTAGAAATGTTGAATGTTATTTGCATCTGAAGAGATTGCAACGCTACCGCGTAAGTTCTGGTGATTGGGCCTGCTAGTTGCAAGTTTCGCTGACGATCCAAGATGTTGCAAGTTCCGGAGCACACGGCAACGAAGTACCCGGGCCAGCCGCACTGGAGGATGGACGTGCAATGCCCTGCATTGTACTTATTACCTCTTTGTAAATGTAAGGAGAGACAACTCCTGAACGAAACCTCCACAGGTAAAATTATTCTTCAATTATTAGTCTCTGAATGGTTTGATAGAAAATCTGAACTTTGATTTATTGGCCAAATCTGAAAATAGTAATAGCAGAGTATGCTATACAGTACGTTAGAGCCTACTTTGGCTGGTCACCTTGGCATTTAACATAACATAACATAACAGGTTAAAGGGCAAAGGAGGGCTAAGGCCCCATAAGATGCCCTGAAGTCCATACAGCCTTAACTGAAAACAAAGAACCAACCAACACCAAACGAGCCCAGCACAATTAGATTCTACCACACTTATGGAAGAACTTGTCAATGTTAACCTTAAAGCAGTGCACAGATGTGGAGTTAACTACCCACTCAGGCAGACTATTCCACTCGTTAACAACTCTATGAGAAAAGCTGAACTTCCTAATGTCGAGCCTTGCAAAAAACACTTAACTAGCTTCTTACAATGGCCTCGAACCCGAGAATCACATTGAACCTTTAAATAATTGCAAGATGACAAAGGATTCCTTTCAGAGAGAAATTTGTACACCTGAAGCATGTCCCCCCGAATCCTTCTCAACTCCAGGGTGGTAAGCCCAAGATGCCTAAGTCTAACATGATAAGGTAGGTGTCTCACCTCGGGTATAAGGCGAGTGGCTCTCCTCTGAACTTGCTCTAAAAGAAACTTGTCCTTTTCATAGAAGGGACTCCAAGCCTGGGCTGCATAGTCGAGGTGGGTCTTACCACCTGCTTATACAGATTTAGTACAATTTCTTTACTGAAATTCCTCTTGATCAATCCAAGCACCCTGTTAGCCCTAGCAGCAGCAGCTGCACACTATCTAGATGGCTTTAAATCACCTGTAATAACTACACCCAGATCCTTCTCAAAAGTCACATCACTCAGAATACTACCATTCATGTTATAAACATAGCTGAAATTTTTAGGACCAAAGTGAAGGACTTTGCACTTATCTGCATTAAAAGACATTTGCCAAGTCTGAGACCATGAAAATAACCTATCCAAGGCTTTTTGCAGTAATGAGTCATCATCCTTATCACTAACCTTCCTATAGAGCTTAGTATCATCAGCAAACTTACTAATACCAGATGTGAGAGAGCTATCAATATCATTGATGAAAATTAAGAAAAGAAGCGGGCCAAGAACAGAACACTGTGGGACTCCACTAGTAACTTCTTTCCAAGAAGAGAAATTACCATTAACAACAACTCTCTGAGATCTACCATTGAGCCATGAATTTATCCAGTCAGCACAACTGCCCTTGATGCCTAACCTATGCAGTTTAACCATAAGTCTACCTAATGGAACTTTATCAAAGGCTTTTTGAAAATCAAGGTAATTAATGACATCAACACTGTGACCAGAATCAAGAGATAAGGAAACATCCTCAAGAAAGCTTAGTAAATTAGTAATACAAGATCTAATCGGTAAAAAACCATGCTGTGACAGATTGAGTAACCCATTATCTAAAAGATATTTAAGTACATCATTTGCACAAACAAGGTTCGCAAAACTTGAGTACAGTTCAATACTGTGTTGTTGGTTCTTTATGATCTGAAGAAACCTACAGCAGCATAAAATAGGAAGGGGGGGGAACCACAACAGCATAAAATAGGAAGGGGGGCCCTTCCAACCCTTGGTCTCTTTCAACTGGGACTGTTCCAAAGTTGCATGGACCCTTAATTCACTCTGGGACTGTGCATGCATAGATATTGCCCAATCTACAGTACTAGGTAGGTTGCATGATAATTGACTTGGAAATGTTTTATCTGACTTTGCTCTCAAGGAAGGTGGATTCTTTAAGTCAGTAAAAAAACATATATTATTTCAATGAAAACCCCAATTTCCATAAACATTTCCAGATTTCTTTAACTCAATACCATAAAATTTTTGGCACACTTGCATGCTTAATTAAATCATTATTGTTGGGGCTTCAGATAATTCTGCCTGACCTCACCTTCCACCTATTGGGGAACTTGACCCCCTGGTGTATTCTGCTTTCTAGAGAGGGGAAAAGAACTTGGTGAGAATGGTGAGAATTTTTTGGGGGGAAGAACTATAGCTGTGCAGAAATGCATATTTTTAAATGAGGCAAGTGAAAATTTACCAAGTCTTCTACTGTATTTCTAAAGGAGGAAACCATAAAACTGTTTCATGTTACAATACTGTTCATCACAAGCTTTCATCTTCAGAACTGTTGAAATGACTTTCCAAATGAAATTCCTGAAGCTGCACACTGCTGGTGTACTGGACATATCTCACTTCGACTTGTACAGTGGTCACTAAAGCAAAACTTTTCGATGTAAAATAAATTGCAGCTTTAGGTTGGCACCTTTGTGATTTTGGTGGGCTCTCGACTTGGACTTATTTTCCCACTCTCCGAATGTATAAATGTATATTGCATGTTCTAGTGCTGTAATGTAGTGGTATTGTTGATTATTTTGCACATGATTGGAGTGCACAAATTGTGTGTAATCTACTATAAGTATATGAGTAGGCCTAACTTCCTTATGAAGTTTCAGTACAGTAAGTCTCTACATTTATGGTCTCTGGAAAGCTGTGCTGTCCCTAAACTATGGACAGATAAATGTGCCACTACAGTACTTTGTGATCATCTTTGAGAGGCTGAAGCTATGAAAAATATGGCTTGATTAGTGATCTTAAAATGATAGTAGAATGTACTATGAAGTAATGTTACTATTGAAGTACTACTTTTGGCTTGTTCAGTTAAGTTCATTTTTGTCTCATCACAGTAGGCTATATTTGATCCCCCATAGTAAGTAAATATGACAGTTATTTTAATGTTAAAGCCTTTAGTGTGGAGTGAGGCAAGCTGTGCATAATAGTATGTTCGGTAATACATGAAAATTGTTTTTTTACAGTATTTTAGTTTTTAATTGAGAGTGTTTTCCTATGAGAAACTGTCTGTGGTGCTGTCTCATTAAAAAAAATGGCGAGACTCAATGACTTGGCCGTGAGAGTGATTAAGGGCTTACATTTTATCATTGATTCCAATTGTTTCTCAGTGACTTAGT
Organism: Holothuria leucospilota; assembly: GCA_029531755.1. Taxonomy (NCBI): domain Eukaryota; kingdom Metazoa; phylum Echinodermata; class Holothuroidea; order Aspidochirotida; family Holothuriidae; genus Holothuria; species Holothuria leucospilota. Next base: position 4,844,649 of record CM055981.1, read on the forward strand.
GTCATTAAAGAGCTTGGTATTGAATGAGATGTCATTATTCTTGAAAGACTGAGAATGAGAACCCATTTAATTTCAAATGAGATTTCCTACAGTATTTTGTCTCATTAAAAACTTGAATGAGGCTCATTGAGACTTTTTCAATGAGATTGAATAATTCAATGATTGATTTAAATTCGCCCATCAAAGTCTCATTGAAATAAATGGGATCAAATAAATGAAATCATGGAGTCTCATTTGAAATTTAATTGGTTCTTATTAAAAGCCTCATTAAGAATAGAAAAATTTAATGGACATGGTTAATGAGATTAATTAAGACTTGATGAGAAAATGTTCCAATTTCCCCAATCAGTATCACTGAGTCTAATTTAATTTTTACGGAGATCAAATCAGAATTTTCTCTTAGAAACCAGTTTCCAACGGTTTCTTGCTTACTCTGAAGAAGTCAATAAAGTACCATATGTGCAGTAAAAGCTGCAAACCACTGATGAAAATAGTAACCATTAAACTATTGTCTTCGAATGCATTCTACACATACTGTAAAGTACCACAAACCAATTTAAACCCTTTAAGACCAGTTCAAAGTCCGATGGAAACCAGTTAACTTTATTGTGATTCCATCTTCATTCCAGTTGGAATTCAGTTCAATACCAGTTTCAGTTCAGTTGGAACATGGAAACCACTTTAATACCTGTTAGAATCCACTTCCTACCAGTTGGCAGCCTGTGTGAAACCAGTTGATCTATTGCATCCAGTTTGGACCAGTTAAACCCAGTTCTTTCCAGTTAGATTCCAGCTGGGTCCAGTTCAATACTAGTTGCTTCCAGTTAAAACCATTTGATTCCAACTAGTCCCAGTTCAGTACCAGTTGCTTCCAGTTAAAAACCATTTGATTCCAGTTCTACACCAGTTGCTTCCAGTTCGAACCATTCTATCCCAACTGGGTGCCCAGTTGAATACCAGTTGCTTCCAGTTAAAACCATTTGATTCCAACTGGTCCCAGTTCAATACCAGTTGCCCGCAGTTAAAAACCATTTGATTCCAGTTCAAACCATTTGTTCCCAGTTGAAACCAGCTGGTTCCAGTTCAACCAGTTGGAACCAGTAACCAATTTACATTTCAAAACCAGTTTACAACCAGTTCAACTGGAACCAGTTGAAACCAGTTCAACTGGTTTCAACTGGAATTTTCTCCTGGGTAACCTATTCCAGTAAACCTTATCTTGTATCCATCCATAACGCCATGCACTTGTGACCCAATATAGATTTCTGTTCAAGGGGAAGTTTATTTAGCTAACTTTTAGTGAACCGAATTCAGTCTATGTTGGGTATATATCCCCCCCCCCCTTCGGTCTAGTGAACCTTCAATCTAGTGAACCCTCTTCGGTCTAGTATTGGGCATATATCGCCCGGGTAATTTGTTGGGGGTTCCACTTGGTGCCCTTTCCCTCGATCATCTGGAGCTTGTCACCCATCCCCCATCCTCTGTTGGGCAAATCCAAGGTCTGACCACCACAAAGATGGGTTTCGGTGGACTAGCTAGCAAATATGGCACTGGCAATTTGATGGTGAACCAACTTGTAGGCCTACTGTATAAGGTTGCATCTATTACATATGACAGGCTGGCACTAGGCCTACTTTCCTTTTCCAAACAAAGTAACCCAAAGTATGTTGAAGTTATCGGTTGGCTGTACCACATGATAGGATGCACTCAAACAACCCTCCACTGTTGCATAGCAATGACAACCCCCAACCCCCTGTGAATTGGGGGAAGGCAGCCACCACATGAGTCTAGAGAGAGAATGTCATCCCTAAAGTATGGTTAAATAGTGGTACAGTACGCTATCCTTTTTATTAGTGCTTCGGAGATTGCTTACTAAAGTGGCCACTTCCGTGACCCTAACCTAAACATGAAACTGACTTCAGTCACCCTAAACGCCCCAGGCGAAATCGAACCCCCGTCTTAACAATGGTAAGGTGACGTTCTCCCCGTAGCCTCATCTTCCAGTCACCTACTAAACGGTAATTCAACCCACAGGTGCCGTGGCAATAAACTATCGCAAGTACTAAATACACGATATTTCAGTCCTGGTCACCCACCGAAGAAAGGGATATTTACTTTCGTTAGAGGAAAAGTGAAAGGCCAAAGAAAGTACGTTCCAAACATCAGGGCTACCCTGACTAGCATCCAGCCAAGTCGGCCCTTGACCAGCTCGGCTAGTCCATACAGTACTGTACAGGCTGCATGGTAAGCGCTGGGCCGTTTACGTACGGAGGTACCGACACGGTATATATAGTACAACAAGCCAGGAAACTGGGAGTCAACAGCTTGGCGAATACCGACGATTGCAGACGTATCAGTTTCAATAGAATCGCGCATGCGCAATTAATTTTCTGTTTACTCCTTCCACTGAAAATGACGACGTATTACCTTTAATGCTACACGTTGCTGATTGTCCTAAAATGAAATTTTGAATAATGAACAAAGTAAGCTTGGACTGCAAGAATCAACTTCCACATGCAGTCTTTTATGGGATTTAAAAATAACATACTTGCAAAAATTAAGTGAATTGAAAGGGAAAGGGAAGGGGTTCATTGTAAGGGCGGCGAATTGTTCTCAATTTGGGGGGCATGACCCCATTTTCAACTAATTTACTGTGTGAAACATCAAACTCAATGGTCGATTTCTCAAATATTGGGGGGACATGTCCCCCTGGCCCCCGTGATCGCCGCCCATTGTTCATTGTAACTGTCAAGTAATCCAGCCTGTGAACCCAACTTCTCGCAAGGCAACTTCCAGGGGTACAAAACGCGTCATGGTAGCTAAACTAAACTCTAAGTTTTGAACAAAGTCAAAATTTAAAAACTTGTCTATTAAAGAAATGAAAAAAGAACTTAACGAGCGAGTCTGTTATCCATGAAAAAGTCTTAAAGGAATATCAGTTTGGACGAGCTTTCGCAGCTACACATCTTGTTTTAAACTATTCTATTTTTTCAGGGAAATTCTGTGAAAAAAGGTTGATATTAAGCTTGAGTACTCAAACGTACTCAAGCTCAATGTGAAGTGTGATTGTTTTGTGCTTGTATATGTACTTAAAGGAATTTAATTGTATTTCATTAAAGATCTTACGTACGTTTAAAAACAGCAGCTACCGTTTTTAACGAGTACTTTTTCCAAAGTCCCCTCGACTCTCTGGCGAAGATACGAAGGGCGAAACCAAAGGTTACTCCCGAATGAGTTTTGCTCTTCAAAGGAGCCCGAAGGGGCACAAGACTTAACTTGCCCAACCTCTTGTCCCTCAGACCTCTTCATCATGGGTTCGTCACGCGTGGTCCCGTTTTTGACTGGCTTAAAAGAACAGATACTACACATGGTCTTAGCGGAAAGGCCGAACAGCGTTCTTAACGCTTTTCCTAAGTCCCCTCGACTCTCTGGCGAACAGCCAAGGGGCGAAACCAAACGTCACGAGTACTTTTTCCAAAGTCCCCTCGACTCTCTGGCGAAGATACGAAGGGCGAAACCAAAGGTTACTCCCGAATGAGTTTTGCTCTTCAAAGGAGCCCGAAGGGGCACAAGACTTAACTTGCCCAACCTCTTGTCCCTCAGACCTCTTCATCATGGGTTCGTCACGCGTGGTCCCGTTTTTGACTGGCTTAAAAGAACAGATACTACACATGGTCTTAGCGGAAAGGCCGAACAGCGTTCTTAACGCTTTTCCTAAGTCCCCTCGACTCTCTGGCGAACAGCCAAGGGGCGAAACCAAACGTCACTCCCGTAGGAGCTCCGCTCCCAAAAGAAGCCACGTCCCCGAAAGGACAACAAACTAAACCGACCAACCCCTCAATCCCGCCTCCAACATTAAGGGTCAAAGCTTTTTAAAAGAGTTCCGATGAACCTCAAACGTGATAACCCCGTACCTTACCTTAAAAGTCGTGCATTCACAAAGTAATTGATAACATTATTGGCCAAAAAACAGTTCAAATATCACACAGGCAAAAAAAAGCAAAAAAACAAAAAAATTGTATTCGCTTAACACTATGTTACATATGTCATAAACTACATAATATGCAAGAACGATGAAGACTATTTTGTAAATAGTGTGTCTTGGTTGCTTAGGGTCGAGGTCTTAGGTCAAATGTAGGTCAAAGGTCCCTTTGTTTGAATTGTTAGAAGTTCAAACACGGTGGGCAGGTATCTGACCATGGAAACATGAGCATGCAATTAACAAGTTAATAGGTCAAAAACCACGTTAACCCCAACATTGTTTTAACATGATTTGTTTATCAGCCGTGTAGACAAAGTCGTTACAAGTATATGATACCTAGGAAATGATGAGAAGTTTTTAAACAGAATCCGCAGTGAGGTGTTACAGTTTAGACCGCTGGTGAAACAAATCCAGCGATAGAGTATACGTTAAAGAAATGTCTTTGGTTGGTAAAAGTAAGTTTTGGTTAGATTTTATATTTTCTGTTCTAAGTCGAAAAAAGTCGAAAGGAAGTTGAAAGCAGCGGCGTAGCTACCGGGGATCCGGGGGGGGGGGGGCTAGGCCTCCCCAGATATTCGTTAGGCCCCCAGATTTTTGTGTCCTAATCAAATGTGTAAGAATTAAGAAAAAAGAAATGTTTGAACGGAAATAAGCTTTGAAGTATTTCCTTCAAAAAATAAATAAATAAATAAAATGAGTAAGAATGAAGTAAAAGTAAATGTGTGAAAAACACATTTTGTGCACGTATGAAATCAACTTATAACTTTAAAATGCCTACTTTCACTAAATTAGGTACAATCTGCACTGTCGTTTTATTCTCATATAATTCACTTGGACGATGAAACGAACGTCCCGACGACTAATTCGGATGTGGCATTGTCAGGTTTAGACCCTTTCTGCCTTTCGGATGGCTGGTTGATTTACTGAAAACATCGCAACCATACACTGAAGACCATTCTTACACGACCATTCCTATACGGTATCATACACAAAATATTCCGTACGGTAAGGTACTGCGTTCAAATAATTCTATCCTTAACAAGTATGTCGTGTCTCTCTCCTTGCCCATGACAAGTGCACTGTAGAACTATTGTTTTCGAAAAGTCCCCTTTTAGTAGTTCGCACTGGCGTTACGGTCCGGACGGATTTGTAAAATTGCCAGCAAGGTCCGGATTTCATGTGTTTCCCACATGATCCCTACTTCTGCTTTGCGGGTTAAATAGTTTGAAAGATTTACTGGTGGTATTATAGGCCTGACCAAGTAATATACAGATGACTTGAGTCCGTGAACAAATACAGCACCATTTTGCATCTAGACACCATTGAAAACCGGAAAAAATTTCCAAAGGGAAGGGGACACCCTTAGACCCCTAAATCAGCACATCATGTCCTCCTTGCTAGAAAATAAATATGGTAACCCTAGGTTGGAGACATCTAGGGGATAAGTAATTGAGTAGTGGACATGTAGCCTATGGATATGGGTGATGGACAAATGTAACAGAGATAGACTAGAAGGTGAATATGGGAGAATTGCAGGCAGAGTAAATGAAAAGGGATGCATAATTCAGTATGATTTTTGTATTATCTCAGCTCAATATGATATCCACGGCCGTACACAGCGGGGGGGGGGGGGGCAATTACCCCCAGAAATTTTCAAAGTGCACCGTTTCCAACTTTGAGAATATACAGAGAAAACGTAGTAAATATATAAGAAATAGCTGTGATCGTATTGATAGAACTTAAACAATTTCAAATAGGCAGATATTTTCATGCCTACATCTGTACACATCATTTTCATGCCTATATCTGTACACATCATTTGTACACATCATTTGCACATCATTTGTACACATCACCAATCATTTACAGCTCTGTTAGGATGTATTTCTAGCCTACTTTTTTAAAATTCTCGCGCTACGCGCGATTATGCATAGCTACAATGTTGTTGTTGCTATAGGTAGCTTCAATCATCAGTGGCTTAAAAACGTTTTTAAACCGTGCCAGTTTAGTTATAGAAACGTTTTATAACCAATAACACTCCCTCACCTCCCTTAAACCCTTCCCACAACGGAGTTCAATGGCTGAGGTCATGCTTCACATCATATCCACCACGCTCTCAAAAATGACTTGTCGCACTTAGTCACAACTACTTTTCATTTTCCTTTTAAAGCTGAAATCCCTCAAATATTGCACCATTTGCTATCTATACGTCATGCTTAAATTACAAATTTTCGCCAAGGGGGAGAGAGACACCCGATCCCTTTAGTCCCCTCCCCCAGGCCACAGATCAGTAATGCCCACTTTTTGCTCCCTAGCAAAAAAGTGTATGTGCGGCCTTGTGTATTACCATTTTTCATGGATTGATTTTTTCTCATCATTTGAGAAATAGCAGACATGAGATTCAAATTTGAAGGCTGGGTACATGCAGCTTAAAACACGTGGGAAGTGCCGTTTCCGGCCATCTGGAGGGTTTGTAAAGCCAAACATTTTCTTTCACGCTACGCGCCAACTGATGGTGGCGCTCCGCTTAGTTAGTCTTGACAATCCTGACCCTCGGCGGTGCCGGCCCCCCATTTGTTACCTAGACCCCCCCTAAAAATTTCATCCTAGCTACGCCCCTGGTTGAAAGAACGAGTTGAAGTATTACTTCAGACTGTCAATTTGTAATTTGAAGTAACGGATGTCATATGTTTAGGAATCTGTAGAAAGCTTCCAGAGCCTAAGTGATGAGGTAAAATTCAGCGAAACTCCGCATGGTTGTGGTGGAAATCAAACAAACGTCAGCCTATATGCGTGCGTATCTACACATATCATATTGCATACTGTTCTTTAAAATGAAACTCAACGAAGACTTTTTGCACGCTTAAGTTAAGTATATGTAAGTATGGAATAATTGCTTAGAGAAATTTAAACATTTTAATTTGCAACAAATGATTTTCATTGTTGTTAGTATGTCTTCAACAAATCGATACAAGTAAGCTTAACGTATAGTAATCAGTGTTTTCGAACGTTTTCGGGATAGTTGCCCCAAATGGTTTTTCCTCCCCATCCAGTTACCCGTCAGGAGGGTGAATGCGAGAATAAAAGGGCAATTAGTCTCACCCCAGACAATAAAACTTTTCCCCTCTCAGTTTACTTCTAGTGCCTTCTCCGGTTCAAAAAAACCCGAGCACTCCCATGTCAAAGCTACATCTGCACTGAGTTTTAGCTGCTCAACGTTGCATGTGTGTGACCTTAATCGGGAAAACAACTGACTGCACAAGTCATTACTGACTAACCAGTGTAGAGCTGCTGTTTGAATTAGTGTCTTTTAATCAAAATGCAGTCATCAATTGCGCATTTTCTCCGACATGTTCCGGATGATGATATAGCTTATAGCCCCGTTAAGTTCAAGAATTTTAATTTTCACGTAAGCTGTCCGATCTTTTCATTTTTACTTGTGGTGCATCATACAGCCTGTTCAATAAGGGACCAAGCTATGGCCAGATGCGCTGTAATCTGTAAGGTATTCCATACCTTAATACAGACAAATATATTAAGCTGAATAACGTCTACCCGGCGTGGCAGTTCATCTATCACACATCCACATTCAAACCTTCTGAATTTACATTCTGCCAGCAGTGATGTCATTACCCCTCCCCCCACCCCCCAAGTGTTTTTACCACTTGTGATTAACTTACCTCAACTTGGAAAACACTGCTTTAAGCAGACTTGAAATCACTGGAAACACAAGTGAAGGCTGTGCATCAATGAAGAATACTAACGAAATGCAAATAGCATAGGCTACGTATAACAGACCAGTTAATTTGATCTGTTGTAGTGGTTAGCTTTAGCGCCCTCACTTTCAAATGTACTTTTCCTTAACATTCCTGCATACATTATGCTAATTACGCTAGCATTCTACAGCTGCTGAGTAGCGCACATCCAACTCACGTTCTTGATTGCGCTATAGACTGCAGATTACACTACACTTTGCTGCAGCATTGGGTCATCCTCAGCAGAGACCTATAGTCTCTCTACAACAACCAATCATTTGGAGACGACATTTTCTGGCGGAGCAGAGAAGACAAACAGGTACTCAGCATTGCAGCCAACATTTTAGCTACAGTTATCATTCTCACTTCGGCCTTATATTCATCGTAGCACGTTCACTTTTATTGTTCAGCGCGGCAAGGTGCACGTTGATAACAATGAAGTCATCGCGTGTATTCAGTGTATTCAGGCCTAGCTTACGTACACTATAACTAAGTGTAACTAACTGTATTCGCATCTACTATGTAGCCAGCTACTAGCATATCTAGACCTAAGCCAAAAAAAACGGGACCACTGTCAGGTGGTGTCAGTTAAGTCAAAGTTTGTCCCTTGGGGACGTTGTTACTCCTTCGGGGAGCAGAACTCCTTCGGGAGTATTGTTTGGTTTTCGCCCCTGGCTCTTCGCCAGAGAGTCAGGGGACTTTTGGAAAAAAAGCCAAAAAAAAAAACCTGGCGCAGGAGTATCCGTGATCACGACGGCGGAGCTCCCAGGGTGTTCTATTCAGCCAGTCTAGAACGGGACCACTGTCAGGTGGTGTCAGTTAAGTCAAAGTTTGTCCCTTGGGGACGTTGTTACTCCTTCGGGGAGCAGAACTCCTTCGGGAGTATTGTTTGGTTTTCGCCCCTGGCTCTTCGCCAGAGAGTCAGGGGACTTTTGGAAAAAAAAAAGCCAAAAAAAAAAAAGCCTAGCCCTGCAGCGTCACATGCGCAGATTGCAGTTCTCTGGTAGGCAAATCATTTCAACGGTTGCAGCATTCACGACTGGGGTACTGCTTCTACCGGCAGTGCAACCTCGGCAAATAATCGGCGCCAGCAGCATTCGATTGCCGCAACAGCCTACTACAACAGACCGATAGTGCCGGCTGACGTAGCTGCCATTATAACGGTCTGCGGTGTAGACTTAGGTGTAGCTATAGACTATTTCTTACTAGCGGACGGCGATAAGACGCACGCCATTTACCTTCAGCCATCGTATACATAACCTAGCACATGTGCATACCTAGTCAACCTTAAGTGCATGCTAACCGGTACCTTTTCCATTTACATTTTCAGATCTGACGGAGAACTTGATTGGCACACAATGGGGGATTTTGAGCACGCGTGGATTGGAGATCACCTTCACCTTCTGACTAGGCTAATTAACATCATGCTTTAGCAGTTTGTAATTATTCATTAATTCTCCAAACTGTGACCATTTACACATGATTGGCTCTATCAGTCTTTAAATCAAGTAGCCCCAATTTACTGAAACGCTCATCCTACACTAGATGAGTACAAGTCACATCATACTAAAAATTACTCTAAAAAACAGCTAATTTCACAATAATATTTGATATAATATATAACACGAAGGTAGCGTTTTTTTACTTGACTTATCAGGACGTAACTTCCAAGTTCACATTCACATATCATCACTTGATGATACGTTTCATATCTTACAAACGTTTCTCCAACCTTTTTTGAAATCTAATAAAGGAAGACAAACACTGACAAAACTCATAATTTAAGTACTCTTGTTGATGTAACCTCACATGCTTTCATGTAGTGACAACGTAAGTGTTTGAGAGTATTGCAACTGGCGAATTATGGGTCCAAGCAAATGACTAGCAGATGGTAGCCAAATCGAGGTGACATTGATATACCTCTTTTCTCCAACTCTTGCCTCTGATGGTTACAGTTCATTAGATAATTTTCCCACCATTGATTGACCACTGAATTGAAGGTTCAGGTAGTTCTGTTTTGGAATTAAAGGCATTTTTCCAGTGGCTTTTCACAAGGGCCCCATGTAAAAGAGAAAAAACTTCAGTTCATGCCCTCGAAACCCCGTAGCAATACTCTTTTCCTAACTTGAGGTATCTAACATTAAAGACTACTTATTTTTGTCAAAAAGTACCTCCATTTCTCATCAAGGTCAAAGAATGTTATGTAAAGTGGGTACATTGCCTCTGATTTTGTTTCTTTTATTTTCCTTTATAATTGAATGCCCTGTTGTCTTTGAAGTTTGATATTGTTGGAATGTTTGAATATCTTTCAATCTAGGTTTAGCATAAACCTACACAATATGTACGGCATAACAGACAAAGTTGTTACATATTCCCCACAACAGTGTCAATCTCATAAAGAAATTCAATGCTTTGTCAAATTAATGTGCCGCGATGACATCACAGATTTCCCATAATGCATTACTTTTAAAAATAGTATCTCTCAAACGCTAGAAGCTATTGAGATGCGGTTATCACCTCCTAGAAGAGAAAAATTTTCTGCATTTTTTAAGTCATTGATTTTTGTCACTGGGAAATACCTTCAAATTAGGTAATTTGTAAAGGTTGTGCCAGTAACTGGAGTACTCGAATGCGCAACAAGTACACTTGAGAGAGAACAGGGAGGTCTTAAAACCTCTCTGGACAGAACTACCTAGGCCCAACTATGTCTGAATTTCCAAAGATAAAGAATGGATTAAGTTAGCTAGGCAAGCAGGACGGAAGATTATTTTGGATGTGTATCAAGCATCTTCCAATCCCATCGCTGAGGCATATCTGGTCTGGTTGAATATCTGCCCCACTATGCTATGGTAGAAATACACGACATGAACGAAAACATGTTTTTTCAGTGTGCAACATTTTGTCAAATTTGAAACTACATAATGCAACAACTTGCAACATATCTTCACAACACATATGGGTTCACCACCGGTTGTAAATACATTGCCTACTGCCTTATACTTTGTTACTGTTCACCTCACAAAATGTTTGAAAAAAAGTATTTTTCATAACACAGTTTTTCATAACATGTTTTTTTCAGTGTGCAACATTTTGCCAAATTTGAAACTACATAATGCAACAACTTGGCAAAATATCTTCACAACACATATGGGTTCACCACCGGTTGTAAATACATTGCCTACTGCCTTATACTTTGTTACTGCTCACCTCACAAAATGTTTGAAAAAAGTATTTTTCATAACACAGTTTTCTCAAAGTTGTACTAAAAAGGAAAGAATAATATTTTGAAAATCAACCGATTGACCTGCAGATGTCATGAAATTTCAGTGTAAGAAAAATGTAAAAACAAACCATATCATGATCCTAATTGTTATAGAATAAACGGCAGGCAAATGTGGTACAATTTAAAAGTGTTAAAATATACGTGAAAATCAAATTTGACATTGAATGGCTTTTTAAAGACCAATCAATACTGACTGATACTTTGACACGTCGAACTTTGAAGAGCGACAAAGTAAACGTTTCAAGCATAATGTCTTTCAGGTCTTTTAAAATGTTTACCCTATACTGCAGAAAAAGCCCCCTGCGGTGAATTGGCGAGTTTGGATGACGATGAGAAACGTTTGGAAGTAGATGTAACCCAGCCAGGCAACACTTTGATGAGATATGATAGAGTTGTCCCAATAACGAGCCAAACGGGTTCCAAGTTTAAGTCGCTCTCATGACATTGGAAATGTGTATATAAATCCACATGGGTTCAATATAAGTCCTCCTTACGCCGATTGGCCAATCTTGGGAGGGAATTGATCAGTAATTTATGGCTCCTAGATGATCCTGACCCGTTGACTTGGAAGGCATTGTTACCTTTGTATTTAAACGGTCTCTTAAATATATCAAGGTAATTTTTTTACTAAAGGACTATATACAATATACTTTTATATCTATACCTGAGAAATAAAATTCAGTTACTTTTTGAAACTGGGCAGGCAACCACCTGTGAGTCAAAGAGGAAAGTTTTTATTCGGTTCGCAACCCACAGGTCAATGTGGTGATTATCTTCCAGGGGATAAATTTAGGACTCGTTGCTCCTAGCAATAGGTAATCTAAATCAAACATGAACAGAAACTGACCTTTCCGATGATTCTTTGGCCAAGGTTGGCTGATGCTTTAGAGAGACACATGATCTTTTTGTTCTTTCTTAAGGATCCAGTGCAGAAACATTTTGTACCACCCATACAATCTTTGTCAATGCATTTGAAGTTCCAAAGGACAATATTTCTGTGAACGATAATCTCCTTCTTTTCTTTGAGTGAGTCTGAGATTTTGAGAGCTCGGCAGCATAGGCTCAGGAAGCTTTCTGAGCTTGCGGAGGAGTGGGGATGATCATTTCAGAAGGCCGTCCTGTAGAGGGGTGTGGATTAGGATGGTTTCTCTTTGAAAATGTTTGGATAATTGAGCGCCCTTTGGGCCCTTAGATGCAATCTTGAGTTACATTTTGTTTAGTTTGTGAAGCTCAACTTGTTGAAATAGTTGATTTATTTCGTTGAGAAAACAAAGAAACGATTTTTGTCCTTGAAAAGCGTGGAACATACTTTCCACCCCATAAACCCCCCATCCTTCTCACTTTCTACGCCTGTCCATGTCAGTATTTCTCTATCCTCTATGATTGCAAGAAAACAGAGATTTCAATTTCTTAAAACTACTTCTTACTTCACTACGAAAATCCCTGTTTACGATGGCGTAAATGATAAAGTTACTAGCACTGTTGTACACGACCATATACTGAAAGAAAACATAAACAGCATACCACCCTGGTCTGTTGGTCCGAAGGTCAACGAGGATGTCCCTAGGGATAAACCTCAATGCAGATTGTAACAGCCATGTCGAAGTGAATACGACGGTAACAATGAAAAGCATTCGAAATGTGGCATTGACGAGGGCCGTCTCGCGGTCCACTCCTCGAGCCGTCGACGCTGGTACTACGTCAGTTTTTCTTTCCACACCAAACGGTTGTCCGTTCTCTTCTATCACTTTTCCTTTGTCAACGTTGGAAGAATTTTCATCTGCTATTCTTTCCGAGGCATTCATGGATGGCTGTCCGGGAACAAAATGTGACGAAATATGACTTTCTTCGGTTTTATTGCTTACCGTACTTCGTACATTGCTGACTGGATTTGTGGTGGAACCTTCAGGATGCATTAAAACCGTAACTCTGTTTTTCTTCATTTTCTTAACCTTAATGTAAACTTTTGCGTAGAGTATTATGGTTAAAACGATAAGAATGATGTAAATGATGGTAATGGGAGTCAGAGCCAACGCACGCCATACCCCTACTGCTGCCAGGTGACAAGGTGATTGTCCTTTGTGATGGACCTCTTGGATCTCCCACCAAACCAGATGAGGGATGTTGATAGCAAAAGCGATGAAGATTGCTGTGACAACGATGAACGCCGGTCCATATTGACCTTTAAAAAACTGAGAATGGGGGCGGGCGACGGCGAAATACCTATCAATTGCCACTATCGTGTTGACGTGAAGGGATGCTAACGGTGTTGCAATGTTTAACCACATGGCCACTTTACAGAGGAAAGCACTCTGAAAGTTGTTCAAAGTGAGAAACTGTACGGCGCCAATAGGTAGAACAATCGAAGAGATGATAAGATCAACGAAGGCATGACCAATGATGAAGAAATGGGATGAATTCCTTTTTTTCTTTTTCAGATAAACATAGAGGATAAAGCTATTCCCCGGTATCCCAAGGATTATGCTGGTCAGGCAAAGGCAAAAAGCGACAATTGTAAATGGCTCCATCGTTATCACAAGTCCGATATAATTTTATGGTTATTTTCAAAACAGTCCAAATGTTCTCACAATCACTTGTGTGTATGTAAACGCCGAGCAAACGATACTGGCACTAATTTCAGACCAATGGTTACCTTGATCTTCTAGATACCGACCAGTTCGGTTTCTCTTGTATCTCAACGACTGTTGAAATATAACCTCGTTTGGCATGTGGTCGATGCATTTAACCAATCAATAAAATTTCTTTTCTCCAAAGGATATGACCCGATTTGCTTAAATGCACATTAACCTTTAAGAGGTTTAAAAATGTTTCTTTACTTAAATGAAATTCAAGAAACTCCTTGCTAATATTTTTACTCCTGGAGAGCTGAACTTTCCTATATTTCCCGTGGTAGGTACACTAATGGAGGTCAAGTTAATTACAGAATATGAAGCAAAATTTGAAGTTAATCAGGTGTCGCCACTGTTGAATGAAATTGGGTGAATTATACTTTTTAAGTAGACGTCTTTTCCGTAAGTAACAATATCCTTTTAACAAGATAGCCTTGCCTTTCTTTTTTTTTAGACTATAGGTGCGAAGAAAAAATGTTCAAAAGGCACGTTTTATCTGTAAAGGTGGTTCAACAATAGCAACCCAAGGGAATATATTGTGTAATTCCTGTCTCCTCAGAGACACTTTTTTGAATGAAAGGTTTTATTATGCCCTTTGAACACTCAAATGCACTTAAGCTTTTTAAGATAATTGAGAAACAGCAGCAACCAAATTTCAACCTATATTTCTTACAATTGTAGTAGTTATTTATACAGTTTAAATTCGTAGGTAATAAAGATATGTGTAAACACATTGAAGAATGACCTTACCCGTAATTTGCAGAGAAAATCAGGAGCACCTTAGCAATATTGATAAGTTAACCAGTTGTCGATTAAAGACACGTTCATGACACCATATTTGCACTTTCACATTCTTATTCCACAAAAAGGTAGCGTGATATTTATTCCAAAATTCTGTGAATTATCAAGTTGTTGCATCAATTAATTCGGTGAAAGGCCGCTTGAACCCTTGGTATGTGCTTCCAATACACTGATTGCCTATGTAGCAGGCTGTGTGGCATGTTTCTTGATGAGTCATATCCCTGCCTAAAGGAGGGAGCGAGCAAACAGAGATATCTCCGCTGGCAAATAAAGGGATATTGTGTCATGGTAAATAGGTCTGGTTTAACAAGTACGCTACAATTTATAGTTCTTGCTCGTACTGATTGCGCGAAAGGACACACTCTTGAATTGCACGGGAATTTTAAATTACTTAATTATTCCGTTTAAAATTACTCCCACGGTTTTACAAGGGTGCCGTGCCGGGGGTGTAAGGGTCGCCGTTCTGTGGGAGGGGTGAAATGCTTTGATAAATTCTCATTGATTATAAAGAGTTTTTAATTTGTAACTTGGTGCAATATTTTCAATCTTCTTCCCTATCCATTTGTATTCCATTACTCTATTGTCAACCAATAGGGCTAATTGCCATGCACTTAAAATACCTCTCTTCGACATTCTACTTAAGGGAGTTTTCTTTGGGAATTCAAGCAGTCAGGTGTTTAAAGTTTAGGCCGATTACTCGGACGTTCCCATGCAATGAATTCTATCCGCTGTCAGATTATTGACATCCATAGTTTCGACGAAGTCCATCTTGTGACCCTTGGAGTGTCATGCTCAAACACTGAAATAGTGGTCGCTTGACTTTGTCCTACTTCTTGCAAACTTTTTCCATTTGCCATTTTGTTAAGTATGTTCAGGACTAAGTCCAATCAGGACTCCCCATCCCATAGTTTCCAGACAACAATGTCTAGAAACCACGCGAGTAATTTTTAGGGAAATCCCTTCCCGGACAGAGTAGAACAACACTCAGAGAGAGAGAGGAGTAAATTAAACAAAACGTACAGTCTCGCGGCTTTTGCCGCTGGGTCACGCCTGCTGGTCTTCGTCAGCTAGGCTTTTCTTAGTTCCAGGACTTGGAACAATTTTTAGAGGAACTGAATTTTAGATTTAAGGGAAGGAAACTTAATTTATAGGGATAGCAAATCCTTGATTAGAGTAGACAAGGTATACTCAACATCATGTAGTGGAGTCAAATCTTTGAATCTCTTTGACCGGTCAGAGAAAGAATTTTCTCTCTGACCAGTGAGCTGGAAGACAGCTCCCTGCTCTGACTCAGAATAAACAGTTAACCGTTGAAACTTTGTTCGAGTTATCTTTCCTGGATATATTTCCTTGATCTTCGTACTACACCCCCTAGCCTTCACAATGTGATTGGCCCAACCAAACCCTCCACCACACTATCGAAATGAAAATTTTTTGCCGGGTATGAAGGACAAACGGTTATCTCTCCTGCCCTTGGCTAAGGACCTACGGCGTACGTGGAAGAGCATCATAATGGGTGTAGTTTGAACAGTGGTCCGTACTTCGTTTTCTTTGAGAAATACATGAAGGAAGCAGCAATGTTACAAAATATAAAATAATTTTCACATTTGTCTGGATTGATCCATTCTTCTATTGAACAACTATATAAAAATTTTCACTGAAAATATTACCATCACCTTTACATTACTATACACTGAAGATAGACGATTGCTGAATACATTTTATAGTTACAAAGTTCAACAAATCAACTTCTTTTAATGCCAGATTAAATATTTCGAATGTCAGGTTATTTTGGATATTAGATTAGTATTTTATATGCCAGGGTAACTTTTTGAACGACAAATTAATTATTTTGAATGTCAGATGAATCGTACTGTTTTGAACATTTTTCCTTTTGTAGAAAATAGGTTGAAAAATTGGACAGAGTCGGAGCCGGGGTTTGGGGTAGGGAGACGGAGAAACTGTTCCCCCTCTTAATTTTTTTGAAAATTATTCTTTATCAAATTAAGGCCTTGTTGCCCTTCCATTTTTGGTCTTGAATTCTCGTCAACTTTGTCAATTCGATCATAACCGTAATGACAACCAGGCCTATAGATACAGCTTTGAGTGCTTGAGTGCTTTGGCAAATGTAGTTAGCTAAATTTAGTCAATACAGAGATAGTGCCATGGGGGAAGGGGCAGGAATAAGATAAATACTTCCCCGACTGCGACCAGTCGCCCCAGCCATTTACATGATATTACTCTCATGGAGGGCAAAATCCCACAATATTCAATTTTTCTTAATTGTAACCCAAATCTTTCAAACATTCTTTTACAAAACGCGGCTTTGCGTACAGTATCCTAAGGCAACTTGTCATTTTTGCCGGGGATTTTTGGTGCTTTCCCCTTGTTACTGCCCCCTATCCAGAAGGATGCAAGGCCTCCCTTCGGACAAATCCTGAAGTTATCACTGAGCCAGTAACAAAACACAGGCAGAGGACAAACCACACTCGATTGAGTGGCGCAAAAATATGCACAACGCGGCAAAATATTTGAATGAAAATCATTCATATGGACCACACCCTATTTCTCTATTAATTAACAGAAATGTTATCTTGTACGTCTATAGCAACAAACATGTATGAATAGTAAATATTTCAACTGATTTGTGCAAGAGTGTGTAATAGTAATAATCGGGGAGTTATCCGACTAACCCTAGTCAGGTCTGATTCACCATTTTTTGAGTCAGGTACACCCGGAATCCAGGCATAGCTCGATTCCAGTGACACGAATTCCTGGTTAATGCCGGCCAGAATCGACTCTACGTTACAACTAAGCATTTTATAATCTTTCACATGTGCCATCTGCTAATTACATTAGCGGCTTGTCACAGGGGCACGAGGGACATATGCTCCCACAAATTTTCAAAGCAAGGTGTTTTAACTTTTCAAAAAACAAAAAACTGTTATACGAGATAGTGCAAATAAAAAGTTCTACCAAATTTGGGCG
Organism: Holothuria leucospilota; assembly: GCA_029531755.1. Lineage (NCBI taxonomy): Eukaryota > Metazoa > Echinodermata > Holothuroidea > Aspidochirotida > Holothuriidae > Holothuria > Holothuria leucospilota. Next base: position 4,862,088 of record CM055981.1, read on the forward strand.
ACATCATCCCTTCCATCTCATAAATGGCATGTATTATTTATAAAGTTGTACTAATATTGCAAAATTCTCCGGAATTATCAAGTATGTATTTCATGATAATGTCAAGATTCAAACTAGGATTTCTGGGTTAGTTTACAACTGGTCATGTGAATTAATAGTACTAGAGCCGTCGTTTTTCCAATTTATTTTAAGGCTCGAACGAAGCTTCGTCAATAGGGAGGATTCTAGTTCATGATAAGGAAAAATGATAAATGTCAGATTTGTAAGGCATTGTGTTTGAATTTTTCAAAAAGCAAAAAACATGTTATAAGAGATAATGCAAAAATAAAGTATTTTCAAATTCGGACGATATTATCCCTTCCATCTCACAAATGGTATGTATTATTTATGAAGCTGTATATCCTATTGCAAAATTACTTTGTAATTGTCAATTATGTATTTTGTTATGATTTCAAGATCCAACCTAGGTTTACTGGGTTATTTTACCACTGATCATGTGAATTAATAGCACTAGAGGCGTCGTGTTTTCAATTTATTTTCAGGCTTCAGGCTCGTGCGAGACTTCTTCAATGGGCTGGGGGGGGGAGATTCTAATTTATGATAAAGAAAAATGATAAAATATCATCAATGAGAGCCACCATCAGTAGCAGTACTTAAAAATTTCTTGGCTAAATATACCTTTTAAGTAGCCTACATTGCCGAAAACGCAAGTTTTAAGTTTCTCCATAACATTTACTTTGTGTTTTCATGTGTCAAAACTTTTAAAACTTGCCAAAAAGGGTGAAAGGGAAAAATGTTTATTTAGTAAAACCAAGGAACTGTTATCCGAATGGAGAGAGCTCGCCAAAACTTCCTTTGAAGTGAGGTTTGCGTATTCAAGGTCACCATATAATCATTCTGTTATCTTGCTCTTTAGATTTCTAGAGATAATAAGCTGGATTAGAAAGTAAACACAAAGAGACTTGTCGTCTGCTACGTCATGAGCGATTTTATCCATTGCCATGACATTTCCAGCCGCCTAAAAACTAAATATATTTTTCTCTCTGGTGTCGCTCGGTGTTGCGAATGAGAACACATAGGCTTGATTTTATGTGAAATTGTGAACATAGATTTATATTCAGTTGAATCAGAAAACTTAAGGAAACTTGTCAGAATGCAGTCAAAGAATTAGGCTTCTGACGGCTCTTTCGATCATTTGCATATGGTCTCTTTAGATGAGGCAGGGGTATTTGTATTGATCTTGTTCTATTAGACAGTCGTTTTGAGTTTAAAAATTTATTTTGTATCAGAGCATTATACAATTTAAGCCCCTTGTTAAAGTATTACTAGAGGTGAATGATGCCGCAAGGAGATAGTTCATCAAATTGAAAGCTTTACATAAAGGACCTAAGTCCTTGTAACCTTATCAACACCTAACAGTTGATAATCTTTTCACACTTAAAGAGGTCTTAAAGTATTAGCATAAATTAAACTTCTCGAGCTCTCTCCATTCGGATAACAGCTCCCTGGTAAAATCACTGAAGCCTTAACCACCTGTGATTACGAAAGTCGCTTACTGTATGCATGCTTAGTCTTCTTAAAGGTTGTGTGACATGAAAATAACATAGTTGGATATTTGATGTAAAAAGCATTAAAAATCCAGAAAATAGCCGTAATTTCCATTAAAGTCCATCAAATATTGACCATTTTAAACATGAGCTAAATATGCAAATATGTGACATCGAAAGAGGGACATGCCATATATGGCACATGTTAGCCTTTGTTTTTTCAACCTTAATTTCAAGGACACTGGTAGCATTGTTATTCCCCGAGGGGTTTATTGTAAAACTTAAATTTTTTTCCTTGAAAAATATTGATATCACTCATCAAACTGTAATCTATATGATCAGTAGTAATTAAGAGATAATTTATATAGGGTTAACAAAAGAAATCATGACACTGTGCAACACTCCACATCATTATTTTTGCATAGACAATGAGTTACTTCAGAAACCATCAAACTTTGAAGACGCATATTTTGAGAACGGTAAAAGATATTGAAGTAGTTTCAAAGGATCTTTGATTGAAGGACTTAAATCTTTAAGTGACAAGTGAAACAGCTCTTCTTAGTGGCATGTCACACGACCTTTCAGCCATACCCGACGACTGAAAGTTCTGAAGGTTTACCCAATTAGTGATCAATAATAAAATATGGTAGGAGTAGTTTATAGCAGAACACGGGGGGGGGGGTGGGGGGCAAAGTCATCTTTTGTCCTAATGTTGGATCGAGTTTCGAGAATATTTTAAACTGCCATTCAGGTTTTTATTTTTAAATGAACATCAAATAGTTGATCAAACCTGTTGCGAGACTTCTGACTGAGCTTTTCGAATGGGTGGCGAATTACCGTTCTCAGATAGGGGCATTCTCCTTCCCCCTGAAAAATAATTGTTTCGGAACGTGCCAAAATACGAGTTCCAAAATAGTGCTGTCATTTCATAGTTTTAAAGTGTCTTTATGTTCAAAATTTTCGGTAGTTTAAAGGAACCCTCCAGAAAAACAACATTTTTATGGCCCCTTGGAAAAGTTGAAACGTATTGTGACACAATGAAAGAAGCAACAAAATTTTTAAAGGGTGGAAATGAATTGGTAGTTGATGTTCTGCTTGTAATGGAGAGGTCCCCGGGTCAAATACCTCTGTTACCTTCTGGAATATTGGCTGTTCGCGGTGTGTGGTTGCAAGACACAGGAAGTTATCCGATCCAGGTTTTCACTGAGTCGGTTCGACTGTCGAGGAGTGGTACCGGACGGTGACGGCGCGTCGAGCAAGGATCGATTCTCCATCCTTTCTAGCCTTTGAAGAAGTAACTCAAGATTGGGTATACAATCTATCCGTCGCATGGGTAAGCTAAACCAGTTGGACCAGGATTGGGAGAAATTAGTACACTCTTGCCTCATTACCTTCTGAATTTTGCTAGTGTTCATCCACGATAAACTTAATGTAGGGCCCTCTTTGAGCTCAAGTATCCTCGTCATGAAATGTTCAACTTTAATCTTTTTTTATTTTATATTTGTTCTCACAAGTTTTCATGTGACAAAAATACTGTCTTACGCAAATAAAACATTCCATTTATACCATTCTTCGTTAAAAGAATTTAAACGATCAGTAACTGATGCTCGATTTTTCTGGATGTTACAAGATTGGATGAAATATTATAAACTGTTCAACTTTAATCTTGGTGATGTGTATGATATACGCTCTCTTTTTATCCGACGAAGCTGATTTGCATCTTGTTTCCTTTTACGCCTATGGAGTAGCAATTTTTCTGAATGACTGTACTTATTTTTAAAGATAGTACAACGCATGACTGACTGCCTGAGACAGTGGGGCCGCCAGAGTTTGGTGATTGGGGGCACCACAGATGACGTAGTAATGCAACCTCAGTTAACCCCCCAAGTCTGCGTAAATTGTACCATTTCTGTGCGTCCCTGCTATTGTATACATCAGTGGGGATCCTTCCTTTGTCACTAGATAAAGGTGCCGTCCTGGGAAGGGGTCTAATGGGAGAGGGTGTCCCTTTCCTCTGGGAAATTTTTGTGAATTTAAGGTTGCCTAGATGCAAAATGGTGCTATCTTTTGATATCTTTGGAACTGATCATATGTGTTGAAAATGACCATAATTTAGTGAAGTCTAATTTTTGTTTAGGTGAAAGAGGAGAGTACGTTGTGTAAGGGAAGGGTGTGTTGTTGTCAACAAACTTCGTGAAGCCCCCCTTTAACTACTTTACTGCCTTCTTTTCGGGGAAAGTTTTTACGCAAAAATACGTGCGTGGCGTCAACAGAAACGAAATACCACGGAAATTTTCCTTTTCTTCATTGTGCATTATAAAAGGGTACCTAAGGCTGGCGGACACTGGTATAGGGCCTCCTGGAAGCCTTGGATTAATTATATAAAATGGGGCACTAACATGATGCTTATTACCTGACATCCAAATGATACTAAGGCCTATAGAGTATGGCGTCGAACACTTTATAACAATCGTATTTTTACTAAATTTGAAAGAAAATCCAGACGAACAGCTTCCAGCAGTGGTGAGGGAGATTAAAGGTGCAGGGAGGTGATATTAGGCCTCCCTGATAGGTGTAGCAAAATGGGCGAAAGACTAACGAGCGCTTTTCAGAATGCTTTTTCGTAGTAAAAATATGAACAATCACCATCTATACCGATAATGGCTGCGCACGAAGTGCTCGGTAAAATTTTTTGAAAAATGTATATTGGCAAATACGTACTTTCAACCTTCCACATCAAGCTACAATTTAGATTGAAAGATCCCAAATTGATGCAAGGCCCCTACAGAGGTTGGAGATGTACCTCTGTTTTTCGGAAAAGTGATGTGATCAGAATAGTTCCATGTATTATTACCTAATAATGGTCATTAGATGAAGTATAAACAGTGACGAATGCTCGCGAAGCGCGCCGAAATTTTTCATTTTCATGACAAAATCTGCATTCAGGCTCTGCATCGAGACACCAGCAATTCCTAAACAAACCTATTTGCCAATCAAAAAGCCAGTATTTTACCTGGGAATTCGTAAACAGCTTTCAACTTTTGCGGTTGTGCTTCTGTGGGAGTGCTATCTGAAGATATTGATAATCAGAACAATATTGAGGTAAGGTTAATTGAAGCGCTCGGAGCGGGAGAAAATTTTGATAGTTTGAGAAGTATTTGTGATAAAAAATGATTACAATACATCCATCACTCGGTCGAGAGCACACTTCACCCTACCATGCCAAGATGATCCCACAGAACTGACGGTCGTAAGAGTTGGCAATGAACAGGGAAATTCTGGCAACGAATTGGGAGATATGTCCTTCGCTGCCACTTTATTTTATAGACTTCTCAAGGTTGACTACTGTGAATATTATGACATAGGGTTTTCTTCAAAAGAACACCTTTTTCAATAATATTATTGAAAAAATCAGATTCTATGGAAAATTTACACCTTCCTCAGTCTACATTTTGTCAAATTTAAGCCCCGAGAATATTAAATATGATAAAAGAAAAATAAGCAATAAATCACAAAACTTAACACCTGTTCGACAGCTATTGAACTTACTCCCTGCCATCAAGAGAGTTGGCACCACAGAATTCTGTGGTTGGGAACGACTTGGTAAATAAGATGGAATATTGAATAACGATCTGCTAGGTCAGTAAAACTCAAGTGAGGGTGTAGGTGCAGCTAGTAGAGAAAACCTCGTTTATGAGCTCTGCTTTATGGCTAGATACATTTTAGGCTGACGGGTTTACATTTTATTGGTTTGTACGACTGTGTCTTCTGTGGGATCAACTTCTCATGACCCCCTACGGAAAGGCTTAAACGCCTTTTTAAATTTTCAGAATTTTTTCAAAAATCGATTGGGGGAGCACGCGCCCCCATGCCCCACGTGCCGGCGCCACTGGCCTGAGATGGTTTCTGAAGAGCTTTTGAAAGCTGTATGGGACATAAAATACCAAATTATAACTATGCACTTATTGTTCAATATGACGCACACCATTGATAGGCCTACTGCGGGGTGGGGGTTGTCCGAACGTCCCTGAATTTGCCCCTCCCCCGACAAAATTTCTTGCAGCTGCCCATAGACAATTAAGATAAGATAAAAGATAAATCACCTTTAATTACTCCACTTTAGAAAATACTCTTCTGCGGTAAGATAAGATACAGTAAAACTGAAACAAATAAGATCACAGACAAATACAAGTGAAATGAAATAAATTAGTACAGAGTCAAAAGGCAAAGAGTAAATACACACAACAGAGAAACATAAAACAGGTACTGTAAGAGAATAAGACTCGAATAGATGACAAATAAGACTGGAGTAAGAGAAGATAAAAATGAATTAAAAGTAGAAAACATGAAAAAGGTTAAAGCAACACTAACACGAGAGCAGCCCCCTCCTGTCTTCTAAAATTCGAGTTCTTAGACCGATTGTCCGAGCCTATGAATGAATTGCCTTAGTGATTGTTGTAAAAAGTCAGTGGTCTTAGTCTCCCACTACGATCAAAAATACGACTAGTTAAAATGTCAAACAAAGGATGAGAAGAATCTTTCCACAATGATAAAAGTATTGCCCGTACACGGCTCTCATAAACTAATTCAGCAGAGGGCAGACTTCTTATGATTTTACCAGATCTATTAATAATAGCGTCTATCACATTCAGCTGTGTTTTACTAGTGTTACCCACCCAACATGATAGCCAGTTAAGTCCAGACACTACAAATCACAGAATTATAAAATAGGGTGAGAAAGTGTGCATTAATGTTGAAAGAATTAAACTTACGTAAGCAGTAGTAGCCTTGGCTGAAGTCGTTTGTCGACAAAGCTAATACGATTCTTTAGAATCAATTTTATACCTTTTTGCGACTGCTAATACCTTTTAAGGTGAAAAGTAAATACATCAAATCTGGTATTATCAGTTCAAAAACTAGAAAGTTAACAAGGATATATTCAATGGAGTAATCAGGTAATAGGTTTGTCTTTATAACATAATAATAAAATGTAAAAGAGTATGTTAACAAATTCAGACAGGAAATATCCGATAATAATTCGATATCATGTAATGAACATCTCAAACCACTGCACAAGATCGATTTTAAGGATTTGTCACTTGTTCAACAAGTTCTCAAACCCAGTGGCCTCCTCCATATCATTCTCATAATGTGCTTTTGGCCACTTTCCGTTCCTGCTTATGACTACGATCAAAGTTACAAAATACAATAATTATGTAAAGTTTCTTTGAATTTGAATTTATCGGTAGAAACTATTGCACGAATTTTGTCATCATGCAAATAGCATTGGGCTTCGACGACAGATAAGTCCACGGGAATAGAAGTGGGGATTGGCGGTTAGAAGCTGTAGCCCCAATCATTTTCAGTTTGAGGCACAGGAGAAAGACATAAACTCTTCTGAGGGCAGGAACCGTCTTTGCCAGTGAGAAACAACGGAGGAACCGAAAATACTGCTCAAAGTTTTCTCCAATAATCTGCCCAAGAAAATGGTTCCCGCAACTTCAGAAGGGCTGCAGTCCCTACTTTCATGGGCGTCGCCTATTATTTCAGGTTTTTAAGAAAAATATTACTACAAGGGCAGCCAACAGAGCTGAATGGTTCAGCCTCCCCCTAAATTTGAAAACCTACCGACAACGTACATACACATACATATAATACATTTGAGGTAATGAGTGTCGTCCTTGAAATATCTACAATTATTTCATTACCTCCTCGACTTTTCCCCACCTCGCACCCAGTACCTTACGGTCCTTAAAATAAAACAAAAGTAACGAATTATTACTTTATCAGCAGATATTCAGCAAACTTTAGACTTGGCGCTCTTCTTGTATATAGTCTCACGCTGTCTCCTTCCTTTATATCTTACAAATACTGCTAGGTGGTTACAATTTGTTCCACACCCCGACGATTGAAGAGCTTCAGGACTTGATTCCAAAGCGACAACACCTGCATTCTAAAATCTCGGTTGACAAAAGAATAAACAATTGCATTGGTGGAACTGTTAAGCGTAAATAAGTTCACAAGGAATATATAGAGCGCATACAAACCCGGCTTGTTGACTCTGACGTTGCTAAGAATGGTCTTCGGAACCATGCGGAGGGGTAGCTGTAGGGTCCAAGTACAGATGAAGATCACCGTTACGATAAAGAGCATCCTACAGGTCGCGTTTGTAAGAGCCTGCTCCGAACCCTGCACCCTCATGGTTTGTGAAGTAGTCACATCCCTCGGATCCCCACAGAGCCTGATGTTCGAAGTGTTGACAAGCATTTTCTTTCCCAAAATGCACTTCTCTTGTGAATCTGTATGATCGTTGTTGAGTGGTCCCCACTGCAGAGCACGGGGCGGGATGGGGCTCGCAGGTACGGACGCCGACGAAGCTCCGGGCGACAAACTTGATTTCAAGGTATGATTACTCAAAGGTATTTGAAGATTTTCGATGCGATTTTTACGAAGTCTTTTCACTTTTCTATAGACTTGTGCATACAGAAAAATGGTCGTAAAAATGAGTACAACGTAGACTAATGTCAACATTAACCGGATCCCAATAATTTGGAACAAATTATCTCTTACGAAATAGCAAGGGGATTCCCCTTCATAGACGATCTCCCTAATCCTCCTCCAGACCAACTGAGGAACGTTAATCAGGAACGCCAGCAGGATGACACAGACCACTAGGGCGGCTGATCTTTTCTGACCGCGAACTAATCTGGAATGAGGCCTAACGACGGCGAAGTATCGATCAAAAGCAACGACTGTGTTAACATGGAGAGATGCTAAAGGGGCGGACTGGTTGACCCAGTTCACAGTCTTGCAGAGGAAGATACTTCGAAAGTTTTCTAAGGTGAGCCACTGACCTATTGCAACAGGCAAAACGATGGTACAGATAAGGAGATCGACAACAGCGTGACCCATGATGAAAAAATGAGAGGCTGTTCTCCTCTTCTTTTTGGCATAGATGTACAAAATAACACTGTTGCTTGGTATGCCTAGGAGAATGTTGAAAACGCTGTTCACAACCGCGACGAATACGTACGGTTCCATGATGAACAGGAAAGGTGATAAGATGCCAACAAACTATAAGAATCAAGTCAGCAAAGATAGTCAAAACCTGGCAAGAGTGATTGACATGAGAACTTTGATTTTCTTGCACTTTGTTCCTCTGTTGATAAGGCGTTATCAGAATAAAGTTATAAGCCTAATGACAGATTATTTCAATGATTGCTCTATCGAAGTTATGCGTTTAAGGCAAACCTGCTCAACGATGTAACGGCAACTATGCGTGCTTATTAGTCATTTTATCCTTTTACAGAATGGCAAATTTTCTGCAGCTTACCTGTCACCGGTTTTCTCCTGTTTGCTTGTAATTTTCACGCTTGAACATAATGTTTACTTGATTTTAGTTTTTATTCTCAAGAGCTGACGAGAGTTTAGCGTCCTGCACGATAAATTGCTTAACAAGTAGAGAGCATCCCCAATCAGAAGCCGTATGTTATTATAAGATTGTGCACACCATTTGTCCTGTTTTAAAATTCCAGCGTGAAATGTATTATTCATGAAGTAGGCTTCTCCACATATTCCTTAGCTATCACGCTTCATTGACAAATACATTTACCTTGAGATAATAGCAATCAATTATCTTTATTATTTCAATGAAAGCTCCTTATGCCGTTCGTTTCATCAATAATGCCACTGCTCATTTCGTTACAAAATGTTCGCATTTCAGTAGTTATTCCTTATAAATAAGTCTGTATACGTTCTATAAATATAACCAAATTTCCTTCATTAATTAGCGGGGAATATCATTATACTGTATTCCATTCCTAGTTTTCTGATTTTTAATCATTTTAAGTACATTTTGATCTGTTGCGTATTGGTATTTCAATATTTTCTCCCAGTTTTATTTTTTTAAACTAAGTGATTTTGTTCAGCCTCGAGACAAGGGCAACTGCAATGCTTTCGTCACACTTACGTCGCAAACTTTCTTAACCAATCGCATTTCTCTTTATAGCTCATTTTACAAAGTAATCACTTATTAAAATAAGAGGATTTAAAGGAGACTGTCAGCAGCTTCTCTGACGATAAATATTTACCGATAATATGCCATTAATTGTCTAAATGCTTTATCTAAAGGCATTCTTCATTATGCAACTTTCTGCCAACAGTGTTTTCTGAGATTAATCTTTTCAAACTGATTTATTATTGACGTAATACGACTTCAAAAAAGAGCTTTATTTGCATTTCATGTTATATCTGAATTAATAGGTATGACCTCGTTGCACGTTTGTAGTTTAGAGTTGTGTTTAGTTTTCAGTACTTTTCTTTTTAAATTCCGAGAATCGTAGAAGGTAAAAAAGTATTTCAGCTTTGTGAATTTCAATCAAGATAAAATTTCTAAATGTTTGTTCGAGTGCAAAAATGCCTATCTATGCAAATTCTGTAAACTTCCATATATTCAACCTCGATACCACTGAGGAAAATGCTAATGCTTTTATGATTTAATCGCCTTTTAGCATCACGCAGGAACACTTGGTGCCAATTATTCCATCGGTTCCAGGAAGATTTTACACTTTGCCCGTTCTCCACAAAATGGCGGCCATATGGCCTACAGGCCCTACCGGATGATAACAACGAACAAAGACCCCTCCCCCCGTAGGCCTACGGTATCGGGCAGAGGAAACTTGACGGGATACCTTTCAGTTGTTGATGAATGCGCCTTTGGCCGCTACTCAAGCTTGTACACAGCTACATCAAGACACCGCTCACTTTCGTAAAGACTGAATAATAGTGGGAAATTTCTAGAAATACTTTACTTGAAAAATGGATGTATAGCTCATTATGAAGACATACACGCTTGTTAAGTATTTGCCAGGCTCACCGCTACGAAGGAGTTTGCTCTAACAGTGATTATTTAAACGTTAAACTAAATGAACTTGCCAAGCAGTGCAGGTTAAAAGTTACCGCCTTAAGTTCATTAGAACCAATATGGAGAGAGTACCAAATCAAAAAACTTCATACAAAACAACCCCACCTGAACGGATTCCCTTTAATTAAAGCTAATTTACATTCCATTGTAAGAGAACTCTTTCAAGGTTTTTGATCTGTACCTGACATTCTCTGAAGTGATGTCCATGGTGGAGGCGCTTGATTTTAAGTCTCCACCTTTTCGTCTTTTAGACAGCTCCCACACCTCAGAAAGTAGTCGGGTAGATAAAATGCTACACCCTCCATATGTTTTACTTTGTCAGTTTCCATACAGACTCATAATCTATTCTTGCCGGCTGGTAGTTTTATTGTTTTGACTTTAAAAGGGACTCAAAACCCATTGTGTTGACTTTTATATTTCAAATTTTAAAGTTAAAATCATACTTTGCACTATTTATCCTATTTAAGTGACTTTTATTCACATAGGCCTAGTGCGTTTGCCTTCAAAAATCAAAACTGTGACTTTTGATTTAATAGTATCGGTATCAAAAGTCTAAATTTTGCCTTTTAAGCCCTTTATTACTACTAAATTTCTCATTGACTAGACAAAATAACTCGAAGTTTAGCCTGTCATGCCATGTGATATTTTTGACTGTTAAAGCCAAAACTATAAGTTTTATATGAAAGTAATAGGATAAAATAAAAAAGATATCGAAACTCAAAATGATTGATGGGACAAGAACTCAAGTCTAATAGTTCAAAAAGTCGAAATAATGAGATTTAAGTCACATTTGTGACATTTACAGTCAAGCAAATAAGAAACATCAAAATTATTTTTACTTCTTAACCTCACTACTTTGTATTTAAAAATCAGTGTTGACTTTGTAAAGTGAAATCTTTAACATGAAATTCAAACCTTTGGTTTTTTGTCAAAAAATTTTAAAGTTAAAACAAAGCGATTAAAGTTTAACTTTTGAACTCAAATGTGAGGTCGAAAGTCCACACAATGGAATGTCAAAATGGAAAGTCAAAATTTTGACCAAAGCAAAAATTAAAAAATTAAAAATTTAGCAACAACTTAAAAATGTGGGGCACAACCTCTAACGAGCACTCTGCGAAACTGGACGTTTTTGCTTGGATAAAAAGGTATTGGGAAGAGGATGACGACGTATCATATGCCTATGTATCACATGTTTATTTTTTTTAAGTTGGCAAAACGAGGGGAATCCTTAGGCCCATGGTTAGGATCCCTTGAAATCGTTGGAGGACTCAGGCTCCGCCACGATTTAACAATCGTGGCGGAGAAATTATGGAGGTTAGAATTCAGTATTTCACTGTTCAAAAGAGGCAGTCGATGCACACTACAGGGACTACAAAATTACAGTCTGATCAACTTGGTCTAAAACTTCGTGCAGTTGATGCTACAGGGAGCTTGCCTTCAGTTGGATGGACAGTGGTCATCATTACAGGGTTTTACACATAATATCGCTCGAGCTGTCCAAAGTAATCATGTCATATCCTGTATGCTAAATGGGCGCGCATTTTGCCCGCTGCAGAAACTGGCATTAAAGACATTTTCGTAATCCAGAGTAATCCTGATGCATTGCTGTGAAAGCTGGTCTTATACCAAACCAAAGAGTTCAGGCCACCCAAGTGTGTTTTGTATAATGCTAGATATATTTTGGGAAAATGGGAGAAGTGGAAAAATGCTCCGAACGCCCCGGTAGCTCTTCCATGACAAGGTTCTGTAAACCACAAAAAATTACTTGGAATGACACAAGCTGGCATTGAAATATGTACAGAAGCACGTGTCACTCCCCTTTGCAAAATAGCTTCCCCTTTGGACATTTTTTTTACCATCCTTTATTCCAGTGTAACTCGCAAACAAATGCATGCTATATACAAACAATATAATTAACGTTCATATAGGTATAAAAGTTGATAACGTACATAAGTACAGAAGTTAATGTTGTGAAGTGAAACCGTAAGAGAAACTAGAACTGCATTTGCTTGCAAATACGCAGAATTGTAGTGCATGTTAGACAAGTCCTTGCAGTTTGGAGTAGGCCAGAATTAATGTGTGTTTGATACGGCGTTTATTTAATCAAATATTTTTCACTACCTTCAGAAACGTTTGCAAAAATCTTTGCATAGTACATTCAAGACATAAGAAACGACTGGCACAAGGCTAACAAGGTGATTTTATTGCGCAATCATGTTTTTCTAACGAACTTCCGAGCGGCTCTGACGTTGCAGAAAGTCATCTTATTTTCAAGCTAGGTAGTGTTATTTTGTGTTTTTGTATAATCTTGCTAGTTTTGTGAAAAGGTAAAACACATTGTAGGCCTAAGGATTTCTGATTTGATTCTGATTTGAAGTAAATATCTTGAATTTTGGGGTTTTCGTCTTATAGGTACCTGTAACACTACTATTGAGAGGAATTTCGTTTGAGCCTATACTGTGCACATTGAAGGTGACGCATACAGTATACCATATACTGTGCACAGTATACCACATACTGTGCACATTGAAGGTGACGCCGCCCGTACATATCCAGCTCCCATCACATTAAATTTTACGATAAATTCATCCGCTGATTACTTCGTTTGCGAATTTCAAGTTATGTAGGCAAGTTGTGTTAATGAGAAAGCAAGCGCAAATTCAACTGAATTTTTTTCTGAAATAAAGACTGTCGGCATTTCATCAATCAGTAACATTTCACTCTACATTACAAGCTGTTTCTGTTTATGAACGAGTCCCTTGTCGGGACTAATTTAGAATGTGTGCAAGAAAGCGGGAAAAAATCATGGACAAACTTAACATTAGCTGCCTGCACATTGGTAGTACCGATAAAAAAAACGGACCGAAACCGTGTGGAACTTCCAGTCTCAACGTTCAGTCATGCAGGTACGCCTAGCTTGTCGTGCAACGCCAAGATTGTAGAGCGCACGCGCACTACAATAATAATTACAGATTACGTGATATTTGTCCACACGTTTGCGAGATGTACTTTTTGAACGAATGTAATCCCCCATCTTCAAAATAAATTTAGGTTTGCTGTAAACCTGAAAAACACTTGGCTTAATTAAGATTTTCCAATCGGCAACCAAAGAGATAGCATTTACAATGAAGGATGAAAAATTCATGGAATGGTCGGTTCATAATTTATACCCGAAAAAAGAAGCCACTCTTAGAAAGGATAAATTGTCTCCCAAATAGATATTGCTCAACATCTAGGAGAAACGACGATGTAAAGGAACAATTCCAAAATAAGTCTTCTTGGGTTGCCACTTCAATATTCAATCACAAAAACTACAGAAAGGGTTATTAGGGTTGCTTATTAAACATAGAAGCTTATTGGTGCTTGAAAGTCTATGAAGGAAACGAATCTGAAAAGAAATTATTTTTGTTTCAGAAAGTGTTAACGAATAAGTTTTAAAAACCACCTTCCAGTCTTCCTCGGATAAATTAAATTCAGCTTTCCACTTTCCTAGCGATTTTGGAGGTAAAATAATATCAGAAGAAACCTTTGAGAAAGTTTATTGGGAAGTGATAACTCTTTGAATAACGCCCTCAGTATCCTCTCTACCGTCAGGAAATAAATTGGCCTTTCATTCATTAGAAATTGCTGAGAATAAACCAAAGTAAATAGTGAAAGGAAACCTTGTAATACTGTATTTATCACAAAACAATAGAAAAGTCAAAGGTGTTACATGCCGGAGAAATGTCCTTAATTCTGATAAAGAGCTGCTTTAAAGAGCGTTTGGTAAAAAAACACCGTCCTATTATTTACTTACTATAATCATTATTCAAAAAAATTGTAATCGAATGATCCCTTAGGTTATAAAGGCCTATTGTAAACATGGCTTGACAGATGTTTCTTATGGAAGTATTACTAATTTGAGCCAAATCAGTACTTTTGAAGTTACAATCAAATAAAAAATGTCCCCCATACCCATCCACATAATAATCAAAGGACATTTTCCATATCCCATTGCCTTCATCCCTATACCTGTTCACCCATGTTATTTTCAAAGCAGATATAAAACTTCTAACATGAGTAACTTCCAAGCCCAACTTTTCAATAAAATTATTCATAGTAATTCTTTTTATTTTATCGGGTTCGCCAGACCATATTTAGTCAAAAATACATGTTTGAACTTCTTTAATGAAATAATCGGGTGGATCATGCAAAACTTGAAAAAGAAAAACAAACTGTGAAGGGGCAAATGATTTAACGATGACATGTTTCCATAGGGAGTCGAATCCCTAACCGACCACACGGTGAAAATATTTTTGAGTCGAGATCAATTCTGAAGATAATTTAATCTGGAGAGATCATTCTCGCTATGATTAAAGCTAATCCTAAGAAATTTAATGGGCCCGAAAAAGATGAAATGCAGAAGACGGAGAGATAAAAGGGTTTATTCGTAATATAAGGACCTAAAGGAAACCTGTTCGACTTACTCAAATTAATTTTATGGCCAGATGCAGAGTGAAACTTATGTAAAATATTCATCATTTCAGAAATTGAATCACGGTTGCCCTCGTTGAAAAGAGAAGTATCATCTGTATACTGAAGAATCCTAATTTCCTTGTTAAAAATAGTTATGCCCCTGAAATTTTTATTTAACAAAATTTTTCTAACAAGGATATCGACAAAATAAACAAAGAAAGAATGAAAGGACATCCTTGTCGAAGACCTCTGTCAATTGAAAAAAAATTCAGTGGAAAAGCCGTTGTTACATACAGCAGCAGTGCAACTGTTATAAAATGTTCTAATCCAAGATTTAAGGCTGGCACCAAAATTTAAATAATCCAAAGTTCTATGAATAAAATTTCAATCTATAGAATCAAACGCCGTTTTCGAAATCTACGTGAAAAAGAGCCTGAATGTAATTTGTACTGCTGTACTTCACTAAATCTAAGACAAAAAGAATATTTTCTCCAATAAACCTTTTTCGGAGAAAAACGGTCTGACTGTTATTTATAGTACTACCTAACGTGTTTAAAACGACCGGCTATTGCCTTTGCTGCAATTTTATAATCGTTATTTTAAAAAGATATTGGCCAATAGGCCTTATTACTTAAATGTGATGAAACTTTATCTTGTGTCAAAATTAAAGTGATAATACTCCGGGATTGTTCAACTGAAAAACTTTCGGATATCAAAAGCAGCAAGAGTCAACGACAAAATTTTGACATGAAGACTAGAAAAACAGGCGCGGATCCAGGGGGGCTTTCCCGGCCTCATCCCCCTTTTTTTGCTACATGAACAGTAAAAATACGCAAAAATTAGCATACTGTTAATCTAGGAGAATATTTAAGGGGACTTTCAGCTCCCCCCCTTTCGAAATGTCTGGATCCGTGCCTGAAGTTATGAAAGTCTATAAAGATTCCACCACTATCAGGCGATTTGCCGTTTGTCATTGAAATAAAGCAGCACTGCATTCTTCAATTGTAAGGTAACCATCAAACAAAGAGAGATCTAGGTCAGTGTGGGACCCTGGGAGATTATCAAAATACCACATCGAACTGCAATGTCGAGCGGACAAAAGCGAGGTATTAAGACCGAATTTCATCTAAAATTTCAGAAGCATCGTTCAGTAACATACCATCCTTATTCAATATTCAATAATTCATAAATAGTAGACAAAACGTCTATTAAGTTTTTCCAAGATCAAAAAATACTTTGAAGTTGTCTCAACCTCCTCTTCCCACCTAGCGCTAGATCTGACAATTATACTTTCTAGCTTGTTTTTATACAAAATGTGTAACTTTCCCGCGCATCCTCCAAATCATCTTGAGAGTTTAGAGCCGTCCCGCTGAAAATATGCGATTCAAATCTGCCGATATGCAGAAATAAGAAAGAGCTCGTAATTACGAGACTGGGTAGCTTTACTTTTACTAAAAAGCTTTACTTTTACTAAAAAATAGTTTCAGCGCTAATCTTTAATTTCAAGTTTTCCCAGATAAGCACAGGATCAGATTCAATTACAGAAAAAATCTTGTTTATTGTGCTCAATTAAAGAATTAATTAAATCAACGTAAGAGGGATCCGATAGTAAAGACTTATTAAACTTCTAGTACCCCCTTTCCCTTGGTACATCAGTAGGATCGAAACCTAGAACGACCCCACTATGATCTGTTTGGAAAGTAGGCTGGGCAAAAGTATCCTTAACTTTAACGGACAAATGACGAGAAACAATGAAAAGTCTAATCTACAATGAATATCCGAAATATTCGAATCCCAATTAAACCATTTTGTTAATGAGTTTCTGTCTCTCCAGGTATCAATTAACTCATATTTTTCCATTAACCTAAGTCAATCCGTTCTATCATTAAGTTAGTTCGAAGACGACCTCTTTCTTTATCGAGATCCAAATTACAAATTAAAGTTAGAACGAAGAAGACCTCCTTCTTTATCGAGATCCAAATCACAAATTAAAGTCATTATCATAATATAAATAAGAGAGACAGGTAGAAACATTACTATAAAAGATCACCACTATAACCTACATCAACCACGATAACGTACCAGAGTTGTCGCAATGAATCTTCAAAATATCAATTGAGATTCCCCGGACGAAACAAAATCGCTACCCTCTGCATGATGAAGGGCAATGAGAAAATCAATTTCCACCGCATTTTTTAGCCCAGAAACAGTCATCGCTATATGTACTATGCGTTTCTTGGATAAAAACGATACCAAAACGATGCCTGTGGAGATAGGCAAACCGTTGTCGCCTTTCGCTAGCTTGTCATCACTAAAATTCCCATAAACGATATTTTGCTGTATTAGAGCATTCATCGTATAGAAAGAAATGTTGATCATCATCATCATCATCATCATCATCATCATCATCATCATCATCATCATCATCATCATCATCATCATCATCATCATCATCATCATCATCATCATCATCATCATCATCATCATCATCATCATCATCATCATCATCATCATCATCATCATCATCATCATCATCATCATCATCATCATCATCATCATCATCATCATCATCATCATCATCATCATCATCATCATCATCATCATCATCACCATCACCATCACCATCACCATCACCATCACCATCACCATCACCATCATCATCACCATCACCATCACCATCACCATCACCATCACCACCACCATCATCATCATCATCATCACCATCACCATCACCATCATCATCATTCAATGCAATCTCTTTGTCTTGTGCCTTAGATGCATAGGCGATTCCAAATGAATTGATAAAGAACCTCATCTCAGTCCAAACGTACTGAAATAACATAAATTCCGTAAAAAAGATGGTTTAGAAGCAAGGTCAACTTCAGCATTCCTCTAGATTTTGTCTTCTTAGCTAGCAAATTTGCATAAATTACTCCCTTCTTTGCAAGGAAAACGAGAGAGAAACAGAAGTCACTTTGAAGAAAGATAAATTTTATATGCACCTTTCAAGTTTGAAGCTAATTACCAAAAGTAGGTAACCATAAATTTTTCAAATGGCAAAGTTTTCAAGATAAAAAGAGCAAAATCATCATTTGTGTCTTCAACTGGAAGATATATGACACCATAAATTATTGTAAAAGAGGTTTAAAAGTAACGATTTTGTCATCTCAAGCACTTACTTTCAGTCTACGGCTGCTAAACCGATCGTTGCAATATCGTTCTCTTTTTTTACTTCTCTGTGAATTTCGTTTTGTCTATATGTCATTGTTACTTAAGCTAACATCGTCACGCTCTTTCTGTTTTATCTGCAAAGTGCATAGACTGTAAATGTTTGTTGGATTTACTGAAGGAATGGGCCTAGGAAACCTTGGCAGTAACTACGGTAAGAATTGGTGACCCGCGGAAGGAGGGGAGGGGGCGACAAAAGTTTGATGTCATAGAACTTACACCATAACGCGCTACTATACGGTTTCTTTGTTGAAGGAGTTCTTATGCGTGAGAAGTGCGCCACACACTTCCCCTCAACATATTGAAAAATTTCCCCTCTCTTATGCGATAGGGATTTAGAATGTCTCTCCAAAATGGAGAGTAACTGCCCAACAGTGCTCTTTGGGTGTCGCAGAAGCTGTTGAAGAATGGAGGCTTCAAAGAAAGACGTACTAAATGGGAGGTCCAAGGTCCCCGTTTTGAAGGATCCTGCATTGTGAGACCTAGGTAATATCCATATAGGATAGAAGTCCAGTCGCTCTAAGCATTTTTGAAGTCAAGTAACTCCGAGTTACAGTTCCGAACACTGAACGCCAGGGTCCGAGTACAACATTTTGGAAACCGAGTAGCAAGTACCAGGGTCCGGGTACAGCGTATTTTAATCCGAGTACCGAGTACGACCGGACGGGTACTGTTTTACACGAATACTCTTCGAGAACTTATCAAGTACTTTTCATTTATTCAATATACTATACAATATCCAGTATACATGGCTTGTCTCCTGTGAATTAAGCATGACTGATTCTAGGTCCAATAGCCTACCTCTTAAGCTTTCATACAGTTCGATCGAACTTTTTCATTACCTGATCTCTGCTTGTCTCTGAAGTAGATGACGAACATCTAAGGAAAAGCGAATATGATTCACAACGCAAGAAATTCCTCGTCAAACAGTTTGGCATGTGTGAAAAGGTTCTTACCACGTGGCGAGAAAGCACAATGACTTGCTCTTTCTCGTCAGTAAGATCAAAATCGCATTCACATTGAAACGGAGATGAGGCTGACTTCCACTTTACAAAAGTAAGCAAAGTCTAGAAATGCATGTGTTTTCGCCCCGTAGACAGACATTCGAAAAGAAATACATTCTGGACTGAGATGACTCGACCACGCACATGTCGTACTAAGGGTAACCTGATAACTGACACGTGATCGTGACGACTTAAGAAATCGTTTTCGATCCATGCAGCACATCTGGATGATTAGTACATTCAAATGGAGAATTTGACCATGATCTGATAAGAAAGTCATTATCTTACGTCTCGCATGTTATCCCATGTAAACGTAGGGTAAGTTGTTTGGATGCAACATAGCTTTGTAAATGGGTCTGCCCTTTGAATCTGTGAAACAGGGCTGTTCCCATTCTGCCCTTGTTCTAACTTGTTTTAAAAACGATGACAACAAAGTGGTTTGAAACAAGCATATATTTTGAACATCCCTCCAGACTTTTGTTGAATAAAACGAAATTGCCAGTGACTTTCTCACATTGCATTATTCATTACTTGGATCAGAGTTATAACAAGTAAGAAATAACATACTCGGCGGCGGCCATTTTAACCCAGACTTGGAGAAAAGGATTAAGTCTACTTTGTATAAGCGAAAGGAATATCTGGCTTAATGTTTTAA
Organism: Holothuria leucospilota; assembly: GCA_029531755.1. Taxonomy (NCBI): domain Eukaryota; kingdom Metazoa; phylum Echinodermata; class Holothuroidea; order Aspidochirotida; family Holothuriidae; genus Holothuria; species Holothuria leucospilota. The sequence continues at coordinate 4,881,900 of CM055981.1, forward strand.
AACACAGTTAAAAACTTGTTCAAGTTTTATGAAGCCGTTGCATTTTAGGAACAATACATCACAGTTACGTAAAAAAAAAAAACGTTGGTGACGCTCCTTTTTCCGGTTCGCGCTATTTTGTAAGGTGCGTTAGCGGCAAGAAGGCTCATATGTTGTACCCAATACACATAGCATGTCCAGTTTAAACTCTACCATGTACAGTATTTACTGTACATGCTATGAATTGGCTGTATATTTACATTTAGTACTAGGAGTTATTACCAGAGCCTTCTAGTTGTACGCATTATAGCTACATAACCACCACAATCACGACTCACCAGTGCGATCAATACTGTTTGAGTACAATAACAGTATTTTGAAATACCAAAGGGTAATGAAACTTATGCCGCTCAATGTTGTGACTTATTGTTGGGTTTTACATAACTCTATTTTACAAGCAGTTTTGTTTTACCGGTACTCGTAAAGTACTCACCCTGAGCCGAGTACAAGTGCTAAGAAATCGAGTACGCGTACGCATATTTTAACATTCAAGTACGAGTACATGTACAGTAGTTGAAAAAAGTATTCGAGTGGTACTCTTTTACCGAGTATTTTTCTAGTACTACAACAGTGGTAGTAAAAGTGAGATATTACCAGACGTTAACTTTTTACCCGTTGAACACCACAATTATTTATAAAACTTTGGATATTTGGATAGTGTTCGCCTCTCATCCTCCACAACTCCATCAGTCTTCCACATCTAACTTCTAACCTTAGTTGGGGGAATACTCGCATTACTTCGCTAAGCGTCAGGAACTATTACATACATTAGCTTCAAAAGCGAGCTGTCGGATATATCTGTGACATATCGTATCGGGCTCACGCAGCAGCTATTTTCAAGGAGATATGCATATTCTCTTAATTTTTTACTTTTACACTTTACCAGTCACCAGTTATGACTATTTATGTATCGATATCATCACGGACTCCTTCCGTCTTTAAAATTTATATATTTCAAGTTTAAACTGACTTTTGTTCTTTTAACATCAGGGCAAAACTCAACTGCCTAAATCCCACAATGTGCAGAGCTCGTGTTAAGCAATCTCATTTGCCAGGCGCGGATCCAAAGGGGGGGGGGGTTCCGGCCTCAGCCCCCCTTTCTCCACATCAACAATAACAAATACGCGAAAATTAGCATAATGTTAATCCAGGAGAATATTCAAGGGGGCTTTCAGCCCCCTTTTCGAAATGTCTGGATCCGCGCCTGTTTGTATTGTGCAGGTGTAAAATTATATCTCTCCTTCGAAATATTTTTAACTCCTCGTCCTTAGCATCGTCCACTTTTGCTTTGATCATGTATTTCATTTCTCACCTTTGTCTTATAATCTTTTGTTATGCTGTAATAATCATACATGAGTTGTTGTATTTTTATCGCATTTATACCAAAGTGGAAATAAAGAGCGTCAAATCAAATCAAATCGTTCAAAAAAAAGGGCTCTTAAAAATGACTTGACTGATATGTTGTCCAAAGTCAACTGTTGTCATCGGCTAGTTTACCCTTTTACTCGTTTACTGTTTGTTTGTTTTCCAACGGTTCTTTTCTTTTTGGTCCCCTAAGATAAGCTCAAAGAGCCAGACTAGGAGAGACTACCTTTTCTGACCCTTTATCTTCTTTTGCTTACATCAGTGCAAGTATGTGGGAAGGGGGGGGGCAAAGCCTTCGTCAAAATGTGGTGGGGCGGAAATATTCTTGCGCCCCTCAACTTCAAGGACAAAACTCTTATTTGTTTCCTCTCTAAAAATGTCAAAAATTGCAGTTATTTTCCTTCACATTTGCTCAGATATTGCACCAAATTGATTCTAAGGACCATCAAAATTCAAAAATTTAGACCCCTCCCCCATGACGGCGGTTCGAAACAAAGTTCGCCCGAGTCGTGAACAGTTTCTACGCCTATGCAGCAGTTGCTTATGGTACTAATTCTCATTTGTTTGTATCTCTGTCACATTTATAGTGGCCTCAGCTTGATTATCTTTGTGTTATCATCAAATTTTAAATCAAATTAATTGTGTGCGCACTTTGCAGACCATTAATGTTACTGCTCGAGATAGTTATCAGTCATGGACCAATAACCGAGTTATTCGCCAAACACGGCAAAAAATTAGCCTGCGGAGCTGACAAATGTTTTCCGTTCATCTAGTTCAGCACACGGACTGTCCAGCGCTGTGTGGTGGCAGCCAAAGAAAATGAGTCTACGGCATAGAAATAAAGTAAGGGAGAACGCTGACACAATGCGTCCCTGCACGTTTAACCGGCGAAGCCACGAAAATTGTTAGGGCGCTTTCGTTGTACGGCAAAAGATCGGTTGATTGGTGTGCCTCCGTACGTACAGTGTGCATTCTGCTGCAAAAGTTATAGCTTATTTTATCCGTTTTTCGAAAGATTAGGAGTAATTTTCACAACAGGAATAAGTCATGGTGCCTTAATTAAGTATTTTGTTTTATACTCCCAAGTTGAAAACTTGTAGTTTCTTTGCCAATACTTGGGGCAAAAGCAATGACGTGATATTTGTATTACCCGCAGGTGCTCTGTTGCCGTACAGACTAGCCAAATCAATGGCTTCAGTCCAGATCTGCAGACGTCATCCTCCCTTACTTTAATTTCTATGGTCTACGGAGAGAAGCAAAGAATCTGCATACAAAGTTAACGCTAGGCTGTAGTTTCTTTCTTGGATCTCACGAACAGCAACAACTCACCGAAGACATGAAATCAGATCATTGCGTAGGATGCTGTTCTCAGCGAGGGGGGGGGGGGGGTGCTGAACGTTGTTTCGGACCACCGTCCTGGGGAGAGGAGTGGGTGTCACCCTCCTCTTTGGGAATTTTTTTTTAATATTTCAGGGCTCTTTAGATGCAATTTAGTGAGTCCTATTGTGTAAGTTTTAAGGAAAATTGCAAATATTTACATTTTTTACCTGCAGAGGGAAAAGATAAGGAGTTTTTGTCCTTGAATAGAGGGCGGAAGTATACTTCCGTCCAACCACATTTTTGATTGGGGGAGGTTAACGCATCCTACGTCTATTAATTAGATGTAAACAAGGATAAGACAATATGCGAAGGGATAACCATTAAGAAGTACAGTAGTTAAATATAGGCTAAAATTGAAGAAAGTTAAAAACATGCCGGTATTTACCAGCTGAAGGAAATTGATGAAAACTATCGATTTAAAAGATTTTTAGAAAATCTGATACTCAGAATGAAAGACGATTTATGTTTTTTTTTATTCCATGCCGAAGGCGATAGGAATCTATCTAATGTACAGGTAGGTATATGTATGTGTAGTTGTGTGTGTGTGGGTGTGTGTGTGAGGATGCATGAATGTGTGTTTGTGACGTTTGCCTTTTAAACACGATATCTCAAGATAGCAATGATGGATAATTTGCATACCTGGCATATAGATGTCCCATATTAAGAGAAAGATCCCGCTGGATTTTGGTGGTCAAATGTCATGTGAGGTCACCAGACGAAAACCTTGTAAACACTATATCTCAAGGTAGAAAGCATGGATACTTTTCATATTTGGCATGTCGATGCGGTATACTCATCGAAAATGGACCCTATTGTTTTTAGTAGGGGTCAAAGGTTATCTGAGGTCACCGGGGATAAAAATACCGAATTCTTCAAATTTGCTTGTAAACACGATATCTCAAGATAGCAATGATGGACACTTTTCATACTTGGTATACAGATTTGTCATTTTAAGAGAGAGAGAGAGAGAGAGAGAGAGAGAGAGAGAGAGAGAACCTATGGGGTTTGTTGGAGGTGAAAGGTCATCTGAGGTCACCAGAGGTGAAACTATGAAGATCTCATAAACTGAATAGACAGGGGGCGGTATCTCCGAATTGTGCTGCGTGACTACCGAAATGTTAGGGATAAATTTTTTGTACCATTCCAAAAATAAAATTATATAGAACAACATATTTTTTTCAAAAGCATAACTTTTACAGTAATTGATAATTCTAATTTTTAATTACCTACCTATGAAGACATGTGAAAGATGTTGTGACTATAACGTAATTAGAGCTTGTCGATGGTGTAGTGGAAAGGGTTCGGTTTCTTACTCAAACGGCTCGGGTTTGTGTCCCCTCAAGGACGCCGTTTTAAAATTCATTTGTCATTCGATATTTGGTGGGGTCCAAAGGTCATGTGAGGTCACCAGAGGTCAAATTGTGAAAAAATCGTAAAACATGATATCTCAAGAGTGATAAATTGAGGCATAAACCTCAGTACAACAGAACATTCATTTTCGGCAAGGTATCACTAAGTCTTTGGGCTTTGGTTACTTTGAAGAGTTTGCGCCCAGGCATATGTAGGCAATGTTTCGTTAGGGCTCATCCAATTTTATCATTTGCTCAAGTGCACAAGTACGCGGTGGGAGGTTAATGATCAATGTATGCTTTCCTATCAAAATATACTAAATGACTGTGATTTTTGCCAAAAATCAGCATTTTGAAAAGAGGAGTGGTCAGAAGAAAGAGTGCATATTGTACTATCATGAAGTTGGTGCAAAAAGAAATGACTATGTCTTATGAATTACATTAATGCCACAGTAGAAGAATAAAGGGAAGTTTTGAACATTAACTTAATAAAAAGCAGGGGCGGGATTTGATATCTGAAAGTGGCGAGGCAAACCCGGACAGACTGTCAAACGGCGCCGAAGGCCCCGAGGGAGCGAGAAGCGCTCCCCCTAACGGCGTAGGGTCCAGGGGCCCGCCTCAGGGCCCCTGACGGGGTCCAGGTGCAGTCCAGGTGGGGTCCAGGGGGCGTAGCCCCCGGAAGCTCTGGTGTATTTACGAAACTGTAGGCATTAAAATGATGCATTTTAGCTTCAACTTCAAATGACACAAGGTAGGCACTCAGACCACAAAAATCACAATTTGACTTTTTGCAATTATATGACTAACAGTCGGCGGGGATCGATAGTGCAGAGGGCTTGAAGGGGGAGGGGGAAATGACTCATTCTGAGGGTTTCACGAGGCATAAGAACACTAATATTAAGAATGACCTAGCATTTAGAGTGGGTGCGCGCGAAGCGCGCAGAAAAAAATCGCATTTTCAGACTTTTTAGTGCCATGAGTAATAGAAAAGCTAAGAAAAGTATCTTAAAGGAGAGGGCTCTTGTCCCACTCCCCCTTCGCTGAGCGTCTGTCCTTTTTACATTTACACTGGTCGGTGGTGTGAAAATTTTGCTTTGAAACTTTCTGGCGGAGGGGAACTTTCCCCTCTTCTACGTACGGCCATGGGTGCATTGGTGGTTTCAATGATAAAAGAAGACTTTGTACGAAGCTATGACAACCAAGATGCTCTACAGGAAGTAATCCCGAATTCCGAAAGAATATTCAAAATGGGTGCGCGCGAAGAGCGCCAAAGAAAAAGCCTTTGACACATTTAATTGTAGGCTATTGTTTTCCTTTAGTTTTAAATGCAGTATTTTTCATTGCATAAAAGTATTCCTACTTTCCCCCAGATGCCTGTTCTTTCCATAGTGTCATATGAACCTATAGCTTGCTCTATGGTTCTTTCTTTCGTGTTTCGTTTTTGTAAAAGGTCTGGGGCAAGCCCCCTCAACTTTTTTATTAGTGTGAAAAATAAGATAGAGTCGATCTTGAAGGTTATAAACCATGTGGTACTTAAAAGTCAGTTTAATGTTTTGTGGGTAGTTTTTACATGGACATGGCGAAGGGCATCGAAGGGAAGGGAAATAATTTTCGTTGGAGACTGCATCTTGGGAAGTTGTACCCCCAAAGCCTTTAACCGCGGGCGCCGAAGGCGCGAAGCCGGAGTCTTGAGACGGAGGGTTCTCCCAGAAATTTTTTTTTTTAAATTCGATGGCTCTTGCGGCAATTCTGGGCCATTTTTTGAGAAAATCCTGCTTTCCCCATGTGTAATTTGAAATGCTAATGAAATGGTTTTCTTATGATGATGGCAAATTTAAGATAGTAACTGCCAGTCAATTTGCTGACGATGGTGGTAGTTTTTGAGGACAGTGAAAAACAGCCAGAGGTGTAGCGTGGGTTTTGGAAATAGTAATTGTCACAAGCTGTCCTACAGTAAGTAATAACGAGACAATTCCACCACAGTTTTCCTACGCACAGCATTACAACAGTACAGCAGTACTAATGAGACATCGATTCATAAGGCCCATGCAAAACACGCCGTGTTTTGCGAAAATGGCGATTCCCTCTCCATGGGTAGGGTTCGGGAATTTGTTTACAAGGACAAGGGTCAATTTAATGTCACACATTAGTACTTTCAGTGACCCTTACTTCAGAGCTTCAAATCACAGTAGTGTGTCACGTAAGGAGAAAAGAAATTCTACGATGCCGGACAAAATTTTATTAATCGGTTTTCTTTGAGGGTACGGGCGAAGCGCGCCGAGAAAAATTTTCCTAGCACATTTATGGTTTTTGACATTAATGTTTTCCTTTATTTAACATTGTAAAATTAAATCATAATAGGCCATTGAAAATTCTCTTATAGTTTCGCTAGTCTAGCTTCTTTTCTCTTATTTTTTTTATTATTTTATTTTTTAAGCTCTGGAAAAAAGTAGGAGGGGGCAAGTGCCCCCCTTGCCCCACGTAATCCCGCCTATGATAGAAAGGATAAAAAAGGGTCTTTATGCAGTGGCGTACGCCGATGCCGATTTTTTTTTCTTTTTTAGTTCCTAAAGATACGTAAATTTTTTAACACAAATTTTACATCGAAAGGTAGCATATGTGGCACCAGATTGCATGTAAGGACACCTATTTTTTCGAAAATTTTCAAAGGGGGGGGGGAACTTCCCTTAGACCCTCCCCTAGGCCGGCGATTCTTGTTTTTTCTATAAATACGTAAATATTTTAACAAAAATTTTACTTCAAAAGGTAGCATATGTGGCACCATATTGCATGTAAGGACATCTATTTTTTCAAAAATTTCCACAGGGGGATGACCCCTTCCCCCAGGCCGGCGATCGCACAACATACTGCATGCCCCCCCCCTTGAGAGAAATCCTGAGTACGCCAGTGTCTTTATGTAATGAAATGTGACTGCCATCAATGAAAAAATCACTAATATCATACACCTTTTTTCTTTCAAAGCATTGAAATGAATGATACAACTATATCCCATTTAAAGCAACTTTTACTTAATATACACTGGCCACTAGAATCCCGTCAGCAAGGGCGGATCCAGGGGGGGGGGGCAACTAGGGACAACTGCCCCCCTATGACCAGTCTAGCGCCCCTCAATACAAGAAAAATGCGCCCCCTGCGTCCTAAAAGTTAAGTAAAAACTGTCCGAAACAAAACAAAAAAAAAAAAAAAAAAAAAAAAAAAAAAAAAAAAAAGGTCCTCAGAATTTCGAACCGTATAGCTATATATAACTATGGCAATGGGAGTTGGTCTCCGAAATGTAGTCGGTCAAATTCAAGAGTATGCGGCCCCTGCATGATGTTGGCGCCCCCCCCCCTTCAGCTAAGGGCTGGATCCGCCCTTGCCCGTCAGGTACAGAGAAATTTATGTAAGCTTCGGCTTCACATGTGACTCGAGAGTGAAAAATCACCTTTGTTGAAATTAAAAAAAGAAATTCGTCGTCAATTTTACGTAAGACATAATTAAAAAGTACTTTCTGAGAATTAATATTTTCGTCAGAGTACGTTTTGATCATGCTAATTGTTTTACTTTTTGCAAAACACGGAGATCAATCTTCAAACAACCATCACTCTAACTTTCCTGACGGCAAATCCCTTTATTTTTATCTGTTGTATTGCTCCAAATAAAATAAATAACTAAGTTCAAGGTCTTTTTTTATAGGAGTAGGAGGCAACCAGTCCTCAATTATGAAGACTGTATATAAATACATTAATCAGAAGACTGAAATGCTTTGTGGGTTATATATCTTATTAATTCGCGACCACAGTCAAAAAAGATTTTAATGCAGAAAATTCTAGGTTGGTAATTAAAATTGAATGGATGAAAAATCGTCCTACAGTGGGAATGATATATTCCAAGGTATTTTACAGAACTTTTAACGGATTTGAAGGGATTGAAGAAAACGGATGACACTGCAACAGGTAATCTTTTAAAAGCTAGGATAAAATTTAAAATTTCAAGACAATCGTTCATTGCAGAGACTCAAGTGGTGATATTGTTATAATATTTACATAGGTTCCTTATTCGACCAGACCTACAAGAGAGACATAGTCTTACAGACTGGCAGGGAATTCTCTTCACATTTTCCGATGAGATCCTTTATTACTTTTGTGCGTTCACATTTAAATCTTCTGTTTGTAATAACTAATCTGCTAGTAATTAAATTCAACACAGATTACGCGGGAAGCCACACTCTTTGCAACGGTGTGACACTAAGTGTTTAAAAGGACCACAAGCCTCAAGTCTTGAGATATCTGAAATCTTATCTGGCTTAGAAATCACTGAATTGGTTTTAGGACAACTCCCGAAAAGAGATTTCACCCAGGACAACTCCCACCTAGGTTATTTACCCAGACGATTTACCGCCCAGGCAGTTCGGCCGATAAACACATTCCGTGGATGGCAATCGTTCGGGGTGGAACAAAACCACTACTGTCTTACAAATAACAGTGACTGCAAGATGCCCAATATTATACCAAGACCAGCATATAAAAATCAACAAGGAGACCCTTATATTTTCATTACCACCTGGTTATTTTTTCATTACCTTAGCTGAGCCCTTTATAGAGGCAGTATGGTTTACGTTCACTGCCTCAAGACAGTGTTTAACAAGTGCTTGGGTTCGAATCCCCCTTGAGTCTTTCTCCGGGTACTTCAGTTTCCCTCTCACTTGATACGCACTTGCCTCCATTGGAGGGCTCACTTTCTGTTCTGTGACGTCATATGCATAAGGTCTGTTCATAGAAATAAAAGTAAGGGAGAACGCTGACACAATGCATTCATGCATGTTTAACCGGTGAAGCCATCAAAATTGTGAGGGCGCTTTCGTTGTACGGCAAAAGACCGGTTGATTGGTGTCTCCGTGGTGTGTCTCCGATTGGTGTGTCTACAGTGTGCATTCTGCTGCAGAAGTTATAGCCTATTTTATCCGTTTTTCGAAAGATTAGGAGTAATTTTCACAACAGAAATAAGTTATGGTGCCTTAAGTATTTTGTTTTATACTCCTAACTTGAAAACTTGTAGTTTCTTTGCCAATGACGTGATATTTGTATTACGCGCAGGTGCACTGTTGCCGTACAGCCTAGCCAAATCAATGGCTTCAGTCCAGATCGGCAGATGTCATTCTCCCTTACTTTTATTTCTATGGGTCTATTACACTAAGGATAATCACATTTTGACAAGGTTGAAGGTTGTCTTCAATATCGGTTGGCAAACTAAAGGAATGCTAGACTGAATTGTCCCAGTCAGCATGTGTATACATTAGCTAACTAGCCGACTATGTTTTCTCTTGTCAGTATTTCTCAGTCATAGTGACAATCGTTGCTCTGATTAGTTCAGTGCATGGTATGATGATGATCATTCCAGTCTTGGTAAGTCATAACGTACACGTCGTTATCGTAAGTGTAGAGACTGGAACGGAATTTTCCTACCTGTAGGCTGTAGTAAAGTACAAGAAATTGTCAAAATGTGATTATTCTTATAGTGTAATAGACCTTATGCATATTACGCCACAGAACAGAAAGTGTGCCCTCCAATGAAGGCAAGCGTGTATCATTGCAACTTACAGTAACAAATGCGGACAGCTGATTTATGTACCGGTCGGATACAAGCGTAAGTCTACTACACGCGCGTGCGACATTTACGTCGTGCGTGCAGTGTGCGTCATTTTTTTTTTTGCCGCCAAAATGATGTTGCGTGAGGTCAATGCACAAGGTCTATTAGAAAGCTAATCATGTTAGAAAATTTTTACTCGTTTTTTCTAGAAAAAAGTTCATATTTTTCTCATGTTCCTGAGACATCGATAAGTTGAACGAACAATGATAAAGATCAACCTTCAAAACTTGTATGGAATTCTATTTCAAGACTTTTTCGTTCACAAATGTAATACTGATGGATAGAGACATGATACCAAATTAGCAAATTATTGTATTAAAAATACCTAATGACGTATCTATGAAGTCACATTGGTAAAATCACGTGATCTTCAGTCATGAAGACTAGAAATGGCCTATAGGCCATGGGCCTGGAGGCACTAAACGTGCACCCCTCAACCCACAACTCTCCGACCCAAAATTGTGTGGAAACCTTATGGTTCCCTGTACACGAAATCAAGTGATAGCAGAAAATATTTTGAGTCTCACTTATTCAAAATGGCTGCCAAAAGCAAAATGGTGGTAAAAATTCTGAATAAATTGTATTAAATAATAATGAAGAAAATAATTTTAAAAAATATTTTTGACATAACTACTCTTAATATGTGTTTACATTTATGATTAATATTAAAACTTAATTTTTGGAATTTCCTGGCGAGCTTCAGTTTGACAAAGATGGCGGGAACACAAAATGGCCGCCAAAATGATTATTTTCAAAAATTTTGTAAAATCACTGCAATTTTATTTTTCCTTGCAATTTATTATCAGTCATCATGATGTTTCATTTTTAATTCCATCACAGGAAATAAAAGTATATATACAAAAGTCATTTCAACATTGAAGAATATGTACATAACAAAGTTCCGATATCATAACAGTAACCAATTACAAAAACTGAAAGCCCTTTGTAGGCGCTCAAAAGATACGTAACGTTTTGTTTTCTTGCCGATTGAGACTTTTCAACTTGCAAGACAAATTTAAATTTATGTAGGAATTCGTCAACCTTTGGCACATTATCAGTCATCTACTGACAAAAAATATAATATTTATAATGGAAGATTAAAAAATTATAAGAATGTTTTAAATGTAACTTAAATCCAAAGAAAATATCTTGCTATTTTTGTATCACGTAAGTGCTGTCGGGAATTTTAAAAATCTGTTTCCATTGGTCGATGGTGAAATTAAATCCGCTCTCCCATTTAATCAAAGTCGTAGGAGGTACAGATGTCATTATGTAAAGACTTATACACGTGTTGAGATACACGTGTTGAGATACAAGTATAGACTTACAGAAGGTTTTGAATGGTGTCTGAGGATCATTGTCCAATGGATGAAGGTCCCTTTTCCAGGAGACAGGAATTGCATTGATAATACCTTGAATACAAGTGAAGGGAAGATTGTGCAATGACAATGCTTGGTTTAAAACAAGCTCCATGGAGCTTTCTCTGAGTTCCTCATGAGTCATTTCTTCATCTCTGTCTGATTTCTGTACGTATATTTCTTTGCATAAAATCCTGAAAAGTGACTCGAATAAATGTTGACGAAAAAGAAAACGAAAACGAAACGAAAACACCAATAGAAAGATTGTTCTCCTCAAAATACAAATCTTTTACATAAACAATACCATTTTGATACATCTTTTTACAAAAACAATCTTCGTGTCAACCTTTATGAATGAATTATTCCATAAAATCTGATTTTTAAAATCAGTTCTTGGCTTTTTAAAGACATTATACGACCAAGTTGTGCAAATATCACAAATGAAGTCGTTTGAGACTGAGACATCCTTGAAGCTAAAATTACATTTAAATAAAAAAAGCTTTGCCGTAGGCCTTAAGGTAGTGATCAAAAAAAATTTACACCAAGCATCGTTATTGTCGGAGTACCTTTTAACCCACGAACATTTCAGTCCTCTAAATAAAAGAATGCAAATGCGGGGCTTTCAAACCTCCAGCTTCAAAATCATTAATTAAAGTACCGGTACTGCGCTTAACCTTGTCAGGGTAACCAGACCATGTAAAGTCAAAATAATAATAATACCTTCAAGCTGTTTTATAAAATCTTGTGGGGGACTTGGTAATACCTGAACAAGAAATACCATTTGGGAAAGACCTAAGGTTTTAACTACACTAATTTTGCCAACTGGTTTGAAGGTCTCTTTGAGACCGAAGATGAAGGTTTCGCTTTAAACGAGAAGGTTTTGGAGAGTAGTTTAAATGAAACAGTCTTTCCTTATTCCTTAATAGGATCTAGAGACCACTTAAGGTTTAATATATCCTGAAAACAAGGATGGTCTTTCACCAGCTTCCCTAAGGGGAAAAGATTTGATTTTTCAACATTTAACTTGAGACCTGAAGACGATTCATAATCTTTCAGAATACGAATGGTTTCTTTTAATGACTCAAAGCTACTATTCAGGAATAAAGTGGTATCATTAGCGTACTGTGACCTCCTTGTAACAAATATCAATACCCTTAATGGTACCTTTATCATTAAAGGATCTAGAGAGAATCTCAGCACAAATAAGAAATAAGTAAGGAGAAATTGGGAAACGTTGCCTGACACCTCTCGAATTCTTAAAAGCATTTCAAGAATAGCCATTGTTTACTGCTGACCCATTACTATTTATAAAGCAGACAGGGTCTCAATCCAATTCTTAAACACATCACCAAACCCAAAGTATTCCAAGCATTTGTGAAGGAAGCTCGATTCAGTTCTATCAAAGGCTTTTTAGAAGTCGACGAACAAACAAGACCATTTTTAAGTACAATTATCAATTAAGTCAAGTACGAAACAAATAGTTTCCCCCAATAAAGCGATTTTTCATGAAACCGGTCTGATTTGGATTAGTAATGTTAGGTTAGGATTCGTTTAAGTCTTGTTGCTAGAGTCTTAGCACAAATTTTATAATCTGTGTTTTAGTAAGGAAATTGGGCGATAGTTATGGACAAATAAAAGGATCTTTCCCAGGTTTTTCAATAAGAGATATAACAGCACGCCTTTGCTCATCAGACAATTTACCTAATACGTAAGCATAATTCAAAAATTCTGTAACAGTTACTTACTTGAACCGGGAAATATTTGTAAAAGTCAACTGACAATCCATCAGAGCCAGGGTTTTTCCCATTCCGCCACAAAGACATAAGTGCATTACCACATTCATCCTGGGACAAGCGTCCTTCACATATAATCAGAGTCGAGTGTCGCATTACAAATACCACAGACCACATTTGTAATGATGCTATTTAATATTTTTATAAGAAAAGCTGAATCCTACAGACCTTCGTACAACATGAAAACATGTCATCTAATATGGCGAAAAAGCACCAAAGAAGTAAAACAAAACTGTCAAAGTTCCCCACCAAAATTAGAAAACATTTAAAAATAATCCCCAAAATCACAGAAAATAATTATTAAAGATATATTTGAAACGAAAACCCTTAATTTCTTTCAGAAAATTGTGTTTAAAATTAAAGCATGAAATTTGATATATTATGTAGGAATCCAGGCCAACCAAGTTGGCGGAAACAACAAAATTGCCGCCAATATAATTAAAATGTATAGAAATAATAGTAAAAATAATCCTTAAAAATACTTTTGACACAGTAGCTCTTAATATCTGGCCATAGTTTATGCCAAATAATCGCATCGTATTTTTCCTGAACATATTCTTTGGAATTTAAGTCAACCAAGATGGCGAAAAAAGCAAAGTGGCTGTCAATGTAATAATTACCATAGAGTATCATAATAAGTAAAATAATCATTAAAATGTTTTTGACACAGTTAACCTAAAGTCTGTCAATATTCTGTTACAAATTGTCAAAAGATACCTTTCTGAGTTTTTTTAGGATCTAGATCGACCAAGATGGCCGGAATAAAAACAATGCCGCCCATAGACCTTATGCATATGATGTCACCGAGCAGAAAGTGCTCCCTCCTTCAGAGGAAAAGCCCGTATTAGGCCTATTGTTAGTTGCACCAACAATACACACTCTAAAAAACACACTCTAAAAACAAAAAGCGAAATTCACTCCAAAATGAGCGTACTCAGTGACCACTCCTGATAAGATTAAATTTCACCCCGAGAAGAGTGAAAATTCACTCCAAATAGAGTGATATTTCATTCCATGTGTGCGACGTATCACTCTCTCTGAGTGATAATTGTCATTCTACTTGGGGCAAAATTCACTCTTATAAGGACTGGTCACTGGGTACACTGCGTACACTCTTTTTGGAGTGAATTTCACTCTTTTGCTTTTAGAGTGCAGACAGCTGATTTGTTGACCAATCTACCACACGTGCGTGCGAAAATTTCCGCCGTTTGTACACGTGTGCTTCTTTGTTTTCCTCCAAACTGACGTCACGCTGACGTCAATGCATAAGCTCTATATAATAGTTATAATATATTTTAATAACATCGAAAACGAGCTTTAAAATAGTTTTGACACATTTGCTTTCAATATCTGTTCATTTTTTGTCATAAATGATAAAAAATATTTGTTTTGAACATGTCTGTGGGATCCAGGTCAACCAAGATGGTCGAAAAAACAAAAAAAGCTACCATTAAAATAATTGAAATATATAAAAATAGTGAGAAAAATAATTATTAAAAATACTTTTGACACAGTTGCTCTTAATATCTGGCCATATTTTATGGTAAAAGAAATCAAAACTTACTTTTCACATAAATTTTTGTTGATATTTCTTGAGAATAATCATTAAAGTATTTTTGTCACAGTGCGTCTTAATATATGTCCATATTTTTTATATATATTCCAAGGGTATCTTTCTGAACATTTTTTTCAGGATCTAGGTCAACCAAGGTAGATGGAAAACAAATGAAAGAGTAAACGTCTGTCTATTAGTGAAAAGTTAACTTTCGTTAAATTGGCAGCCGTTTGTTTTTCAGCCATTTGGTTGAACTGGATTCAAGCAAAAAAGTTCATTAAAAGTTTTTTTGAATATCGGTCATAGACTATGGACAGATATTAAGAGCAACAACTGTGTCAAAATATTGTTGATGATTATTTCCTTCATTATAATAAACTGTTATAATTATTATATCGGCAGCCATTTTGCTTGGCTTGGCCACTTTTGTTGACCTTAATTCCACCCGAAAAGCTCATAAAAATAATTTTTGAACATTTGCCGTAAAATTTAGACAGATATTAAGAGCAACTGTGTCAAAAGTACTTTTAATGATTACTTTCCTTATTACTGCAATATAATGTAATCATTGCATTGTCACCATTTTGCCTTTTATGACATCTTGATTGACATGGATTCCAACAAAAATGTTCTGAAAAACACGTTTTGATCAGGGCCGTAGCGAGCGGGGGGAGTGGGGGTGTCACACCTTCCAATATTTGGTCGCCGTCGGCAAATTTTCGGTCTGTCGGCAAAAAGGGGAGAGGGAAAGGAAAAGAAGAGGAAAAGAGGAAAGGAGGAAAAAAGAGAGAAGGGAAAGGAAAGGAAGGGAGTGAAAAGGAAGACGGAGAATGAAAGGAAAAAAGAGAAAGAGAGAACGGGAGGGCGTGGCTAGTCTGTTATCGGCTGTTTCGATTTTCAGCTCTTCATCTAATTGGCCCATTCAAGTTGAAGGCCCGTCGGCAAATTGATTATTCATGTGACGGCCGTATCAACGGCCGTCGTTGTAATTGGACGAGTGACTGAGTCCGTCGGCAACTCGGAGAAAGAAAGGGAATCAGTGGTTGCAGGTGGGGGCAGGGGGCCATGGCCCCCGTCGGGGAAGGCTGCCCCCCCATGGGGGAAATTTTCCGATTTCGTCGGGGAGCTGTTATGTTTACGATAAAATATGTAGTCCCCGACACTACGGCCATTTGCCCCGACGATTTACTTAATTTTGGTCTAAATTAGGGCAAATTCTTCAATAAAACCCCCAAATTTTCCAATTTTCTTCTCTAAAAACCCATTTTTTCAAAATTTCCATGGTAAAAGCCCATTTTTTTCAAATTTTCTCGAAGACTTACTACAGTTGGTATTTTTATAGATCTCTCTAAAGCCTTTGACACCATTGACCATCAAATTCTTTTGAGTAAATTGTTTTGTTACGGTGTTCGAGGTATTGCCTATAACTGGTTTAGAAGTTATCTTCACGATCGTTGCAATTATGTAAAATTTAATAATTCCTCGTCAAATCACACTTATTGTAATATTGGTGTACCACAAGGTTCCATACTTGGACCACTGTTATTTATTCTTTATGTAAATGATATTTATAAGTCTTCTGTCAAGTCAAACTTCATTTTATTTGCTGACGACACTACGGTTTTTTTCCAAAATAAGAATCTAAGCAATGCTCTTGCGGAAGCTACCTGTGAATTTTCGCATATTTCCAATTGGCTCAGATCTAATAAATTATCTCTCAATATTATGAAAACGAAACTTATGATTTTCGATAATAGGATCAATGACTCAAGTAAAATTAGTGCATTGCTAGATGGTCATCTTGTTACTGCTTCACCTCATACAAAATTCTTAGGCATCACTATGATGAAAATTAAAATTGGAAGGAACATATCTCTGAGGTTAGTAAAAAGGTTTCTAAATCAAATGGTGTTATCAATAGACTAAAAGATTATCTGCCTAGTAATGCACTTCTTACTCTCTGTAATGCTCTTGTGCTTCCACATTTAAATTATAGTCTTCTTGTTTGGGGTAATACTCATACATATCTACTCAATATTTTATTCAAGCTCCAAAAACGTGTTATCCGCAACATTAGCCATGCAAATTACAGGTCACCCACCATTCCCTTGTTCACTCAATCGAAAATACTAACACTGAACGAACTGTATAAGTATCAGCTGGGAATTTTCCCTTACAAATTTCATCATTCACTTCTTCCCTCAGTTTTTGACGACTTCTATACATACAATTCAAACTATCATACCTACAACACTCGTTCCAAAGAATTTCTACACCATCCATACTGTAGAACAAGTCTTAACTCTTTTCAAGTATGAAGCACAGGTGTCTCTTTTTGGAATTCTCTTTGCCATGACATTAAAAGTTCTCCTTCACTAAACGTATTCAAGCGCAGGTTAAAGCATTTTCTTCTGAATAGTAAATAGGCCTAGGTAACTTCACAGTTTTTCCTTTCCTTTTTTTTCTCCCTTTCCACCTCTTCTCTAATATTTTGTAGTCTTCTTAACACCTCTT
The DNA here is from genome assembly GCA_029531755.1 of Holothuria leucospilota. Classification (NCBI taxonomy): domain Eukaryota; kingdom Metazoa; phylum Echinodermata; class Holothuroidea; order Aspidochirotida; family Holothuriidae; genus Holothuria; species Holothuria leucospilota. The sequence continues at coordinate 4,898,902 of CM055981.1, forward strand.
AGCTCCTTTTCTTTATTGTTACGCTTTTGTTTTAAGGAACCAGACCTGAAAAGTTTTAACTTATTTCTGGTTCCGCTACTTCCATGTTGTATTATGCGAATCTTTTGTTATTGTGTACATGTCCTGTTATAGTTAAATATATATATACTAGTCAAGGTAACAATTTTTTTGTATGGAAAGTAGAAATAAACTTGAACTTACTTGAACTTATGAACTTAAAAAGAGCCCAAAATTTTCGGCGCGCTTCGCGCTCCAAATTAGTACTTTAAACATCATTTCGGCACTCTCTCGTTGAGGCTTTGGGTTGTTGGCCCCCGACGGAGAGCTTGTCCCCCCTGTAGGGCAAATCCTGGCTCCACCACTGAAGGGAATTAAAGGCTTCCATATAGGCGAACTATTTCGGGTCATATGACATTGTTGAAAAACCTCTTTCTGCACGTTATTCCTCACTTTTATCATCACCATGGGGAGAAGCACCCTATTACCCATGGAGTAGGTATCCTAAGCCCGTTTTCTAAACCCTAACCTTGACTTCAAACACATTTTACAAACTCCCGAGGATCCGGTCTACCCACAAACAACCTGGGAAAAATAATGCGTGCCTCGCGTGTCTTCCCTTCACTGCAGTCTCAGGCTTTTAACTTTTGAACACCAAAATGAAACAGATACAGAAGTCGTCCTGGCATTCCAAGCATATTTTGAACGCTTTGTGTTAAGATTCTGAACACTTTTTCTCCCTTTCTGAACGCCGGACGCCTATTTTAACACTTACCGTATTTGAACGCCTGACGCGTCTAGTGTTCAAATGATGAACGCATATTGTTCCAATTCTGAACGACAGGTCCAGCTCCTCATGGGCGTCCGGAGGGGGGCACTTGCCCCCCTGGAAAATCAAAAATTTGAAAAAACGAAGAAAAAATAAAGAAAAAACGAAGAAGAAATAAAGAAAAAAACGAAGAAAATATAACAAACATTTCTTAACAGTTCAGTCAGTGTGAATTTCTACTCACAAAGCAAGAATTGAATGAAAACATACACACTAAGGCCCAGCAGCCCCCCCCCCCCTGTGAGCATATTTTTGGTATTTTGTAAAGTTAATATTTACGATATTGCTAGTGTTTCCCCTTTTTGTATGCGGTAAATAGGCCTTGGAAGTGCCATTTCCAGTGATCTGGGAGGCATTTTGGGCCAAAATTTTCTTGCACTCCGCGCCAACCCATGGTGGCGCGAAGCGCTGAATGTCTGTCTATGGGCTTTGCCACCCCCCTTGACAAATTCCTGGCTACGCCACTGTCAACACTGTGTGAAAAGTAGTATCTAAACTGTTTGGGGGGTAGTAAAATATTTCCCATAAAAGTTTTGCCCTCCCTAAAAAGATTTTTCCCCCTGAATTTTTTCTGCGGACGCCCATGCAGCTCCTATAGTGGCATGACGGGACGAATAGCCTAACACAATAAAATTATCCGGAATCTTTGCAGTGGATAATGTATTATGAACCAAAACATACCTATCCTGCATGAGACGTTATTGTTTACCAAGGGATTATGCTAAAACCTCAGAGCTTCCGGGAGCTTCGCCCCCTGGACCCCTACCTGTTGCCTTAGTGTTTTAGCCAGCCCCTATTTGTGCGACAATGTCGCATAAACGGCTTTAAATGTCGCACAATAAAATTCTGACAAGCAAATTCTACCCGGGAGTTAATTTTTAGGTTCCTCATTAAAGCAGAAATCCACTCAAATATTGCACCATTTGCAATTTAGGCACCTTTCAAATTCCACAACCCCTCCCCTTACACCCCTCCCCCCAGGCCACAGATCAGTAAATGTCGCATTGAGAAAACGTCCTAGCTGAAACACTGGTTGACCTCTGGATCCCAACCGCTTAAAACTATAGCGGCTTGACAAGAAGAAAAGCACAGTACATCAAAATTATAGGGATCTTTGTATTTGATGATGCATTATGAACAAAAATGTATCCATCCTGAGACTTAATTTTTCACCCAGGGATATGCTTAAACCTCAGAGTTTCCGGGGGCTTCGCCCCCTGGTCCCTCCCGCAGGGCTTTGCCCCTAGACCCCACCATGGGCCCTAAGGCGGGCCCCTGGACCCCACCCGCTAAAGCTCGTTTCCGCGCTACGCATTACCAGATCTGTCGGCAAAACATAGTCTCTACACCCCCCAAAGAAAACACCTTCGCTACGCCCCTGGTTTTGATTATTTCTATAAAATAAAGCCAGATATAAAAGAGCAACTGTGTCAAACATATTTTTCATGAATATTGTTCTCATTATTTTAGTATATATGATACTTATTTTCAGTAGCGTAGCTAGGGGAGGGCAGCCTCATTTTTTTCCCACGAGGTTATGGGCAAATTTGATTTTCAAAATTTTTCAAATTTGTTTCCCTGGGTGCCATCTTTAGGGGGTGCCAAATCGAGATCACTTAAAAAAATGTTGGAACTACCATTTGCCATGAGCATGATATTGATATAGCAATTTCATCTTTTAATAAAATAATATTTACGATATTGCTAGTGTTTCCTTTTTTATATGCGGTAAATAGGCCTTGGAAGTGCCATTTCCAGCGATCTGGGAAGCATTTTGGGCCAAAATTTCCTTTGCTCCACGCCAACCTATGGTGGCGCGGAGAACTGAGAGCACTCTGTCTATGGGCCTCGCCCCCACCCTTGACAAATTCCTGGCTACGCCTTTGTCAACACCGTGTGAAGTAGCATCTAAACTCTTTTCTGGGAGTGAAATATTTCCCATGAAAAAAGTTGTGCTCCCCTTAAAAAATTTTGCCCCCTGAATTTTTTTCTGCCGACGCCCACGGACATTTGTTCTATTTAAGATCTTGAGTTGTGTGAGTATTCATAAAACTACCCCCGAAGATGTGGGTAGGGGCGCCAATTCATTTCTTACCCCGGGCGCCACAAACTCTAGCTACGCCACTGCTTATTTTATGGCGGCAGTTTTGTTATTCCCGCAATGTTAGTTGAACTAGATCCTAAGAAAAATGCTCAGCAAAATACATTTTGAAACTTTGTTACAGAATTTTAACATACGTTAAGTTTAATTGTTTCAAGAACATTTTAAATGATTATTTTACTTATTATTATAATGATGTAATTATTATATTGGCGGACATTTTGCTTTTTCTTGGTTGAGTTGAAATCCAACAAAAATGTTCGGAAAAATATGACACGGTTATTTTGCATACACTATGGCCAGATATTAAGAGAAGCTGTGTCAAAAGTATTTTTAAGAATTATTTTGCCCATTTTTTTACATATTATAATTACTATATTGGAGCCATTTTGTGTTTCCGCCATCTTGGTTAGCCTAGGTTCCTGCAAAAAATATCAGAACTCATGTTTCAATTTTTAAGTACAATTTGATTATGATTATTTTCCTGATCTTTGGAATTTTTTCAATTAGTTTCTTATTTTTGTGGGAATCTTTGACTCACCATATTGGCTGACATATTCTATAGTGCAAAGATTTGTAAAATTCAGCTTAGATTATAAAATAGCAAATTACATCATTACAAATGCTGATTGTGGCATTTTGTACGGTACTATTTTTACATAATTTTGAAAATATTCATTCTTTTTGGCGGCCATTTTGTTTTCAGCCATCTTCGTTGGCTTGGATCTAGCCAAAAAAGTTCCAAAAATTAAGTTGTAATATTCATCATAAAATGTGAACATATATTAAGAGAAGTTGTGTCAAAAATATTTTAAAAGATCATTTTCTTCATTTTTTAGTACAATTTATTCAAAATTTTTTGCCGCAATTTTGTTTTGGCAGCCGTATCGAATGAGTTCGACCCATGTGACGTCAAAGATGCATCATTAGGTATTTTCAACACAATAATTTGGTAATATAGTATCATGTTTCTATATCTATCAGTAATACATTTGTGAACGATAACACCAACCCCTAAGGTAATACAGGCTCTCAAAGTTAAGAATGGTGGCCATTTTGGATTTATGCAAATTACTCAAATGCCCCAACATTTGTGACTAGAGGCATTGTATCACGAAAATGTACACGTGATGCTGATTCCATTGATAAAAAATTTTCCTTTATTACAAATTTTTTCCGACAAAGGCCCATTTTTTGCTTATTATAGGCAGTCTTGTCTTAGAGGAAGGGCGTCCCGATCCTCATTCAAAAAGTTTTGTTACTTTTGAGAAGGCTTAGAGGCACAGTTTTGAACTTCTCATAATTTAGTGAATTGTTCTTATTTTTAGTTGGGTGTAAGGGAAATGTGAGTTGTCTAAGAGAAGGAGTAGCAACTGAGTGGCAACTCCTTCTTTTGCGAAATAATTTGTTTATGTAGGGCGTTTTAGAAGAAGCAAAATGGTGCTATCTTGACAAAAGTTTTGAACTGATTGCATTCTTAGTAATTCTCATCATTTGGTGATATTTTGGGTGTGACATCATGACATCCCTCCAAAGCTTTCATCTCAGACAAGCGTATTACTTTCTAAAAGCTCTGGGGTAGTTAGAGAATTGGGTCACTAGCGTGGTGTTTTTAACTGAAATTCAAACGACAATACAAGGAAGCACACCAAATAGCTTACTTCACAAAACTCGAAGTTTGACTAAGTTTGAACGAGGGTCCAGACAAACAGCGTTCAATGGGTAATTACCCAAAGGGTAATCAGGTATAAGAAAAGGAGTAGAGGACTAGTAAGCATGACTCATAATTGTCCTTCTTTAGAGAAGTATTATTAAGCAGTCAATGAATAAGCTTACATAATGGGCAATATACTTCAGATCATCTATATCAGGCTACAAATGAGGTTCATAAAGTACGATTACCGTATTATCTCCTCTTGAAACACGCCTGAGGTTGGAATTGTACCTCCAATTTTCGGAAAACAGTTTTCCCAAAATAATTCTTGCATTATCTTTCAATAATGGTTATCAGGCACGGAGTGTAAACGGTGGCAATTGCGCGCGAGGTGCACCAAAATTGTGCACTAGAACTTTTGTAAAATTAACTATGCGAATACGTATGGGGCTGTATTGAAGAAAACAATGGAAATGAAGGTAAAGCGCGTGGAGAGCGCGAAAAGTTTGAAAGTTTTTTGAAAAATTTGAAAAAAAAGACAATTTGCGAACTTGTGAAAGGACATTATTAAAACAGAGCCATCAATCAGTCAAAAAACCCTCACCCTAACCCCCTACAGAACGCTGTTGAGTTTATTTTTTTTTTTTTAAAAAAAAAATTGGAAATCGATAGAAGTGGGCATGCGTCTTTCAATCCCCTCTTCAGTGCCTTAGCCACTAGATTATGTAGTTTAGAATTTCTTATCATTTAGAGAATATTAAAGTTGTGGTATAGCACTCCCCAAGGCTGGTGGTCGGACGAAGTGCTCTCCCTAAATGCCTTAGTACTGCCTACTATACCTGGAGACATAACAAATCATTAAAAGTTCGAAACGAAATGACCCTGGAGTCCGTACACAGCCTTTGATGTGTGTCCAGGGGAAACTTAAGTTATCTTCAGATTGTGCACTTATTAGACCACAGTTATCACAATCTGATATTTTTTTTATAATAGCTTGACCCAAACTAAGGGAGGGCCTGATTTACCTGGGGGGGGGGGGTGGGGTAGACACAAACTAATGTGCGGCCCCTTGGACTATAAGTTTCACAACACTACAGTGGCGCAAGTCATGAAAGGAGGGGAAAGGTTGTGATCACTTTCACCCCCCCCCCCCACACACACACTAGAAATGAACCTTTATAGATTTCCTTCTTACGTACGTGTAAGCCTACAAAACGAAAATTAGCAATGCAGATAATATCCACAAACTAACGAAAAAGACAATAGTGTAATTTTGTGGGGCCCCTGAGCACATGCACCTCTGGCCATGCTTCAATCCGGCCCTGAACTAAGTCGGTCGGTTGATGGTACATGAGGATTGTGACGAGGGACTAGATCAATGATGGTAGGGGTTGCATGAGGCTTTTGTATAATAATATAATATAAGCTGTGTAAAAGTAATAATGGGACAGTACTTAGTTGCTACTTGCTACGGATGTGTGCAAAGGTCATTGTAAAAGTGGCTTATCAAGACAATTTAGTAATTATGCCAAGTTTAATACACTTATCGTCAGCTCTTTATAACAGAACAAGGAACCTACTGCTATGTATATTTTTGGATAGGTGCTGGATATATTTGGGGAAAAGTGGGGGAAAGGAAAGATCTGAGGTGACCCATTCCCTCCCATAATCGCGAAGTGCCGGTAATGTTGGCGGTAAAGTAAAGTAAAGTAAAGTAAAGTAAAGTAAAGTAAAGTAAAGTAAAGTAAAGTAAAGTAAAGTAAAGTAAAGTGAAATGAAGTAAAGTTAAATGAAGTGAAGTGAAGTAAAGTAAAGTAAAGTAAAGTGAAGTAAAGTGAAGTAAAGTAAAGTAAAGTAAAGTAAAGTAAAGTAAAGTAAAGTAAAGTAAAGTAAGGGTATATTTGCGAGCGAAGCGCTCGAAGATTGACTTATTTGTCCATTATAACTTTTGAAAATGGGTTAAGATTTGTCACTTATGAATAAGTATAAGAAAATATAGTAAAGATTGTTAATTTTCAATACCTTTAAAGCTTTGTGTTTATATGCTGAGACACTTAGGCCTATCCTAAAATATTGGAGGCCAAAAGAAGTTCTCTGCCCCCTCGGTCAAATTATTGGAAGGCCTGCCCACGCCCCCCCCCCTCCCCACCTTGGCCCTCGCTTATTAAGCCTATGGATTATATGAAAAAAGTTATTTAAAAACCGTAGGGTATTTCAAACTTCGTTCCAGCGTTACAAAGTTTCTTTTTTCCTGAAATGGATTGCAAGAATACAGGTCTTGTATAAAGCGAAAAGTTTCCTTCGTCAGCCCTGCAAAATCTAGGCTGTAATTTAGAAAACGTAATCGAAACAGTCAGAATATGAAAGCTGCACTCAAGTCAGGGACTTAAATTATAGAGCAGTATTGACAAATCCTCCTCTGATCGGATTCCGACAATCTTCATCATCTGAGAAAGATGAAAAAAGTTTCCATCCACGGAGTTTCAACTGAATGACACGTTAGTTTCCATAAATTGAAGACTGGGGATTCACTCACGTCCTCTGGATGGGAACGTTAAATGGCTGTCCCACGATCGGGATTGCGAGCGATCAGTACACCTTACCTCGTTATCCTCTGCATCCTGCGAATCTCGACCGTGTTTATCCATGATTAATCTAATATAGGGACGCTGATGAGCCCATGTAGCTTCCTGACCCTAAAACGTCAAACTTATACACGTGGATCACTAGCGTTTCTCAGCAAAATGGTAGACGTAACACCGTCATGTTCAGAGCAGTTGGCTACTTCAGTGTCGATGATAACAGAATCTAGAGAACAGTTTTTGGAGAGAAAAAAATGAGGACTAAATCGAGTCTACATGAAGTAGGTTACAGGGATCTATGGGTTTATAGTGTCGTAGTGATGGGTGTGTGGGGGAGGGGAGGCTACGTTTCCAGAATGATGCATTTGGCATTATTAATATCTTTGAGCTTGGACAGTGGCGGATACAGGGGAGCAATAGGCGCCCATAGCTAAAACACGATCGACAAATGTTTCCAAATATTTACTTTTGCAACCCTAAATCGAAGGGTACAAAACAGGCCGTTATCCTCACAAATTGTTTCAAGCGTTGGTTCCTTTGGTTGGTTTGTTCCTTATACAAACATATTTTGAGGTTGAACTGGGTGATCATTCAGTTTGCCCCTCCCCCATTGAAAAATCTTGGATACGATATTGTTAACAGCGTGTACAAATATTGGCCATTCAAGCGGGCCCTGTTTTTTGGTAGGCCCTACTCTTCCCTCAGAGATTCTCGATAACGTCCTGATAAATCTAAGTCGATACGGCGTGTCCAACTCTGTGACCAAGTCGTGAATAAACTTTCGTCCAGATGATCATCAGTTCAGATCTAAAATCCCTGTTGACGGCCGCGTAGATGAGAAGATTAATAGAACTATTCACTGTAATCAGAAATACGAAAAACGTGTAAACTGCGTAAAGACCTGGAGAATTTCCTCTCATGTTTATAAGAACTGATTTAGGGATCAAACGAAGAATCATTTGCAGAAACCACGAAAAGATAAATACGAATGTTACGATGAAGAGCATACGGAAGGTAGAGCTGCTGAGAGCCTGCTCTACACTTTGAACATGTTTAGGCTTTGACCTGGGAAGTAGGTGATCTACATTGACCTGACCGGCGGATGTGGCACCAAGATTTTTTTCAGGTACCTTATTTTTAGAAGAAACGTCTGATTCGATATTACAAGAACTTCCTCCGAAAAGTTCGGATTGAACAGCTCCACTGGTAACCATAGCCCTCTTACTGGAGGAAGTTGCTGTCGCCGATGCTCCACTTGATGTGCCGTTTCCTAAGTGTCCGACGCGATTTTTGCGAAGCTTCTTAACTCTTCTGTAGACCTGGGCGTACAAAGAAATGGTCGTCGTGATGAGGATTATGTAGATCAAACCCCCTAGGACGTATACAAATAAAACACGTAACGCGCCCTGATCAGGGAAGTGACAGGGAGATTCCCCCTCATGGACGACATCCCTTATCCTTCTCCATATCAACTGAGGAATATTGACCAGGAAGGCCAACAGAATGACGCAGATAACCACGGCGGCTGGTCGCTTTCGTCCACGCAGCATTCTGGAATGAGGCTTAGTTACGGCGAAATAGCGATTGAAAGCCACGACTGTGTTGACATGGAGAGATGCTAGAGGTGCAGACTGGTTGACCCACATCAACGTTTTACAGAGAAAGACACTTCGGAAGTTTTCTAAAGTGAGCCATTGGCCAATACCGATGGGTAAAACAATCGTACAAATAAGCAGGTCGACAACAGCGTGCCCCATGATGAAAACATGAGAAGCAGGTCGGCTCTTTTTCCTTCCGTATATATACAAAATGATAATGTTGCTCGGTATGCCTAACAGAATGTTGAAGACGTATATAAAGATAGCAACGTATACGAACGGTTCCATCATGTCCATAAAACAATATATAGGGGTAATGGAAATGAAAATGTCAAACTGGAAACCTAAGTGATATGATATTTATCTCTCGACCAAGGCTGTAGTCTATTGTTTAAAATAAAATTACCACCATCTGAAAACGTAGCGAACTGACAGTCGCAGAGCGGGAAAGCGAGGTTACAGTAAAGGAGATGGGGAAAATCTAGTTATTGTCCAAATGCCCTCAGATCTAGTTAGTTGGAATAGCTCAAGCATACTAGCTCTGCCCACACGGAACAACTTATACAACCTTGCGTGACTGAGTAGGCTTAAAGTAAAATGACGTCACGAAAACGACGGCTAGTACATTGCGAATTTAAATTTATCAGTACTATTTTCGTTTATTTCAAGAGATTGGAGCTGTCTAATATCCTTGAAGTTTTCTCCTTGTAACAAGAAATCTGTTCGTTGTCTGTTGAGCTCAATTGAACCACAGCAATGACTAATTGAACGTGCTTTCATGACTGACCTATATACTCTTACTTTTAGCGAAAATGTGGGAGTTATGAGGTTAAAGAGAAGTAAATACTTAGGTTACAATATTCCGTATGCTTCAAAAATGGGACAAAATGATTCCAAACGAGTTAAAATTGTAGTGCCTTTAGCCGATAATTTGTTGTGAACGATTGTGTGCCACATCATTATGGCCTATTAGGCTAATTGTGAGCGAAGAATGTTATAGTCTGTAATAAGGTATATATAATCGACCTACGCATGTATACGTATGAATGAGGTCACGGGACGTAACTGCTTGGCATACTATATTGCCTACGATTGAAAAAAAATACGTTTCCAGGTATTTTTCGGTTGGGCAACACCTAAGGATTCGAGAACGTCTTCGTTAGTAGGTGCGTAGAGTACTTGGAAACTTTTTTTTTTCCAAACTGTGCTTCCCATATTCCCGGAAATGGCACTTTCCGTGCCTTATGAGTTGAACCTAAACAATCCTTATTTTAAACCTTGGAAATTTACACAAGTCGAAGAAAATTTGGGGTGGGGGTGGGGAAACTGTCCCTGCTGCCTCCCCGCCCTCATTCCCGCTTCCTCTCCACCCCCGAGTTCCACGTTGGCTACGGCCATGAATGTTTTGCAATCACCATTAAAGGCTGGAATGATCAATTTCATAATTCAAAGGGAACTTTCAAGCCACGAAAGTTGTACATGTTAGTTGCGTTTGAATGATGGAAACGTAACGTTGGAAAGGGAATGGGAAGGGTATGTTTTAAGACTTTCTTGAAAACCCCATGATGACGTTTTGACTTTTCTTAAGTTTGGTTATAAGTTAGTGATGGATCTTTTAAAATAGCTTATGAAGTGGTAGTGCGTTAGCCGAGGAGGGGAATGTTGGGAACACACACTCAGGGCTCCCAACGACGGAAGCCGAGAACATCGCGGTGGTGTGAAATCTGACATGCCAGTTTTCCCACCCCTTTCTTCGGTAAACATGGGAAGGAGAAATAAAGATACGATTTCTCCTTACCATTATTCACCAATAATGTGGAGTGGAGAAAACCAAAGTTAGTGATGGGGTACTTCAAGAAGGACACAGTGTCTGTTTTCGAACACCCTGTCCCTAAATGGACTCTATCCATCGATCCTCTTTTAAATCTAAGAAAAATAGCTAGCTCGCTCGTTGAAATTTCTCCGTACCACGGTGGGATCATCCCACGCTGGTAATAATAAAACCAAAGTTATATAGCGCCAATCCGTGTCATGTTTGGGCGGGCCCATTTATGGACAGGGTGTTCGAAAATACCTGTGTAATGGTCCTTTCTTGAAGTACCCCATCACTAACTTTGGTTTTCTCCACTCCACATTATCGGTAGATAATGGTAAGGAGAAATTGTATCTTGATTTCTCCTTCCCATGTTTACCGAAGAAAGTAGTGGGAAACTGGCATGTCAGATTTTACACCACCGCGATGTTCTCGGCTTCCGTGCCCAACAGTGAGCATCAAAAATAAAGGAATAAATGTAGGGAAGTTTTCCAGCAAAAGATAGGAATATAAAGGAAAATTTTC